>NC_069407.1:16835350-16899665 GCF_026875155.1 Cherax quadricarinatus
GGATTTTCAGCATCTGTCACATTAGTCTGGGTAGCAATATCATCAACATCGCATACTAATTTCATATGATCTAAATGCGATTCTTTGTACTTACCAGTACTAATTTCTCTAACTTTATACTTATTACCAGAGATATGTTCTACAACTCGATAAGGTCCGACAAACTTTTGATCGAGCTTAGGCATTGCGGATGTTTTGTTGAAATTTGTCAGCATTACTCTTGAACCTACTTTGACTTTTGATGGCTTAGCACGGCTATTAGTTACTCTAGTAAATTCTGCTGTTGATTTATGAAGTGTTTCACGGATTCTTCTAAAAACACTTTGAGCCATGCTGGTACGAGTTGCTACGAAATCATCAGGGTTGTAATTAGGTTTCGGAGTGGAATATAACAACTCATAGGGTAAACGCTTGTCTACACCATACAATGCATAATGTGGAGTATCACCTATGGAAGCATTGTAAGCAGAATTTATGGCACATTGGACATCTGGTATGACTTCATCCCAAGTTTCACTACTGGGGTTGATAGTGGCTCTCAGGACCTCAAATACTTTCTTATTGGTTCGTTCGGCTAACCCATTGCTGGCAGGATGATGAGGAACAATGGTGGATTTAGAGATCTTGTATAAAGTACACAAATTTTCAAGAATCTCATTACAGAATTCACCTCCATTATTTGTTACTAAGGACTTAGGGGTGGTATGTCTGCAGATAATGCGTTCTTTAAACGCTTTAGCTACTGTCTCTGCAGTCTTATCTGCAATAGGAATTCACAATATCTGGTGAAATGGTCTACCATAACATACAGATGTTTGTTGCCTTGGAGGGAACGTTTAAAATTGGTTAACAAGTCAAGGGCAACTCTTTCCCACGTTTCGCTAGTGGTTGGGTACACTTGGATTGGATTAGGACCATTGACATTTCCTTTATGTTGCATACAGACACTACATTTCTTAACATACTCGGAAATGTCAGTTGCCATACGTGGCCAAAAGATTTCATGCTGGCTTGTTTCACAGAACGATCCATACCAGGGTGTGCAACACCTGGTGCATCATGAACTAGCTGTAGAGCTACGTTCACTAGTGACTGTGGAATTACTAACTGGTACACTCTTCTGCTTGGAGTACCCAACTCGGCTGTTCGATACAGTAATTCTTGGCTCATTACAAAGTCACTAATGGGTGCTGGTGGCTTCACAGTAAGAATAAGATCTTCCTGGAGCAGGAATCGAATCACCAGAACACATGGGATCGGTTCTTTCTTACTGGAGGAATGAACAAACTCGGAGGAGTGGATGACTCTCCCCGGTTGAAAAAAATAACGCTATAACACGCAATATGAGCAAGGGAGAACGAATCTACTATCTCAAACTATCTCAAGCACAGGAGAAAATAAATGAACACGGTCAACAATGCTGATATTCAATCTGAGTCGCACACAGTGACACGAGGTATCAGCTATAAAGAAACTACACTTACAAACGTTAGCAACACGAGAAAGTTACTCGAGAAATAACTTCTTACAATGCACTGATTACTGTCAACTAGGATGGGATCACCATCTGGAACATTAGGAACAACAACAGACACTCTTGCGAGAGCACTAGCTGTAACAGAGACGTCTTTCTGCAGACAGCATGTCACATCAACAAGAGATGGCATTACTAGTTTCAAGTAATCGTTTTCTGACAAGGCATCCCTGTGGAGAAAACACTACTCGAACTAGCAGACATTGCAGGGATAGGCTGTGCACTCAAGGCAGTCTGAGTGTCCCCGGACGCTTGAGGCAACGGAACACTATCCTGCAAGTCTGAAGGTGTAGGTGGAACACAGATGGGAGTGACAGAGTTAATAGTGCCTGACCGCTCGGCTACGTTAATAAGTAATTCACGGATCTATAGGAACTTAATCTGAACTTCACTTTTCGCAGCACTTTAACAAATCTCAGATACAAGCTGTGAGAACAAACACATTGCTCAAGGGCTAGGTATTGTCTTTCAGTCAGTAAGGGAATATTGGTACTGTGGACTGATTCATATTGACTTTGACTGGCATGATACACTAAGTGAACATTCAAAAGTGACTGGGACATCTTCTCAGTGAAATTACTGAAGGGCATAAGGCAAAAAAATAGAAAGAATGACACAGTAAGCTTAAACGGGAAGAAAATGCTTAACGATTTTTCATAAGTAACTAAAAATTGACAGGTCACACAGTAAGCAAAGAACTCAGTCACAGAGAAAATGCTTATCTGAACAAACAACACTTTGAAAATCAAGAGAACTTGTACTTTACTCAAATCTGATTTGCTCAACTTTTACTTTAAATTGAATAAATGGCACAGTGAGTTGTCTTTACTTTCAATGCAACAGGGAAACACACAATAAAATGATAAAATGGACTCAATAAAGCTTGTGCAAAATAAAACAAACTGGGACACAATTTGCTGAAATAAAATAAAATGGCACACAAAGAATAAAATATTATGCACAGAACAGAGCATATGAAACTGCACTGAAATAAACTGTAGCAATATTGCAAATGACAATTGCTAATTAAAAAATATTGCGCAACACTGCATAAAATCTCTGCAAGAAAAACTTTAATGGCAACACAATCTTTGCACAAGAATTATTGCAAAATGAGTCAATGTGCAATAATAAAAAATTATTACACACACAAGAAAAGTAATATATCAAGGAATGAACTGATTGAACACTTTAACTCTTAACTACAACTTAAACAACACTTAACAAGCAAAAGAACAATTTACTCTAAAAGAAGAACTTAAAAATTGCACTAAGAGTGAATTTGTTCAATGAAACATGGAAAATAATAGGTGCTAAAACACAGAACAAAAAAGTTTGAACACTTACAGTGATGCAGAACACAACACATCAACATAAACACAATACTAGAATTTTCTTGCAATGAAACTTGATGTGTGAAAATTTTTGTAAAAAAATGATTTCTTACTTGCACAAAATAATGGCACTATTGTCTGTGGAAATAAGACAAATTAGACACTGGCTAAATGAAAAGAATATGAACACAAGAACAACACAGAGAACAAAAAAAAAAAGAATACACAAATGCTGGGATGAAAGAAATATATATAACTGGGACAACACTGAGTTGTGATGCAGGACACAATTAAATAAATTACTGAATTACTCCACTGAATCACTGAGAACACTAGGTGATTCTGAAGTGTAAACACGAGTTCTATACTGCTCATATGTTGCACACACAACAAGGAAAAACACTAGGTACTTACTTCAAGTGTATAAAAAGACACAACACAACAGACATAAGATAATGCACGAAAATTAAAACTGAATTAAGGAGATTATCAAATTATTGCAATCAGTATATGATAAACACTGAGTCTGATCAAGAGTCACTGAATGTCACTAAGAGGAAAATCACTGGAAACACAAAAGAAATGTCTCAACACTCGCAAATGTCTCTATGAAAAAAAATATATATTATCGCTGTGACGACTTGGTGAAGAATGAGGTAGATGGTGGAAGGTTGGAGGATTGTTTATGTCGTCTTGCTGCTGTCCTCTGCACACGTGACTGTAGAATTGCGCTTACATCGACGATAGACTTCACACAGGAGGCTTTTAACGGTGGCGCCACTGTCGAAGACACACTCTAGCTCTTGACCCCCTATGTGGTCCTTACAATATGGTGCTACAACCCTTAGTAGTTTACCAAAACACTGGCAGAGGTTGGGTGAGTGGGTAAACAGGGCTAAGACTGGGCAATGGTGAGACACACGTGGTGAGTGGGTGGTTGGGCCTATGGGTTGAATGGCGTAAGCCTCACTGAGGACAGCCACACTGCCGCGAAGATATTCTAAGCTGGCTAGCTTAAAATACACCCACGAAATACCACAACACCACAAGGATGAAAAAGAGCACTCAGAATTGCTTGGAGCTTGAATCACAAGCGATGAAGACTACTCACGTGGCTTACTTGAGTACTGGGGTAAGACACCTGGGTTAGTTGCTAGCTGGCTTATCTAACCCTTCACACAGAATAGCTTGATAACTTCACACGATGAGCACAGCAGGGGTGGAAGCTGGCTTGGCAGGCAAAGGAACTGGATGGAGTAGACTAGGCTGGACTGGACTCTGTTGTTCTGACACCCCCACCACAGACTGGAAGCTGGCTTATTTTGCAAACTCGGGTCAACCCCTCGGGAGTGATGCAAATAAGCAGATAAACACTAATACAAAGAGACTGACCAGTGAATGGTGTAGAAGCTGGTAGGAGCTTGGGCGAGAGAACTGGCTGAGATAGCTGGCTGGCGTTAACCTTCTCGGTAGGCCTACTCACAAGATGGCAGGCTTGGTCGAAATTTATCTCCAGAAATTGCTGCAATCATCAGAATTACAGGCCCTCCGTTGCCACCATTTATCGTAGGGGTTCTTAAATGGAGATATCGAGGGTTGAAGGTAGACACACTTGTTGGATGGTAACGATATATTGTCAGACTGTGATGATGGGAGATGGAGCCCAGCCTCTGCCTGTCCTAGCCTGGATGTCTAACGCCGACTGAGACGGAGGCAGAGGTACGAATGTACACATGCGCATCCCGTGACGCCACACAAACAGTCACAGGCCTAGGGATCTCCTATCTAAAGCACATGGATGATACTGATATGCTATACAACACAGGGATCAGCAACTATGCTGACAGACTGACTTGCTGAACGACTTGACTGACTTACTGAATCACTTGTCTAACTTACTGAACGACTTGACTGACTTACTGAATGACTTGATTGACTTACTGAATGACTTGACTGACTGAATCATTTGGCTGACTTACTGAATCATTTGACTGACTTACTGAATCACTTGACTTACTGAATCACTTGACTGACATACTAAATCACTTGACTGACTTACTGACTCACTTGACTAACTTATTGAATCACTTGATTGAATGACTTAAAGTTAGACACTCCAGTACAACCATCAACTTCAGTACCAGAACCTCTACCATCCACCTCAGCCCAGTAGGACCAAAACATAACTCTCCACTCTCTTCACAATCATCCACAAACACCAGCACCCACAATTTAAGGTAAGAAATACTATTATTTCTGTTACATTTGTAGTCTTAAGCAGTAAAAACAACATAATACATCATAACAATGAACTATAATTACATTTTCACTATTGTTTTTGTAAGATGTGGAGGCCTAAAAAAAGTTGTTTGGCTCTTTTGGGACTCTCAGGAATGTAACCCTTTTTTCCCATAAGTTCTTCAGTTCATCTAACACGGTTTTTACCTAACACCGTGTTTTCAGGCACGCAACTACCGTGTTAAATGACGGTCTACTGTATATATATACTGTATATATATATTATTATTATTATTATTATTAACACATCAGCCGATTTCCATCAAGGCAGGGTGGCCCGATAAAGAAAAAAATTCATCATCGTTCACCCCATCACTGTCTTGCCAGAAGGGTGCTTTACACTACAGTTATAAAACTGCAACAGTAACACGCCTCCTTCAGAGTGTAGACACTGTACTTCCCATCTCCAGGACTCAAGTCCGGTCTGCTTGTTTCTCTGAATCCCTTCATAAATGTTACTTTGCTCACACTCCAACAGCACGTCAAGTATTAAAAACGCATGCTTGCTAAAAGTCCAAGCCTCTCTCACACAAAGCCTCCTTTATCCCCTCCCTCCAACCTTTCCTAGGCCGACCCCTACCCTGCCTTCTCGAAGTCATTCTGTTTCGTTCTACTCTCTCTACATGTCCGAACCATCTCAACAACCATTCCTCAGCCCTCTGGATAATAGTTTTGGTTATCCCACACCTTCTCTTAACTTCCAAACTACGAATTCTTTGCATTATATTCACATCACACATTGCCCTCAGACATGACATCTCCACTGCCTCCAGCCTCCTCCTTGTTGCAACATTCATCATCCATGCTTCACACCCATACAAGAGTATTGGTACAACTATACTCTCATACATTCCCCTCTTTGCTTCCACGGACATAGATCTTTGTCTCCACAGACTCCTAAGTGCACCCCTCATCAATTCTATGATTCACCTCATCTTTCATAGACCCATCTGCTGACACGTCCACTCCTAAATATCTGAATACATTCACCTCCTCCATACTCTCTCCCTCCAATCTGATATCCAATCATTCGTCACCTAATCTTCTGTTATCCTCATGGCCTTACTCTTTCCTATATTCACTTTTAATTTTCTACTTTTACATACCCTACCAAATTTATCCACCAACCTGTAGAATCTCCCAAAAGTACAGTGTCATCAGCAAAAAGCAACTGTGACAACTCCCACTTTGTGTTTGATTCTATATCTTATAACTCCACCCTTCTTGTCAAGACCCTCGCATTCACTTTTCTTACAACTCCATCTATAAATATATTGAACAACCGCGGTGACATCACACATCCCTGTCTCAGGCCCACTTTTACTGGGAAATTATCTCCCTCTTTCCTACATACTTTAACCTGAGCCTCACCATCCTCGTAAAAACTCTTCACCGCTTTCAGTAACCTACCTCCTACACCATACACCTGCAACATCTGCCACATTGCCTCGCTATCCACCCTGTCATACGCCTTTTCCAAATCCATAAATGCCACAAAAACCTCTTTAGCATTATCTAAATATTGTTCACCTATATGTTTCACTGTAAACACTTGGTCAACACACCCTCTACCTTTCCTAAAGCCTCCTTGTTCATCTGCTATTCAACTCTCCGTCTTACTCTTAATTCTTTCAATAATAGCTCTACCATACACTTTGCCAGGTATACTCAACTAACTTATTCCCCTATGTGGCATGCAAAGAGTACGTAACCTTTATTCGGCGCATGTACACACCCTCATTGAAAGGATATCTCCCCAACCAGCGAACCAATACTAGGGGTCGAACGATGGGGCCCCATTATTCGATCAGTACCCAGGTTCAGCCAATGAGAAGATGGTTCTGGCAATCGCAGGAGTGTTGTGGGCACCACTCGCCTGTCTGCCCTTGTCATTTCCATACTAGAGCTGGTTGAGCACGGTTGTCCACTCTGTCTCCAAGCTGTGTCTTGGCCTTGCCTAAACCGTGTTGTACACTTACATTTTCCAACTGTATAGAGTGTACATAGTTGTAAATATTCACATTGCTTTTGGTGAAGGAAAATATATTTCAAAGTAATTCATCTGTGTTTGTTTTGATAAATTAGACACATGTGCAACTCTTGGGTATCTTTATTGAGGAAACGTTTCGCCACACAGTGGCTTCATCAGTCCATACAAAGGAGAATCTTGAAGAATAGGAGGAGAATGAGGTAATCAGTCCCTCAACCTTGAGTCGATGTGGTCAGTCTAATTTATCAACAAGTCGGTTCTCTGAACCATTCATCTACAAATGTGTTTGTTTTGCTCCTCGATCCTCTGAGTTGTAATACCCTATAATTTTTGCACTCTCTTTTGTCCCCTTTGCCTCTATACAAAGGAACTCTGCACGCTCTTTGCCGATCCCTAGGTACCTCACCCTCTTCCCGTGGCTTGCTAGTCTTGCATAGTTAAGATCGCCCATCTGTGATTGTTTGCATATATATATATATAATATATATATATATATATATATATATATATATATATATATATATATATATTATATATATATATATATATTTATGAGGTAAGTTACTGAAAGCAGTGAAGAGTTTTTACGAGGATAGTGAGGCTCAGGTTAGAGTATCTAGGAGAGGAGAGAGGGAGGTTATTTCCCAGTAAAAGTAGGCCTTAGACAAAGATGTGTGATGTCACCATGGTTGTTCAATATATAGATGGGGTTGTAAGAGAAGTGAATGCTAGGGTCTTGGCTAGAGGTTTGGAGTTAAAAGATAAGGAATCAAATAAAAAGTGGGAGTTGCCACAGTTGCTCTTTGCTGATGACACTCTTTGTAACTTATCGACTACACGAAGGTCTTTAAGGCTTCTTCACAACCAGACAAGAATGCTTTAATCCCTAAATTAAATATTAAGGTAAATTCTCAGCATATATACGCTGAGAGTAATTCGCCTGTGAAATAAAAAAAAAGGCAGGAGGGGTCAGCCCCTAAAGGCTTGAGGGACTGACAACCAGCTACGAAGGCTAACAAACTGATGACGACAAAATTACTAATTCTACCGTCTCGAGTGCTACATTTGCCTGCAATTCGACTGAAGAAGCCTGCTGAGCAGGCGAAACGTTCCAGCAATGAAGATACGCAAGTGTAGCTAGCACTAGTGTCTAAGTCAGCATTGTTAACCTTCAGTAATATGATACCTTATTAATGACTAAATTGTATTTTGTTATTCTAGCAGAGTTCTGTTTTCTCTTAAAATCTCCCTTCCTCACATGATTAAATGTTACTTAGTATGTCCTACAGATCAAATAAAGTTTATCTGCCTGTAACTCAGAATAATATAAAACTATACTTTAAAAAAATCACAGTTATCTCACCAGACCCTGGCTGCAGCAACTCACAATACCGCGGGTGGAAGACTCGACAAATTCTTTGAAATGCCGAGAATTAAATAAGAGAGTCTGCCATCCACTGCCATGTAATGAAGAAGAGAGTCTGCCATCCACTGCCATGTAATGAAGAAGAAAGTCTGCCATCCACTGCCATGTAATGAAGAAGAAAGTCTGCCATCCACTGCCAAGTAATGAAGAAGAAAGTCTGCCATCCATTGCCATGTAATGAAGAAGAAAGTCTGCCATCCACTGCCATGTAATGAAGAAGAAAGTCTGCCATCCACTGCCAAGTAATGAAGAAGAAAGTCTGCCATCCATTGCCATGTAATGAAGAAGAAAGTCTGCCATCCACTGCCATGTAATGAAGAAGAAAGTCTGCCATCCACTGCCATGTAATGAAGAAGAAAGTCTGCCATCCACTGCCATGTAATGAAGAAGAAAGTCTGCCATCCATTGCCATGTAATGAAGAAGAAAGTCTGCCATCCACTGCCATGTAATGAAGAAGAAAGTCTGCCATCCACTGCCATGTAATGAAGAAGAAAGTCTGCCATCCATTGCCATGTAATGAAGAAGAAAGTCTGCCATCCACTGCCATGTAATGAAGAAGAAAGTCTGCCATCCACTGCCATGTAATGAAGAAGAAAGTCTGCCATCCATTGCCATGTAATGAAGAAGAAAGTCTGCCATCCACTGCCATGTAATGAAGAAGAAAGTCTGCCATCCACTGCCATGTAATGAAGAAGAAAGTCTGCCATCCATTGCCATGTAATGAAGAAGAAAGTCTGCCATCCACTGCCATGTAATGAAGAAGAAAGTCTGCCATCCACTGCCATGTAATGAAGAAGAAAGTCTGCCATCCACTGCCATGTAATGAAGAAGAAAGTCTGCCATCCACTGCCACGCTGGTAAGTAGCTCACGGCCACCATCACAATGTAGAACTTTCTCTCTATATTTTGAAGCTGATATATATATATATATATATACATATAATATATATATATATATATATATATATATATATATATATATATATATATATATATATATATATATATATATATATATATATATATATATATATATATGTATTTATTGGGAAGTACAGAGAGGTTCTGGTGCTTATCCTTGCGCAGTTAAATGACAAAGAAATCTGAAGATAATTTAGCATTTTCACGACCTTGGTGGTGGGGGAGGAAACCTTGATACTGGCGAAGAGTTCTTGATTTAAGGAATTAGAACTCCTGCTTTGACTCAAACATGATTATTTCCCGTTCCTAATCATGATCTTCAATTCACACACACACACACACACACACACACACACACACACACACACACACACACACACACACACACACACACACACACGCACACGGAAGGGATAAACTCAGAAGTGTCCTTGTTTGCAGATGATGTAAAGTTAATAAGGAAAATTAAATCGGATGAGTATCAAGCAGGACTACAAACATACCTGGACAGGCTGGACGAGTGGTCCAGGAGCTGCCTCCTCAAAATGCAAAGCCGTGAAGATCGGTGAATGGTAAAGAAGACTGCAGACAGAGTTTAGGATAAGTGGCCAAAAACTGCAAACCTCAGTCAAGGAAAAGGATCTTGGGGTGAGCATAACACCGAGCACATCTCCTGAGGCGCATATCAACCAGATAACTACTGAAGCATATGGGTGCCTGGGAAACCT
The DNA here is from genome assembly GCF_026875155.1 of Cherax quadricarinatus. Taxonomy (NCBI): domain Eukaryota; kingdom Metazoa; phylum Arthropoda; class Malacostraca; order Decapoda; family Parastacidae; genus Cherax; species Cherax quadricarinatus. The sequence continues at coordinate 16,845,583 of NC_069407.1, forward strand.
GAGAATAGCGTTCCAATACCTCGGTAAGGAATCGTTCAAGTGACGTAATGGAGGCAGGAACCATACAAAATTTTGAGACGAAGTTTGATTAAGCTCAAGGAGCAGGAAGAGAGAGGACCTAGTAGCGATCAGTGAAAAGGTGGGGCCAGGAGCTATGAGTCGACCTCTGCAGCCACAAATAGGTGAGTACACGCACACACACACACCACCTCCACCCAGGAGTGCTCCAGTGCGCACCACTTTCACCCTGGAGGACTCCAGTGCACACCACCTCCATCCAGGAGAGTCCAGTGCACACCACCTCCACACCCAGGAGTGCTCCAGTGCACACCACCTTCACACCCAGGAGTGCTCCAGTGCACACCACCTCCACACCCAGGAGTGCTCCAGTGCACACCACCTCCACACCCAGGAGTGCTCCAGTGCACACCACCTCCACACCCAGGAGTGCTCCAGTGCACACCACCTTCACACCCAGGAGTGCTCCAGTGCCCAACACCTAAACCGAGGAGTGCTCCAGTGCGCACCATCTCCTCGAAATAGTGCTCCAGTACGCACCACCTCTTCGAAATAGTGCTCCAATGCAAACCACCTCCACCCAGGAGTGCTCCAGAGCGCACCACCTCCACCCAGGAGCCCTCCGGTGCGCACCATCACCCAGGAGTCCTCCACTGCACACCACCTCCACCCAGTAGTGCTCCAGTTCGCACCAGCTCTACCCAGGAGTGTTCCAGTCCGCACCACCCCAACCCAAGAGTGCTTCATTGCGCACCACCTCCACCGAGGAGTGCTCCAGTGCGCACCACCTCTACTCAGGGTGCTCCAGTTCGCACCACCTCTTCCCAGGAGTGCTCCAATGCGCACTACCTCAACTCAGAAGTGTTCCAGTGCCCACCACCTCCACACCCAGGACTGCTCCAGTGGGCACCACCCCCACACCCAGGAGTGCTCCAGTGCTCACCAACTCCATCCGGGAGTGCTCTAGTGTGCACCACCACCACTCCCATGAGTGCTCCCGTGACCACCACCTCAACCGAGGAGTACTCCAGTGCGCACCACCTTCATCCAAGAGTGTTCCAGTGCGCACCACCTCCACATCAAGGAGTGCTCCAGTGCGCACAACCTCCACCCAGGAGTAATCCAGTGCACACCACCACTTCCCAGTACTGCTCCAGTGCGTACCACCACCTAGGAGTGATCCAGTGCGCCCCACCACCACCCAGGAGTGTTCCAGTGTTCACCACCTCTACCCAGGAATGCTCCAGTGCACACCACCTCCACCCATGAGTGCTCTAATGAGCACTACCTCCAGTCAGGAATGTTCCGGTGCGCTCCACCTCTTCCCAGGAATGCCCCAGTGTGCCCCACCTTCAGCCAGAAGTGCTCCAGTGCGCATCACCTCTAATCAGGGGTGCATCAGTGTGCAGAACCTACTCACCTAGGAGAGCTCCAGTGCGCCCTACTTCCACACCTAGGAGTGATCCAGTGCCCATCATCTCAACTTGGGAGTGCTCCAGCACGCACCACCTCCACCGAGGAGTTCTCCAGTGCCCACCACCTCTTTCCACTTTCCAGGAGAGTTCCAGTGCGCCCCACTTTCATTCAGAAGTGTTCCAGTACACACCACCTCCACACCCAGGAGTGCTCCAGTGCGCGCCACCTCCACCGAGGAGTCCTCTAGTGCCCACCACATTCACCCAGGAGTGCTTCAGTGCGCGCCACCTCCACCCAGAAGAGTTCAGTGCGCACCACCTCCACTCAGGAGTGTTCCAGTTAGCACCACATCCACCTAGGAGTGCTCCATTGCGCACCACCTCTACACAGGAGTGTTCCAGTGCGCACCACCTCTTCCAAGGAATGCCCCAGTGTACCCCATCTCCACCCAGCAGTGCTCCAGAGTGCACCGCCTCTTACCAGGAGTGCTTCAGTGTGCAGAACCTACTCACTTAGGAGAGCTCCAGTGCGCCCTACCTCCACACCCAGGAGTGATCCAGTGCCCATCATCTCAACCCAGGAGTACTCCAGTGCGCACCACTTCCACCGAGTTCTCCAGTGCCCAATACCTCTTTCCAGGAGTACTCCAGTGCACACCACCTCCACCCATGAGTGCTCTAATGAGCACTACCTCCAGCCAGGAGTGCTCCAGTGCGCACCGCCTCTTCCCAGGAGTGCCCCAGTGCGCACCATCTCCACTCAGAAGTTTCTCCAGTGCGCTCTACCTTCACCCAGGAGTGCTTCAGTGCGCGCCACCTCCACCCAGAAAAGTTCGAGTGCGCACGATCTCTACTCAGGAGTGTTCCAGTTAGCACCACCTCCACCCAGAAGTACTCCAGTACGCACCACCTCCGCCCAGGAGTGTTCCAGTTTGCACCGCCTCCACCCAGGAGTGCTCCAGTGCGCTCCATTTCCAGCCAGGAGTTCTCCAGTGCGCACCATCTCCATCCATGAGTGCTACACTGCGTACCACCTCTTCCCGGGAGTGCCCCAATGGTTATCACCTCTTCCCAGGAGTGTTCCAGTTCGCAGCACCTCCACTCAGGAGTGTTCCAGTTAGCACCCTCTCCACCCAGGAGTGCTCTAGTGCGCACACCACCTCCACACCCAGGAGTGCTCCAGTGCGCCCCACCTCCACCCAGGAGTGCTCAAGGGCGCACCACCTCCACACCCAGGATTGCTCCAGTGCCCAACACCTCAAGCCTGGAGTGCTCCATTGCGCACCCAGGAGTGCTCCAGTGTGCATCCAGGAGTGTTCCAGCGTCCACCAGCTCTTCCTGTCTTCACCACTACGATACCTACTACTTCCTCGGTCCCAGAAATATTTTTTCAAAAAGAGTTGATTCCTCGTAGACTGTGACTCACTCTACAGAGATGTCCACTGAATCCTCAGGTGTTTAACTCATCTTTCAGGAATATTCAATCATCCTTCAGGAATGTTGACGCGCCCTGCAATATGCCCCTCGCCCTCCAGGAATGTTGATGTTCCCTGCAATATGCCCCTCGACACTCAGGAATGTTTACGCGTCCTACAAGTATGCCCCTCGCCCTCCAGGAATGTTCACGCACTCTGCAAGTATGCCCTTCAACCTCCAGGAATGTTGATTCGCTGTGCAAGTATGCCCGTAGACCTCCAGGAATGTTGATTCGCTCTGCAGGTATGCCTCTCGCCCTCCAGGAATGTTGACTCGTTCTGCAAGTATGCCCCTCGACCTCCAGGAATGTTGATTCGCTCTGCAAGTATGCCCCTCGACCTCCAGGAATGTTGACTCGCTATGCAAGTATGCCCCTCGACCTCCAGGAATGTTGACTCGCTCTGAAAGTGTGCCCCTCGCCCTCCAGGAATGTTGACTCGCTCTGCAAGTATGCCCCTCGACCTCCAGGAATGTTGACTCGCTCTGCAAGTATGCCCCTCGACTTCCAGGAATGTTGACTCGCTCTGAAAAAATGCCCCTCGCCCTACAGGAATGCTGACTTGCTCTGAAAGTATGCCCCTCGACCTCCAGGAATGTTGACTCGCTCTGCAAGTATGCCCCTCGCCCTCCAGGAATGTTGACTCGCTCTGCAAGTATGCCCCTCGCCCTCCAGGAATGTTGACTCGCTCTGCAAGTATGCCCCTCGCCCTCCAGGAATGTTGACTCGCTCTGAAAAAATGCCCCTCGCCCTCCAGAAATGCTGACTTGCTCTAAAAGTATGCCCCACGACCTCCAGGAATGTTGACTCGCTCTGCAAGTATGCCCCTCGCCCTCCAGGAATGTTGATTCGCTCTGCAAGTATACCCCTCGCCCTCCAGGAATGTTGACTCGCTCTGCAAGTATGCAGCTCGCCCTCAAGGAATGTTGACACGCTCTGCAAGTATGCCCCTCGACCTCCAGGAATGTTGACTCGCTCTGAAAGTGTGCCCCTCGCCCTCCAGGAATGTTGATTCATCCCCAGTATTTGCAGCTCCAGAGGTAGAGTAAGGGAAAAGGGAGGGGGAGGGTGGAAGGAGAAAAAAAAGAGAGAGGAAGAAAGGGAGATGGAAGAGGGAATGGGAGACAGAGGGGAAGAAAGGTCGGTGAAAGGTAAGAAAGAAGATAAGAGTTGTTTTTGTGGTACAAATTCTTCTTGACTCTCCATTTCACGTTTTTGTGTTTTTTCGACTGACTGTAATCATGTGTTGGTGACTGATGACAGTGTTGGTGACTGATGACAGTGTTGGTGACTGATGACAGTGTTGGTGACTGATGACAGTGTTGGTGACTGATGACAGTATTGGTGACTGATGACAGTTTTGGTCACTGATGACAGTGTTGGTCACTGATGAGAGTGTTGGTGACTCATGACAGTGTTGGTGACTGATGACAGTGTTGGTGACTCATGACAGTGTTGGTGACTGATGACAGTGTTGGTGACTGATGACAGTATTTGTGACTGATGACAGTGTTTGTGACCGATGAGAGTGTTGGTGACTGATGACAGTGTTAATGATTGATGACAGTGTTGGTGAGTGATAGTGTTGGGGGTGAGAAAGGTTAAGTTGAGACATTTGTAATGATTGATGACAGATTTAAATGTTGAGACATGTTAATGATTGAAGAGAGTGGTAGTGAGCAGTTTGGGGTGAGTGATGGGGTTGGTGGGAATACTGAAAATTATTGATGACAGGTTAAGATAGAACAGAGTTAATGATTGATGACGTTTTAAATGTTTTGTACAGTTTTGATGACTGATCATTTTGGTGACTGAGAAGTGTTATATTGAGAAGGTTTGGTGACTTGAACAGGTTGGGGTTGATGAAATGTTAAGTTGTTGACAGTTTGGTGAGTGATAGTGGGGTGAGTAAAAGAAAGTGTTAAGATTAAATGACAGTGTTAATGTTGATGACAGATTTAAAAGATTGTACAGGTTAAGATTGAAGAATTTTGGGGGTGATGACAGTTTTGGGGTGAGGATAGTGTTGGGGTGAGACTTTTAAATGATTGATACGTGAAAAGTTTTGAGACGGGTTTTAATGTTTAGACGGTTAAGATTGATACAGTGTTAAAGACTGAGACAGGGGGTGCTGATGAGTTTTTGTGACTGATACAGTGTTAATGATGATGACAGTGTTTTTGATCAGGGCGTGTAGGTGATGATGACAAGTTGGGCGTGACATGTTGGTGCTCATCCCGTTTTAATGCGTGACAGTGTTGGGACTCTGACATTTTTGGTGGCTGAAACAGCGTTGTGTTTGATGGATGTTGGTGACCGATGACGGTGTTGGGATGATGACAATTTGGGTTACTGATGACTTGTTAAATGGTGATGCAGGTTGGTACGATAGATATTTGTGCCCGGTGAAAGTGTTGGTGACTGGACAGTTTTGGGTGACTGATGAAGTTTTGGTGACTGTTTGACAGTTTTTGGTGACTGGACAGGGTTGGGACGTGCAGTGTTGGTAAATGATGACTGGGGGGACTGAGACGTATTGGAAAAAGATGACAGTGAAAATGGCGTGACAGTGTTGGTGACTGATGACAGTGTTGGGTGTTTGATGACATTTGGTGGGATGACATTTTGGTGACTGATGGCATTTTGGTGAGTGACAGTGTTGGTGACTGAGACATTTTGGTGACTGATGACACTTTTGGGTTTACGTAACATATTTGTGTGATGAGAGTGTTGTTGACTGTGAAGTTTTTGGGACTGGACAGGTTGGGACTCATGACATGTTGGGACTGATACAGTGATGAGACTGATGACGTTTGGGACTGATGACAGGTTGGTGACTGATGACAGTGTTGGGACTGATGACAGTGTTGGTGACTGATGACAGCATTGGGGGATTGATGACGGGTTTGGTGCCTGATGAACAGTGTTGGTGACGAGAGAGGTTGTGATATTGATACAGTGTTTGGTGACTGATGACAGTGGTTGGTGACTGTGACAGTGTTGGGGGCTGATGACAGTGTTGGTGACTGATGACATATTGGTGCTGGGACGTGTTGGTGACTAAATGACAGTGCTTCGTGGGGCAAACCTACTCACTTAGGAGAGCTCCATTTGGCGCCCTACCTCCACACCGGGATGACCCAGTGCCCACTCTCAACCCAGGAGTACTCCAGTGCGCACCATTTTCACCGAGTTCCCAGTGCCCAATACCCTTCCAGGATACTTCCAGTGCACACCACCTCCACCCAGGGAGGCTCTATGAGCACTACCTCCAGCCAGAGTGCTCAGTGCGCACCGCCTCTTCCCAGGAGTGCCCCAGTGCGCACCATCTCCACTAAAAGTTTCTCCAGTGGCTCCACCTTCACCCAGGAGTGCTTAAAGTGCGCGCCACCTCCACCCAAAAGTTCGAGTGCGCACGATCTCTACCAGAGTGTTCCAGTTTAGCACCACCTCCACCCAGAATACTCCATTACGCACCACCTCCGCCCAGGAGTGTTCCATTTTGCACCGCCTCCACCCAGGAGTGCTCCAGTGCGCTCCCATTTCCAGCCAGGAGTTCTCCAGTGCGCACATCTCCTCCTGAGTGCTACAACTGCGTACCACCTCTTCCCGGGAGTGCCCCAATGGTTATCACCTCTTCCCAGGAGTGTTCCATTTTCGCAGCACCCCCACTCAGAGGTGTTTCCAGTTAGCACCCTCTCCACCCAGGAGTGCTCTAGTGCGCACACCACCTCCACACCCAGGGTGCTCCAGTGCGCCCCACCTCCACCCAGGAGTGCTCCAGGGCGCACCACCTCCACACCCAGGATTGCTCCAGTGCCCAACAACCTCAAGCCTGGAGTGCTCCATTGCGCACCCAGGAGTGCCCAGTGTGCACCCAGGAGTGTTCCAGCGTCCCCAGCTCTTCCTGTCTTCACCACTACGATCCCTACTACTTCCTCGGTCCCAGAAATATTTTTTCAAAAAGAGTTGATTCCTCGTAGACGGGTGACTCACTCTACAGAGATGTCCACTGAATCCTCAGGTGTTTAACTCATCTTTCAGGAATATTCAATCATCCTTCAGAATGTTGACGCGCCCTGCAATATGCCCCTCGCCCTCCAGGAATGTTGATGTTCCCTGCAATATGCCCCCGACACTCAGAATGTTTACGCGTCCTACAAGTATGCCCTCCGCCTCCAGGAATGTTCACGCACTCTGCAAGTATGCCCTTCAAACCTCCAGGAATGTTGATTCGCTGTGCAAGTATGCCCGTAGACCTCCAGGAATGTTGATTCGCTCTGCAGGTATGCCTCTCGCCCCCAGGAATGTTGACTCGTTCTGCAAGTATGCCCCTCGACCTCCGGGGAATGTTGATTCGCTCTGCAAGTATGCCCTCGACCCCAGAATTTGTTGACTGCTATGCAAGTATGCCCCTCGACCTCCAGGAATGTTGACTCGCTCTGAAAGTGTGCCCTCGCCCTCCAGGAATGTTGACTCGCTCTGCAAGTATGCCCCTCGAACCCCAGGAATGTTGACTCGCCCCTGCAAGTATGCCCCTCGACTTCCAGAATGTTGACTCGCTCTGAAAAAATGCCCCTCGCCCTACAGGAATGCTGACTTGCCTGAAAGGGTAATGCCCTCGCCTCCAGGAATGTTGACTCGCTCGGGCAAGTATGCCCCTCGCCCTCCAGGAATGTTGACTCGCTCTGCAAGTATGCCCCTCGCCCTCCAGGAATGTTGACTCGCTCTGAAGTATGCCCCTCGCCCTCCAGGAATTTTGGGGACCGCTCTGAAAAAATGCCCCTCCCTCCAGAATCGGGACTTGCTCTAAAAGTATGCCCCACGACCCCCAAAGGAATGTTGACTCCCGCTCTGCAAGTATGCCCTCGCCTCCAGGAATGTTGATTCGCTCTGCAAGTATACCCCTCGCCCTCCAGGAATGTTGACTCGCTCTGCAAGTATGCCGCTCGCCCTCAAGGGAATGTTGACACGCTCTGCAAGTATGCCCCTCGACCTCCGGGAAATGTTGACTCGCTCTGAAAGTGTGCCCCTCGCCCTCCAGGAATGTTGATTCATCCCCCCAGTATTTGCAGCTCCAGAGGTAGAGTAAGGGAAAAGGGGGGGGGAGGTGGAAGGAGAAAAAAAGAGAGAGGAAGAAAGGGAGATTGGAAGAGGAATGGGAGACAGAGGGGAAAAAGGTCGGTAAAAGGTAAGAAAGAGATAAGAGTTGTTTTGTGGTAAAAATTTTCTTCTTGCCCTCCCATTTTCACGTTTTTGTTGTTTTTTTCGACTAAACTTTTAAATCATGTGTTGGTGACTGATGACAGTGTTGGTGACTGATGACAGTGTTGGTGACTGATGACAGTGTTGGTGACTGATGACAGTGTTGGTGACTGATGACAGTATTGGTGACTGATTGACAGTTTTGGTCACTGATGACAGTGTTGGTCACGATGAGAGGGGTTTGGTGACTAAATGACAGTGTTGGTGACTGTGGAACAGTTTTTGGTGACTCATGACAGTGTTGGTGACTGATGACAGTGTTGGTGACTGATGACAGTTATTTGTGACTGATGACAGTGTTTTTTGACCGATGACAGTGTTGGTGACTGATGACAGTGTGGTGACTGATGACAGTTTTGGGTAAATGATGACAGTGTTGGTGACGGGTGACAGTGTTGGGTCACTGATGAGAGTGTTGGTGACTGATGACAGTGTTGGTGGCTGATGACAGTGTTAGTGGCTGATGACAGTGTTGGTGACTGATGACAGTGTTGGTGACTGATGACAGTGTTGGTGGCTGTTTGACAGTGTGGTGACTGTTTGGCAGTGTTGGTGACTGATGACAGTGTTGGTGACGGATGAAAGTGTTGGCGACTGATGACAGTGTTGGTGACTGATAACAGTATTGGTGACTGATGACAGTGTTGGTGACTGATGAGAGTATTGGTGACTAAATGACAGTGTTGGTGACGGATGAAGTGTTTTTGGTGACTGATGACAGTGATGATGACTGATGACAGTGTTGGTGACTGATGACAGTGTTGGTGACTGATGAGAGTGTTGGTGACTGATGACAGTGTTGGTGACTGATGACAGTATTGGTGACTGGTGACAGTGTTGGTGACTGATGACAGTGTTGGTGACTAACGACAGTGTTGGTGACTGACGAAAGGTTGGTGACTGATGACAGTGTTGACTGATGACAGTGTTGGTGACTGATGAGTGTTGGTGACTTATGAGAGTGTTGGTGACTTATGAGAGTGTTGGTGAGTGATGACAGTATTAATGATTGATGACAGTGTTGGTGGCTGATGACAGTGTTGGTGACTTATGACAGTGTTAATGATTGATGACAGTGTTAATGATTGATGACAGTGTTGGTGACTGATGACAGTGTTGGTGACTGATGACAGTGTTAATGATTGATGACAGTGTTAATGATTGATGACAGTGTTGGTGACTGATGACAGTGTTGGTGACTGATGACAGTGTTGGTGACTGATGAGAGTGTTGGTGACTGATGACAGTGATGGTGACTGATGACAGTGATGGTGACTGATGACAGTGTTAATGATTGATGACAGTGTTAGTGACTCATGAGAGTTTTGGGGTGACTGATGACAGAGTTGTTAACTGATGACAGTGTTGGTGACTCATGACAGTGTTAATGACTGATGACAGTGTTGGTGACTCATGACAGCGTTGGTGACTCATGACAGTCTTGGTGGCTGATGACAGCGTTGTGTTTGATGAGAGTGTTCGTGCCCCGATGACAGTTTTGGGGTGACTGATGACAGTGTTGGTGACTAAATGACAATGTTGGTTACTGATGACAGTGTTAATGACTGATGAGAGTGTTGGTGAGTGATGACAGTGTTGGTGACTGATGACAGTGATGGTGACTGATGACAGAGTTGGTGACTGATGGCAGTGTTGGTGACTCATGCCAGTGTTAATGACTGATGACAGTGTTGGTGACTCATGACAGTGTTGGTGACTCACGCCAGTGTTGGTGGCTGATGACAGCGTTGTGATTGATGAGAGTGTTGGTGACCGATGACAGTGTTGGTGACTGATGACAGTGTTGGTGACTGATGACAATGTTGGATACTGATGACAGTGTTAATGACTGATGAGAGTGTTGGTGAGTGATGACAGTGTTGGTGAGTGACGACAGTGTTGGTGACTGACGAGAGTGCTGGTGACTGACGAGAGTGTTGGTGACTGATGACAGTGTTGGTGACTGATGACAGTGTTGGTGATTGATGAGAGTGTTGGTGATTGATGACAGTGTTAATAACTGATGAAAGTGTTGGTGATTGATGACAGTGTTGGTGACTGATGACAGTGTTAATGATTGATGACAGTGTTGGTGACTGATGACAGTGTTGGTGACTGATGACAGTGTTGGTGACTGATGACAGTGTTGGTGAACTGATGAGAGTGTTGATGAATTGATGACAGTGTTGGTGACTGATGACAGTGTTGGTGGATGAGACAGTGTTTAATGATTGATGAACAGTGTTGGTGAGTGATAGTGTTGGTGAGTGATGAAAGTGTTAATGATTGATGACAGTGTTAATGATTGATGACAGAGTTAATGATTGATGACAGTGTTAATGATTGAAGAGATTGTTGGTGAGTGATGACAGTGTTGGTGAGTGATAGTGTTGGTGAGTGATGACAGTGTTAATGATTGATGACAGTGTTAATGATTGATGACAGAGTTAATGATTGATGACAGTGTTAATGATTGATGACAGTGTTGATGACTGATGACAGTGTTGGTGACTGATGAGAGTGTTGATGATTGATGACAGTGTTGGTGACTGATGACAGTGTTGGTGGCTGATGACAGTGTTAATGATTGATGACAGTGTTGGTGAGTGATAGTGTTGGTGAGTGATGAAAGTGTTAATGATTGATGACAGTGTTAATGATTGATGACAGAGTTATGATTGATGACAGTGTTAATGATTGAAGAGAGTGTTGGTGAGTGATGACAGTGTTGGTGAGTGATAGTGTTGGTGAGTGATGACAGTGTTAATGATTGATGACAGTGTTAATGATTGATGACAGAGTTAATGATTGATGACAGTGTTAATGATTGATGACAGTGTTGATGACTGATGACAGTGTTGGTGACTGATGAGAGTTTTGGTGACTGATGACAGTGTTAATGATTGATGACAGTGTTGATGACTCATGGCAGTGTAGGTGACTGATGACAGAGTTGGTGACTGATGACAGTGTTGGTGACTCATGACAGTGTTAATGACTGATGACAGTGTTGGTGACTCATGACAGTGTTGGTGGCTGATGACAGCGTTGTGATTGATGAGAGTGTTGGTGACCGATGACGGTGTTGGTGACTGATGACAATGTTGGTTACTGATGACAGTGTTAATGAGTGATGACAGTGTTGGTGACTGATGAGAGTATTTGTGACCGATGAAAGTGTTGGTGACTGATGACAGTGTTGGTGACTGATGACAGTGTTGGTGACGAGACAGTGTTGGTGACTGTTTGACAGTGTTGGTGACTGGTGACAGTGTTGGTCACTGATGACAGTGTTGGTGACTGATGACAGTATTGGTAACTGATGACAGTGTTAGTGGCTGATGACAGTGTTGGTGACTGATGACAGTGTTGGTGACTGATGACAGTGTTGGTGGCTGATGACAGTGTTGGTGACTGATGGCAGTGTTGGTGACTGATGACAGTGTTGGTGACTGATGACAGTGTTGGTGACTGATGACACTGTTGGTGACTGATAACAGTATTTGTGACTGATGAGAGTGTTGTTGACTGATGAGAGTATTGGTGACTGATGACAGTGTTGGTGACTCATGACAGTGTTGGTGACTGATGACAGTGATGATGACTGATGACAGTGTTGGTGACTGATGACAGTGTTGGTGACTGATGACAGTGTTGGTGACTGATGACAGTGTTGGTGACTGATGACAGCATTGGTGATTGATGACAGTGTTGGTGACTGATGACAGTGTTGGTGACTGACGAGAGTGTTGATGATTGATGACAGTGTTGGTTACTGATGACAGTGTTGGTGGCTGATGACAGTGTTAATGATTGAAGAGAGTGTTGGTGAGTGATAGTGTTGGTGAGTGATGACAGTGTTGGTGACTGATGAGAGTGTTGGTGACTGATGGCAATGTTGGCGACTGATGACAGTGTTGGTGACTGATGAGAGTGATGGTGACTTATGATAGTGTTGGTGACTGATGACAGTGTTGGTGACTGATGACAGTGTTGGTGACTGATTACAGTGTTGGTGACTGATGACAGTGTTGGTGACTGATGACAGTATTTGTGACTGATGACAGTGTTTGTGACCGATGACAGTGTTGGTCACTTATGAGAGTGTTGGTGACTCATGACAGTGTTGGTGACTGATGACAGTGTTGGTGACTGATGACAGTGTTGGTGACTGATGACAGTGTTGGTGACTGATGACAGTATTTGTGACTGATGACAGTGTTTGTGACCGATGACAGTGTTGGTGACTGATGACAGTGTTGGTGACTGATGACAGTGTTGGTGACTGATGACAGTGTTGGTGACTGGTGACAGTGTTGGTCACTGATGACAGTGTTGGTGACTGATGACAGTGTTGGTGGCTGATGACAGTGTTAGTGGCTGATGACAGTGTTGGTGACTGATGGACAGTTTTGGGTGCCCTGAGGGACAGTGTTGGTGGCTGATGACAGAGTTAGTGGCTGATGACAGTGTTGGTGACTGATGACAGTGTTGGTGACTGATGACAGTGTTGGTGGCTGATGACAGTGTTAGTGGCTGATGACAGTGTTGGTGACTGATGACAGTGTTGGTGACTGATGACAGTGTTGGTGGCTGATGACAGTGTTGGTGACTGATGGCAGTGTTGGTGACTGATGACAGTGTTGGTGACGGATGACAGTGTTGGCGACTGATGACAGTGTTGGTGACTGATAACAGTATTGGTGACTGATGACAGTGTTGGTGACTGATGAGAGTATTGGTGACTGATGACAGTGTTGGTGACTGATGACAGTGTTGGTGACTGATGACAGTGATGATGACTGATGACAGTGTTGGTGACTGATGACAGTGTTGGTGACTGATGACAGTGTTGGTGACTGATGACAGTGTTGGTGACTGATGACAGTATTCGTGACTGGTGACAGTGTTGGTGACTGATGAAAGTGTTGGTGACTAACGACAGTGTTGGTGACTGACGAAAGGTTGGTGACTGATGACAGTGTTGACTGATGACAGTGTTGGTGACTGATGAGTGTTGGTGACTTATGGGAGTGTTGGTGACTTATGAGAGTGTTGGTGAGTGATGACAGTATTAATGATTGATGACAGTGTTGGTGGCTGATGACAGTGTTGGTGACTTATGACAGTGTTAATGATTGATGACAGTGTTAATGATTGATGACAGTGTTGGTGACTGATGACAGTGTTGGTGACTGATGACAGTGTTAATGATTGATGACAGTGTTAATGATTGATGACAGTGTTGGTGACTGATGACAGTGTTGGTGACTGATGACAGTGTTGGTGACTGATGAGAGTGTTGGTGACTGATGACAGTGATGGTGACTGATGACAGTGATGGTGACTGATGACAGTGTTAATGATTGATGACAGTGTTAGTGACTCATGAGAGTGTTGGTGACTGATGACAGAGTTGTTGACTGATGACAGTGTTGGTGACTCATGACAGTGTTAATGACTGATGACAGTGTTGGTGACTCATGACAGTGTTGGTGACTCACGCCAGTGTTGGTGGCTGATGACAGCGTTGTGATTGATGAGAGTGTTGGTGACCGATGACAGTGTTGGTGACTGATGACAGTGTTGGTGACTGATGACAATGTTGGATACTGATGACAGTGTTAATGACTGATGAGAGTGTTGGTGAGTGATGACAGTGTTGGTGAGTGACGACAGTGTTGGTGACTGACGAGAGTGCTTCGTGACTGACGAGAGTGTTGGTGACTGATGACAGTGTTGGTGACTGATGACAGCTTTGGTGATTGATGAGAGTGTTGGTGATTGATGACAGTGTTAATAACTGATGAAAGTGTTGGTGATTGATGACAGTGTTGGTGACTGATGACAGTGTTAATGATTGATGACAGTGTTGGTGACTGATGACAGTGTTGGTGACTGATGACAGTGATGGTGACTGATGAAAAGTGTTGGTGACTGAGAAAAGTGTTGATGATTGATGACAGGGGTTGGTGACTGATGACAGTGTTGGTGGCTGATGACAGTGTTAATGATTGATGACAGTGTTTTTGAGTGATAGTGTTGGTGAGTGATGAAAGTGTTAAGGGATTGATGCAGTGTTAATGATTGATGACAGAGTTAATGATTGATGACAGTGTTAAGATTGAAAAGAGTGTTGGTGATTTGATGACAGTGTTGGTGAGTGATAGTGTTGGTGAGTGATGACATTGTTAATGATTGATGCCCAAGTGTTAATGATGATGACAGAGTTAATGATTGATAAACAGTGTTAATGATTGATGACAGTTTTTGAGGGAACTAAGACAGTGTTGGTGACTGATGAGAGTGTTGATGAATTGATGACATGTTTGGTAAACTGATGACAGTTTTGGGGCTGATGACAGGGGTTAATGATTGATGACAGTGTTGGTGAGTGATAGTGTTGGTGAGTGATGAAAGTGTTAATGATTGATGACAGTGTTAATGATTGATGACAGAGTTAATGATTGATGACAGTGTTAATGATTGAAGAGAGTGTTGGTGAGTGATGACAGTGTTGGTGAGTGATAGTGTTGGTGAGTGATGACAGTGTTAATGATTGATGACAGTGTTAATGATTGATGACAGAGTTAATGATTGATGACAGTGTTAATGATTGATGACAGTGTTGATGACTGATGACAGTGTTGGTGACTGATGAGAGTTTTGGTGACTGATGACAGTGTTAATGATTGATGACAGTGTTGATGACTCATGGCAGTGTAGGTGACTGATGACAGAGTTGGTGACTGATGACAGTGTTGGTGACTCATGACAGTGTTAATGACTGATGACAGTGTTGGTGACTCATGACAGTGTTGGTGGCTGATGACAGCGTTGTGATTGATGAGAGTGTTGGTGACCGATGACGGTGTTGGTGACTGATGACAATGTTGGTTACTGATGACAGTGTTAATGAGTGATGACAGTGTTGGTGACTGATGAGAGTATTTGTGACCGATGAAAGTGTTGGTGACTGATGACAGTGTTGGTGACTGATGACAGTGTTGGTGACTGATGACAGTGTTGGTGACTGGTGACAGTGTTGGTCACTGATGACAGTGTTGGTGACTGATGACAGTATTGGTAACTGATGACAGTGTTAGTGGCTGATGACAGTGTTGGTGACTGAGGACAGTGTTGGTGACTGATGACAGTGTTGGTGGCTGATGACAGTGTTGGTGACTGATGGCAGTGTTGGTGACTGATGACAGTGTTGGTGACTGTTTGACAGTTTTTGGTGACTGATGACACTGTTGGTGACTGAAACAGTTATTTGTGACTGATGAGAGTGTTGTTGACTGATGAGAGTATTGGTGACTGATGACAGTGTTGGTGACTCATGACAGTGTTGGTGACTGATGACAGTGATGATGACTGATGACAGTGTTGGTGACTGATGACAGTGTTGGTGACTGATGACAGTGGTGGTGACTAAATGACAGTGTTGTGACTGATGACAGCATTGGTGATTGATGACAGTGTTGGTGATGATGACAGTGTTGGGGGACTGACGAGAGTGTGTGATTGATGACAGTGTTGGTTACTGATGACAGTGTTGGTGGCTGATGACAGTGTTAATGATTGAAGAGAGTGTTGGTGAGTGATAGTGTTGGTGAGTGATGACAGTGTTGGTGACTGATGAGAGTGTTGGTGACTGATGGCAATGTTGGCGACTGATGACAGTGTTGGTGACTGATGAGAGTGATGGTGACTATGATAGGGGTGGTGACTGATGACAGGGGTTGGTGACCTGATGACAGTGTTGGTGACTGATGACAGTGTTGGTGACTGATGACAGTGTTGGTGACTGATGACAGTATTTGTGACTGATGACAGTGTTTGTGACCGATGACAGTGTTGGTCACTGATGAGAGTGTTGGTGACTCATGACAGTGTTGGTGACTGATGACAGTGTTGGTGACTGATGACAGTGTTGGTGACTGATGACAGTGTTGGTGACTGATGACAGTATTTTTTGACTGATGACAGTTTTTTGTGACCGATGACAGTGTTGGTGACTGATGACAGTGTTGGTGACTGATGAGTGTTGGTGACTGATGACAGTGTTGGTGACTGGTGACAGTGTTGGTCACTGATGACAGTGTTGGTGACTGATGACAGTGTTGGTGGCTGATGACAGTGTTAGTGGCTGATGACAGTGTTGGTGACTGATGACAGTGTTGGTGACTGATGACAGTGTTGGTGGCTGATGACGATTTGTGGCTGATGACAGTGTTGGTGACGATGACAGTGTTGTGACTGATGACAGTGTTGGTGGCTGATGACAGTGTTTAGTGGCTGATGACAGTGTTGGTGACTGATGACAGTGTTGGTGACTGATGACAGTGTTGGTGGCTGATGACAGTGTTGGTGACTGATGGCAGTGTTGGTTGACTAAAGGGACAGTGTTGGTGACGGTTTGACAGTGTTGGCGACTGATGACAGTGTTGGTGACTGATAACAGTATTGGTGACTGATGACAGTTTTTGGTGACTGATGAGAGTATTGGTGACTAAATGACAGTGTTGGTGACTGATACAGTGTTGGTGACTGATGACAGTGATGTTTGACGATGACAGTGTTGGTGACTGATGACAGTGTTTGTGACTGATGACAGTGTTTGACTGTGACAGTGTTGGTGACGATGACAGTATTGGTGACTGGTGACAGTGTTGGTGACTGATGAAAGTGTTGGTGGACTAACGACAGTGTTTGGTGACTGACGAAAGGTTGGTGACTGATGACAGTTTTTGATGATGACAGTGTTGGTGACTGATGAGTGTTGGTGACTTATGGGAGTGTTGGTTTGACTTATGAGAGTGGTTGGTGAGTGATGACAGAAATTTAATGATTGATGACAGTGTTGGTGGCTGATGACAGTGTTGGTGACTTATGACAGTGTTAATGATTGATGACAGTGTTAATGATTGATGACAGTGTTGGTGACTGATGACAGTGTTGGTGACTGATGACAGTGTTAAGATTGATGACAGTGTTAATGATTGATGACAGTGTTGGTGACTGATGACAGTGTTGGTGACTGATGACAGTGTTGGTGACTGATGAGAGTGTTGGTGACTGATGACAGTGATGGTGACTGATGACAGTGATGGTGACTGATGACAGTGTTAATGATTGATGACAGTGTTAGTGACTCATGAGAGTGTTGGTGACTGATGACAGAGTTGTTGACTGATGACAGTGTTGGTGACTCATGACAGTGTTAATGACTGATGACAGTGTTGGTGACTCATGACAGCGTTGGTGACTCATGAGAGTGTTGGTGGCTGATGACAGCGTTGTGTTTGATGAGAGTGTTCGTGTCCGATGACAGTGTTGGTGACTGATGACAGTGTTGGTGACTGATGACAATGTTGGTTACTGATGACAGTGTTAATGACTGATGAGAGTGTTGGTGAGTGATGACAGTGTTGGTGACTGATGACAGTGATGGTGACTGATGACAGAGTTGGTGACTGATGGCAGTGTTGGTGACTCATGCCAGTGTTAATGACTGATGACAGTGTTTGGGGACTCATGACAGTGTTGGTGACTCACGCCAGTGTTGGTGGCTGATGACAGCGTTGTGATTGATGAGAGTGTTGGTGACCGATGACAGTGTTGGTGACTGATGACAGTGTTGGTGACTGATGACAATGTTGGATACTGATGACAGTGTTAATGACTGATGAGAGTGTTGGTGAGTGATGACAGTGTTGGTGAGTGACGACAGTGTTGGTGACTGACGAGAGTGCTGGTGACTGACGAGAGTGTTGGTGACTGATGACAGTGTTGGTGACTGATGACAGTGTTGGTGATTGATGAGAGTGTTGGTGATTGATGACAGTGTTAATAACTGATGAAAGTGTTGGTGATTGATGACAGTGTTGGTGACTGATGACAGTGTTAATGATTGATGACAGTGTTGGTGACTGATGACAGTGTTGGTGACTGATGACAGTGTTGGTGACTGATGACAGTGTTGGTGACTGATGACAGTGTTGGTGACTGATGAGAGTGTTGATGATTGATGACAGTGTTGGTGACTGATGACAGTGTTGGTGGCTGATGACAGTGTTAATGATTGATGACAGTGTTGGTGAGTGATAGTGTTGGTGAGTGATGAAAGTGTTAATGATTGATGACAGTGTTAATGATTGATGACAGAGTTAATGATTGATGAAAAGTGTTAATGATTGAAGAGATTGTTGGTGATTTGAGGGAAAAGTGTTGGTGAGTGATAGTGTTGGTGAGTGATGACAGTGTTAATGTTTGGGATGACAGTGTTAATGATTGATGACAGAGTTAATGATTGATGACAGTGTTAATGATTGATGAGAGTGTTGATGACTGATGACAGTGTTGGTGACTGATGAGAGTGTTGATGATTGATGACAGTGTTGGTGACTGATGACAGTGTTGGTGGCTGATGACAGTGTTAATGATTGATGACAGTGTTGGTGAGTGATAGTGTTGGTGAGTGATGAAAGTGTTAATGATTGATGACAGTGTTAATGATTGATGACAGAGTTAATGATTGATGACAGTGTTAATGATTGAAGAGAGTGTTGGTGAGTGATGACAGTGTTGGTGAGTGATAGTGTTGGTGAGTGATGACAGTGTTAATGATTGATGACAGTGTTAATGATTGATGACAGAGTTAATGATTGATGACAGTGTTAATGATTGATGACAGTTTTTGATGACTGATGACAGTGTTGGTGACTGATGAGAGTTTTGGTGACTGATGACAGTGTTAATGATTGATGACAGTGTTGATGACTCATGGCAGTGTAGGTGACTGATGACAGAGTTGGTGACTGATGACAGTGTTGGTGACTCATGACAGTGTTAATGACTGATGACAGTGTTGGTGACTCATGACAGTGTTGGTGGCTGATGACAGCGTTGTGATTGATGAGAGTGTTGGTGACCGATGACGGTGTTGGTGACTGATGACAATGTTGGTTACTGATGACAGTGTTAATGAGTGATGACAGTGTTGGTGACTGATGAGAGTATTTGTGACCGATGAAAGTGTTGGTGACTGATGACAGTGTTGGTGACTGATGACAGTGTTGGTGACTGATGACAGTGTTGGTGACTGATGACAGTGTTGGTCACTGATGACAGTGTTGGTGACTGATGACAGTATTGGTAACTGATGACAGTGTTAGTGGCTGATGACAGTGTTGGTGACTGAGGACAGTGTTGGTGACTGATGACAGTGTTGGTGGCTGATGACAGTGTTGGTGACTGATGGCAGTGTTGGTGACTGATGACAGTGTTGGTGACTGATGACAGTGTTGGTGACTGATGACACTGTTGGTGACTGATAACAGTATTTGTGACTGATGACAGTGTTGTTGACTGATGAGAGTATTGGTGACTGATGACAGTGTTGGTGACTGATGACAGTGTTGGTGACTGAGGGACAGTGATGATGACTGATGACAGTGTTGGTTTTGACTGATGACAGTGTTGGTGACTGATGAGAGTGTTGGTGGACTGAGACAGTGTTGGTGACTGATGACAGAAATGGTGATTTGATGACTTTTTGTTGGTAAACTGATGACAGTGTTGGTGACTGACGAGAGTGTTGATGATTGATGACAGTGTTGGTTACTGATGACAGTGTTGGTGGCTGATGACAGTGTTAATGATTGAAGAGAGTGTTGGTGAGTGATAGTGTTGATGAGTGATGACAGTGTTGGTGACTGATGAGAGTGTTGGTGACTGATGGCAATGTTGGCGACTGATGACAGTGTTGGTGACTGATGAGAGTGATGGTGACTTATGATAGTGTTGGTGACTGATGACAGTGTTGGTGACTGATGACAGTGTTAATGATTGAAGAGAGTGTTGCTGACTACTGAGAGTATTTATGATTGATGAGAGTGTTGGTGACTGATGAGAGTATTTATGATTGATGAGAGTGTTGGTGACTGATGACAGTGTTGGTTACTGATGACAGTGTTAATGATTGAAGAGAGTGTTGGTGAGTGATGACAGTGTTGGTGAGTGATTACAGTGTTGGTGACTGATGACAGTGTTGGTGACTGATGACAGTGTTGATTAGTGATGACAGTGTTGGTGAGTGTTGACAGTGTTGGTGACTGATGAGAGTATTTATGATTGATGAGAGTGTTGGTGACTGATGACAGTG
This sequence comes from Cherax quadricarinatus, assembly GCF_026875155.1. Lineage (NCBI taxonomy): Eukaryota > Metazoa > Arthropoda > Malacostraca > Decapoda > Parastacidae > Cherax > Cherax quadricarinatus. The sequence goes on from NC_069407.1 coordinate 16,865,924, forward strand.
TTGGTGACTCATGACAGTGTTGGTGATTGTTGACAGTGTTGGTGACTTATGACATTGTTGGAGACTGATGACAGTATTAATGGTTGATGACAGTGCTGGTGACTGATGACAGTGTTAACTGATGACAGTGTTAATGATTGCTGACAATGTTGGTGACTGATGACAGTGTTGGTTACTGATGACAGTGTTGGTGACTGATGACAGTGTTGGTGACTGATGAGAGTGTTTGTGACTGATGAGAGTGTTGTTGACTGATGACAGTGTTAATGATTGCTGACAGTGTTGGTGGCTGATGACAGTGTTGGTGACTTATTACAGTGTTGGTGGCTGATGACAGTGATGGTGGTTGATGACAGTGTTGTTGACTGATGTCAGTGTTGGTGACTTCTGACGGGTTTTGGTGACTGATACAGGTTTGGCGACGAAAAAAGTGTTGGTGACTGGCAGTGTTGGTGACATGACATGTTGGGACTGATGCGTGTTGGTGACTGATAAGTTTGGTGCTGAGAGAGTGTTTGTGACTGAGAAGGTTTGTTGACTGATGACAGTTTTAATGATTGCTACATTTTGGGTGGCGATGACAGTGTTGGTGACTTTTTACAGTGTTGGGGGCTATGGGAGTTTTTTGTGACTGATGCAGTGTTTTTGATGATGTCCAGTGTTGGTGCCCTTCTACAGTGTTGGTGACTGAGACGTGTTGGCACTGATGAAAAGTGTGGTGCTGATGACAGTGTTGGTGACTGAAACAGTTTTGGTGACTGAGACATGTTGGTGACTGATGACAGGTTTTGGGTGACTGATGACGTGTTGGTGACGGACAGGGGTTGGTGATGTGACTGTTGGTGACGAGACAGTGTTGCGACGGGATTTAAAAGTGTTGGTGACGGCAGTGTTGGTGACTATGACAGTTTTGGGGACTGATGACAGTTGGTGACTGAGAAGTGTTTGGTGACTGTGACATTTTTGGGTTAGGAAAAAAACGGTGGGAATTCTAAACAAAAGATATCCCATTTTATTTTAATATTCCTCTCTCTTCTCTCTCTTCTCTCTCTCTCTCTCTTCCCCTCCTCTCTCCTCTCTCTCTCTCCTCTCTCTCTTCTTCTCTCTCCCTTCCCTCTCTCTCTCTGGAAAAATCTCTTCAAGCATGTTTCTTGACCTGAAACGGGGGTCACATTCTGGCTTTTAACACACACGCACACGCTCGAGGGATAGGGGAGATATGATAACGACATATTAAATACTGAAAGGAACTGACACGATGAACAATCTAGAAAGTTTCAGAGATTGGAAACAGTAACAAGGGTTCACAACTGGCAGTTGAAAACTCAGATAAATCCTAGGGATATTGAGAAGTATTTCTTCAGTCATAGAGTTGTCAGGAAGTGGAATAATCTGGAGAGTGAAGTAGTGGAGGCAGGATCCATACATAGCTTTAAGATGGGGTGCGATACGGGTCTTGGAGCCGAGAGAGAGTAGACCTAGTAGCGAATAGAGAAAAGCCGTGGGCCAGTAGCGATGACTTGAGCCCCATTAACTGCAAATCAGTTAGTGCAAATAGGTGAGTACAAATAGGTGAATACGCACATACACACATTTGATGTCTATGCACTGAAAGTAGCAGTGTTTGTACTCCAAGGAGTACATACAATGAGATGTACTCCTAAGAGCACACCTCAGTGGATATACATTAAGAGATACACTCTAATCCCTACATTAGGATTGCAGGGTTCTGGATGAGTAATTGACATCATGAATTACAGAGTTCTGGACTGCTGATTTACAATATGAATTACAGTGTTCAGGACCGGCGGTTTACAATATGAATTACAGTGTTCTGGACTGATGGTTTACATTATGAATTACAGTGTTCTGGACTGATGGTTTACATTATGAATTACAGTGTTCTGGACTGATGGTTTACAACATGAATTACAGTGTTCTGGACTGATGGTTTACAACATGAATTACAGTGTTCTGGACTGATGGTTTACATTATGAATTACAGTGTTCTGGACTGATGGTTTACAACATGAATTACAGTGTTCTGGACTGATGGTTTACAATATGAATTACAGTGTTGTGGACTGGTGGTTTACATTATGAATTACAGTGTTGTGGACTGGTGGTTTACAATATGAATTACAGTGTTGTGGACTGGTGGTTTACAATATGAATTACATTGTTCTGGACTGGTGGTTTACAATATGAATTACAGTGTTCTGGACTGGTGGTTTACAATATGAATTACAGTGTTCTGGACTGGTGGTTTACAATATGAATTACAGTGTTCTGGACAGGTGGTTTACAATATGAATAACAGTGTTCTGGACTGGTGGTTTACAATATGAATTACAGTGTTCTGGTCTGGTATTTTAAAATATGAATTACAGTGTTCTGGACCGGCGGTTTACAATATGATTTACAGTGGTCTAGACTGGCGGTTTACAATATGAATTACAGTCTTCTGGACAGGCGGTTTACAATAAGAATAACAGTGTTCTGGACTGGCGGTTTACAATATGAATTACAGCGTTCTGGACTGGTGGTTTACAATATGAATTACAGTGTTCTGGACTGGTGGTTTACAGTATGAATTACGGAGTTGTGGACTGGTGGTTTACAATATGAATTACAGTGTTTTGGACCGGCGGTTTACAATATGAATTACAATGTTCTGGACTGGCAGTTTGCAATATGAATTGCAGTGTTCTGGACTGGCGGTTTACAATATGAATTACAGTGTTCTGGACTGATGGTTTACAGTATGAATTGCAGTGTTTTGGACTAGTGGTTTACAATATGAATTACAGTGTTCTTGACTGCTGGTTTACAGTATGAATTACAGTGTTCTGGACTAGTGGTTTACAATATGAATTACAGTGTTCTGGACTGATGGTTTACAATATGAATTACAGTGTTCTGGACTGATGGTTTACAGTATGAATTACAGTGTTCTGGACTAGTGGTTTACAATATGAATTACAGTGTTCTGGACTGATGGTTTACAATATGAATTACAGTGTTCTGGACTGATGGTTTACAGTATGAATTACAGTGTTCTGGACTGGTAGTTTATAATATGAATTACAGTTTTCTGGACTGGTGGTTTACAATATGAATTACAGTGTTCTGGACTGGTAGTTTACAATATGAATTACAGTTTTCTGGACTGGTGGTTTACAATATGAATTACAGTGTTCTGGACTGATGGTTTACAATATGAATTACAGTCTTCTGGACAGGCGGTTTACAATATGAATTACAGTGTTCTGGACTGGCGGTTTACAATATGAATTACAGTCTTCTGGACAGGCGGTTTACAATAAGAATAACAGTGTTCTGGACTGGCGGTTTACAATATGAATTACAGTCTTCTGGACAGGCGGTTTACAATAAGAATAACAGTGTTCTGGACTGGCGGTTTACAATATGAATTACAGTCTTCTGGACAGGCGGTTTACAATAAGAATAACAGTGTTCTGGACTGGCGGTTTACAACATGAATTACAGTGTTCTGGACTGGTGGTTTACAATATGAATTACAGTGTTCTGGACTGGTGGTTTACAGTATGAATTACAGTGTTCTGGACTGGTGGTTTACAATATGAATTACAATGTTCTGGACTGGTGGTTTACAGTATGAATTACAGTGTTCTGGACTGGTGGTTTACAATATGAATTACAGTGTTCTGGACTGGTGGTTTACAGTATGAATTACAGTGTTCTGGACTGGTGGTTTACAATATGAATTACAATGTTCTGGACTGGTGGTTTACCATATGAATTACAATGTTCTGGACTGGTGGTTTACAATATGAATTACAATGTTCTGGACTGGTGGTTTACAATATGAATTACAATGTTCTGGACTGGTGGTTTACAGTATGAATTACAATGTTCTGGACTGGTGGTTTACAGTATGAATTACAGTGTTCTGGACTGGTGGTTTACAGTATGAATTACAATGTTCTGGATTGGTGGTTTACAATATGAATTTCAATGTTCTGGACTGGTGGTTTACAATATGAATTACAGCGTTCTTGACTGGTGGTTTACAATATGAATTACAATGTTCTGGACTGGTGGTTTACAATATGAATTACAATGTTCTGGACTGGTGGTTTACAGTATGAATTACAGTGTTCTGGACTGGTGGTTTACAGTATGAATTACAATGTTCTGGACTGGTGGTTTACAATATGAATTTCAATGTTCTGGACTGGTGGTTTACAACATGAATTACAGTGTTCTGGACTGGTGGTTTACAATATGAATTACAGTGTTGTGGACTGGTGGTTTACAATATCAATTACAGTGTTCCGGTCTGGTGGTTTACAATACGAATTACAGTGTTCTGGACTGGTGGTTTACAATATGAATTACAGTGTTGTGGACTGGTGGTTTACAATATGAATTACAGTGTTGTGGACTGGTGGTTTACAATATGAATTACAGTTTTCTGGACTGATGGTTTACAATATGAATTACAGTGTTCTGGACTGATGGTTTACATATGAATTACAGTGTTCTGGACTGGTGGTTTACAATATGAATTTCAGTGTTCTGGACTTGTGGTTTACAATATGAATTACAATGTTCTGGACTGGTGGTTTACAATATGAATTACAGTGTTCTGGACTGGTGGTTTACAATATGAATTTCAGTGTTCTGGACTGGTGGTTTACAATATGAATTACAGTGTTCTGGACTTGTGGTTTACAATATGAATTACAGTGTTGTGGACTGGTGGTTTACAATATGAATTACAGTGTTGTGGACTGGTGGTTTACAATATGAATTACAGTTTTCTGGACTGATGGTTTACAATATGAATTACAGTGTTCTGGACTGATGGTTTACATATGAATTACAGTGTTCTGGACTGGTGGTTTACAATATGAATTTCAGTGTTCTGGACTTGTGGTTTACAATATGAATTACAATGTTCTGGACTGGTGGTTTACAATATGAATTACAGTGTTCTGGACTGGTGGTTTACAATATGAATTACAATGTTGTGGACTGGTGGTTTACAATATGAATTACAGTGTTCTGGACTGGTGGTTTACAATATGAATTACAGTGTTCTGGACTGGTGGTTTACAATATGAATTATAATGTTGTGGACCGGTGGTTTACAATATGAATTACAGTGTTCTGGACTGGTGGTTTACAATATGAATTACAATGTTCTGGACTGGTGGTTTACAATATGAATTACAGTGTTCTGGACTGGTGGTTTACAATATGAATGACAGTGTTGTGGACTGGTGGTTTACAATATGAATTACAGTGTTCTGGACTGATGGTTTACAATATGAATTACAGTGTTCTGGACTGGTGGTTTACAATATGAATTACAGTGTTCTGGACTGGTGGTTTACAATATGAATTACAGTGTTGTGGACTGGTGGTTTACAATATGAATTACAGTGTTCTGGACTGATGGTTTACAATATGAATTACAGTGTTCTGGACTGGTGGTTTACAATATGAATTACAGTGTTCTGGACTGATGGTTTACAATATGAATGACAGTGTTGTGGACTGGTGGTTTACAATATGAATTACAGTGTTCTGGACTGGTGGTTTACAATATGAATTACAGTGTTCTGGACTGATGGTTTACAATATGAATTACAGTGTTCTGGACTGGTGGTTTACAATATGAATTACAGTGTTCTGGACTGGTGGTTTACAATATGAATTACAGTGTTCTGGACTGGTGGTTTACAATATGAATTACAGTGTTCTGGACTGATGGTTTACAATATGAATTACAGTGTTGTGGACTGATGGTTTACAATATGAATTACAGTGTTGTGGACTGATGGTTTACAATATGAATTACAGTGTTCTGGACTGATGGTTTACAATATGAATTACAGTGTTCTGGACTGATGGTTTACAATATGAATTACAGTGTTCTGGACTGGTGGTTTACAATATGAATTACAGTGTTCTGGACTGATGGTTTACAATATGAATTACAGTGTTCTGGACTGGTGGTTTACAATATGAATTACAGTGTTCTGGACTGGTGGTTTACAATATGAATTACAGTTTTTAGAAGAATGGTTCAGAGAACCGACATGTTGATAAATTAGACACATGTGCAACTCTTGGGTATCTTTATTGAGGAAACGTTTCGCCACACAGTGGCTTCATCAGTCCATACAAAGGAGAATCTTGAAGAACAGGAGGAGAATGAGGTAATCAGTCCCTCAACCTTGAGTCGATGTGGTCAGTCCATCAATCTTGAATAGAATACGGCATACGTGCTGAGAAGGAGCTTATAAACCGTTGGCAGGAGAGGTGCAGCAGTCATAGGTCGTGTAACATTTGTTCAATGTTGAAGTAGGTCGTGCCCAAGAATTAAGGCAAGCGAAGAATTCCCAAGATACCCAAGAGTTGCACATGTGTCTAATATATGAATTACAGTGTTGTTGACTTGTAGTTTACAATATGAATTACAGTGTTCTGGACTGGTGGTTTACATTATGAATTACAGTGTTCTGGACTGGTGGTTTACAATATGAATTACAGTGTTCTGGACTGGTGGTTTACAATATGAATTACAGTGTTCTGGACTGGTGGTTTACATTATGAATTACAGTGTTCTGGACTGGTGGTTTACATTATGAATTACAGTGTTCTGGACTGGTGGTTTACATTATGAATTACAGTGTTCTGGACTGGTGGTTTACAATATGAATTACAGTGTTCTGGACTGGTGGTTTCCAGTATGAATTACAGTGTTCTGGACTGGTGGTTTACAATATGAATTACAGTGTTCTGGACTGGTGGTTTCCAGTATGAATTACAGTGTTACTGGACTGGTGGTTTACAATATGAATTACAGTGTTCTGGACTGGTGGTTTCCAGTATGAATTACAGTGTTCTGGACTGGTGGTTTACAATATGAATTACAGTGTTCTGGACTGGTGGTTTCCAGTATGAATTACAGTGTTCTGGACTGGTGGTTTACATTATGAATTACAGTGTTCTGGACTGGTGGTTTACATTATGAATTACAGTGTTCTGGACTGGTGGTTTACATTATGAATTACAGTGTTCTGGACTGGTGGTTTACATTATGAATTACAGTGTTCTGGACTGGTGGTTTCCAGTATGAATTACAGTGTTCTGGACTGGTGGTTTACATTATGAATTACAGTGTTCTGGACTGGTGGTTTACATTATGAATTACAGTGTTCTGGACTGGTGGTTTACATTATGAATTACAGTGTTCTGGACTGGTGGTTTACAATATGAATTACAGTGTTCTGGACTGGTGGTTTCCAGTATGAATTACAGTGTTCTGGACTGGTGGTTTACATTATGAATTACAGTGTTCTGGACTGGTGGTTTACATTATGAATTACAGTGTTCTGGACTGGTGGTTTACATTATGAATTACAGTGTTCTGGACTGGTGGTTTACATTATGAATTACAGTGTTCTGGACTGGTGGTTTACATTATGAATTACAGTGTTCTGGACTGGTGGTTTACATTATGAATTACAGTGTTCTGGACTGGTGGTTTACATTATGAATTACAGTGTTCTGGACTGGTGGTTTACAATATGAATTACAGTGTTCTGGACTGGTGGTTTCCAGTATGAATTACAGTGTTCTGGACTGGTGGTTTAAAATTATGAATTACAGTGTTCTGGACTGGTGGTTTACATTATGAATTACAGTGTTCTGGACTGGTGGTTTACATTATGAATTACAGTGTTCTGGACTGGTGGTTTACAATATGAATTACAGTGTTCTGGACTGGTGGTTTACATTATGAATTACAGTGTTCTGGACTGGTGGTTTACATTATGAATTACAGTGTTCTGGACTGGTGGTTTACATTATGAATTACAGTGTTCTGGACTGGTGGTTTACAATATGAATTACAGTGTTCTGGACTGGTGGTTTCCAGTATGAATTACAGTGTTCTGGACTGGTGGTTTACATTATGAATTACAGTGTTCTGTACTGGTGGTTTACATTATGAATTACAGTGTTCTGGACTGGTGGTTTACATTATGAATTACAGTGTTCTGGACTGGTGGTTTACATTATGAATTACAGTGTTCTGGACTGGTGGTTTACATTATGAATTACAGTGTTCTGGACTGGTGGTTTACATTATGAATTACAGTGTTCTGGACTGGTGGTTTACAATATGAATTACAGTGTTCTGGACTGGTGGTTTACATTATGAATTACAGTGTTCTGGACTGGTGGTTTACATTATGAATTACAGTGTTCTGGACTGGTGGTTTACATTATGAATTACAGTGTTCTGGACTGGTGGTTTACAATATGAATTACAGTGTTCTGGACTGGTGGTTTCCAGTATGAATTACAGTGTTCTGGACTGGTGGTTTACATTATGAATTACAGTGTTCTGGACTGGTGGTTTACATTATGAATTACAGTGTTCTGGACTGGTGGTTTACATTATGAATTACAGTGTTCTGGACTGGTGGTTTACAATATGAATTACAGTGTTCTGGACTGGTGGTTTACATTATGAATTACAGTGTTCTGGACTGGTGGTTTACATTATGAATTACAGTGTTCTGGACTGGTGGTTTACATTATGAATTACAGTGTTCTGGACTGGTGGTTTACAATATGAATTACAGTGTTCTGGACTGGTGGTTTACATTATGAATTACAGTGTTCTGGACTGGTGGTTTACATTATGAATTACAGTGTTCTGGACTGGTGGTTTACAATATGAATTACAGTGTTCTGGACTGGTGGTTTACATTATGAATTACAGTGTTCTGGACTGGTGGTTTACATTATGAATTACAGTGTTCTCGACTGGTGGTTTACATTATGAATTACAGTGTTCTGGACTGGTGGTTTACATTATGAATTACAGTGTTCTGGACTGGTGGTTTACAATATGAATTACAGTGTTCTGGACTGGTGGTTTACAGTATGAATTACAGTGTTCTGGACTGGTGGTTTACAATATGAATTACAGTGTTCTGGACTGGTGGTTTACAATATGAATTACAGTGTTCTGGACTGGTGGTTTACAGTATGAATTACAGTGTTCTGGACTGGTGGTTTACAATATGAATTACAGTGTTCTGGACTGGTGGTTTACAATATGAATTACAGTGTTCTGGACTGGTGGTTTACATTATGAATTACAGTGTTCTGGACTGGTGGTTTACAATATGAATTACAGTGTTCTGGACTGGTGGTTTACATTATGAATTACAGTGTTCTGGACTGGTGGTTTACATTATGAATTACAGTGTTCTGGACTGGTGGTTTACATTATGAATTACAGTGTTCTGGACTGGTGGTTTACAATATGAATTACAGTGTTCTGGACTGGTGGTTTACATTATGAATTACAGTGTTCTGGACTGGTGGTTTACAATATGAATTACAGTGTTCTGGACTGGTGGTTTACAATATGAATTACAGTGTTCTGGACTGGTGGTTTACAATATGAATTACAGTGTTCTGGACTGGTGGTTTACAATATGAATTACAGTGTTCTGGACTGGTGGTTTACAATATGAATTACAGTGTTCTGGACTGGTGGTTTACAATATGAATTACAGTGTTCTGGACTGGTGGTTTACAATATGAATTACAGTGTTCTGGACTGGTGGTTTACAATATGAATTACAGTGTTCTGGACTGGTGGTTTACAATATGAATTACAGTGTTCTGGACTGGTGGTTTACAATATGAATTACAATGTTCTGGACTGGTGGTTTACAATATGAATTACAGTGTTCTGGACTGGTGGTTTACAATATGAATTACAGTGTTCTGGACTGGTGGTTTACATTATGAATTACAGTGTTCTGGACTGGTGGTTTACAATATGAATTACAGTGTTCTGGACTGGTGGTTTACAATATGAATTACAGTGTTCTGGACTGGTGGTTTACAATATGAATTACAGTATTCTGGACTGGTGGTTTACATTATGAATTACAGTGTTCTGGACTGGTGGTTTACAATATGAATTACAGTGTTCTGGACTGGTGGTTTACATTATGAATTACAGTGTTCTGGACTGGTGGTTTACAATATGAATTACAGTGTTCTGGACTGGTGGTTTACAATATGAATTACAGTGTTCTGGACTGGTGGTTTACAATATGAATTACAGTGTTCTGGACTGGTGGTTTACAATATGTTTTATAAAAACAAAGGTAATAGGAATAAAAGGCAACAAAAATACATATTAATAATAAGAGTAATCGAAATAAAATCAATAAGAAACTGAGAGAAAGAGACAAAAAAAAATTCATTTATGAGAGAAAAACCTTAGGGCGACGTTTCGCTCAGTTTTAGGCTATCATTGTCAAGTCACAATCGCTGGAACAGAGGTCCAGGACTAGCCGGAGCGTCGACACGACGTTACTCTCCCCTCTGTGGGGATTTAGACGAAATGTTCCAGCCACGTACCTGTGACTTCATAATCGGGAAGTGTAAAAATAATGGAACAGTTGGAGAGAGATTCTTGTAAATCAAGGAGCAATAAAGCAAAGAATACAAATTCCAGAGAGGGAATTAGGCAGGAGACGGTCAGAGGCTCTGCAGATGTGGCCCAGCAGAGAGGAACGTTGTAAATTCTTGATTAGGTACAAGCAGGAAAACCCTTGACACAGCACCGACACCCACAGTTACGAAAAAGCAGATCCTAAACTACTGAAGAAAGAAAGAATATTAGAAAGAAAAGAGAAATAAATAAATGAAGGATGAGAGGATTAAGAAATAAATGAAGAAAGAGAAGACAGAGAACGAGAAAAACGAACGAAGAGACAAAGAACGAAAGGGAGAAAGAAAGGAAAACTGAAAGAGAAAGGAAGGAAGAAACGAGATATGAAGAAAAGAGAGGATAGAAAGAAAATTAAAGAAAGAAAAGACTTGGAGCCAATGGAGGGATGGGTCCATCATTCAGACTTTCGTGTGAGTCAGGCGAGGTACAACCGATTACACACACACACACACACACACACACACACACACACACACACACATACACACACACACACACACACACACACACACACACACACACACACACACACACACACACACACACACACACACACACACAATATATATATATATATATATATATATATATATACATATATATATATATATATATATATATATATATATATATATATATATATATATATATACATATATGCTCTTGCATATATGTAAGCCTTCTCCCTGAAAGCTGGCTGCCCTGGATCAAAGTCTAGCGCAAGCTGGACTCCAAATTATTGGTCCAGTGTCAGTAGATTGGTAAAGCACTGCGTACCTTGTTCCAAGGTCCGTAGGTTCGAGTCTCCTTCAGCCAGAGATCAGTGTTTGCGTATATTTCGCCTATTCTTGCGAATTCCTTGCATACATATATATATATATATATATATATATATATATATATATATATATATATATATATATATATATATATATATATATATATATATATATATATATATATATATATATATATATATATATATATATATAAGAAAGTTTAACTACCTCAAACTATGTTCGAAGGAAAGTGAACTGATGGGTACATTGCCATTTCTTTTTTTTCTTTGTTTTAGTTTTCAGTAAATGGTTTCAAAATAATGGTCCGTCTTTCTTTCTTTTTTTTTCTTCTTATTCGCCGGTACTCTCCCGGCCCGGGTCTTTTCCAAGTAGTGGTGACCCGGCCTTGGCTCCCTATCTGGGGAGTATCTCGAGACGTAAGTCTCCCATGGGAGGAGGTATAAGTTCCTCCCTCCTCAACACCTTACTGAAGTCTCAAAGATTTCCTTGCAAACAATCCCGAGTGTTGGGGAATGACTGGGAAACAGCATTTGTCCTCACAGAGCAACTCTCCTACGTAACAGGGAAGCTGTACACTGAGCGGGTGTTCCCATAATATAACTGTCCCATAGAACAGGGCAACCTCACGCTGCTTATGTATATAATTTTGCTAAAAAACAGAGAGGTCCTTACCAGAGGCAGGCGACTATTGTGCCGTCAACACGGGATAATATAACTGGCAGGGTCACCAAGTCGCCCACAACAACAGAGGAAGATTTTTTCCCCTTTTTATAACAGAAAGCTTGTCTGTTATGGCAGTTGAATAAACACAATCTGGACAATGTGTTTTTTTTACGTAAACCCTTTTTTTTTTTGAGGGAAAGCATATAACAAACACCCTTGACCAGCCACGTAGGTTTGTGTGTCACTACCTCAAAGGTCGGCGTCCTCAGGCTGCTTTTTCCCATATCTCTCACGCCTCTATACCCACGTCCACAAGGTTCTCCAACACCTCTCCTTCACTACCCCATCCATGAGGTTCTCTAATACCTATCTCTCACTACCCCATCCACGAGGTTCTCCAACACCTCTCCATCACTATCTAATTCAAGAGATTCTCCAACATCTCTCCTTCAATACCCCATCCACAAGGTTCTCCAACACCTCTCCTTCACTACCTCATCCACAAGGTTCTCCAACACCTCTCCATCACTACCCCATCCACGAGGCTCTCCAGCATCTCTCTTTCACTACCCCATAAACGAGGTTCTCCAACACCTCTCCTTCATTACCCCATCCAAAAGATTCTCCTACACCTCTCCTTCACTACCCCATGCACGATGTTCTCCAACACGTCCCCTTCAGTACCCCATCCACAAGATTCTCCAACACTTCTCCCTCACTGCCCCATCCAATAGGTTCTCCAACACCTCTCCTTCACTATCCCATCCACAAGGTTCTCCAACACATCTCCATCACTACCCCATTCACGAGATTCTCCAACACCTCTCCTTCACTACCCCATCAACAAGGTTCTCCAACACCTCTCCTTCACTACCCCATCAACAAGTTTCTCCAACACCTCTCCTTCACTATCCCATCCACAAGGTTCTCCAACACATCTCCATCACTACCCCATTCACGAGATTCTCCAACACCTCTCCTTCACTACCCCATCAACAAGGTTCTCCAACACCTCTCCTTCACTACCCCATCAACAAGTTTCTCCAACACCTCTCCTTCAATACCCCATCCACAAGATTCTCCAACATCTCTCCTTCACTAACCTATCCACAAGGTTCTCCAACACCTCTCCTTCACTACCCCATCCACAATGTTCTCCAACACCTCTCCTTCACTAAACCATTAAGGAGATTCTCCAACACCTCTCCTTCAATACCCCATTCACAAGGATCTCCAACACCTCTCCATCACTACCCCATGCACGAGGTTCCCCAGCATCCCTCTTTCACTACCCCATCCACAAGGTCCTCCAACACCTCTAAATCACTACCCCATCCATGAGGTTCTCCAACACCTCTCTTCACTACCCCATCCACGAGGTTCTCCAACACTTCTCCTTCAGTACCCTATCCACAAGATTCTCCAACACCTCTTCTTCACTGTCCCATCCAAGAGGTTCTCCAATACCTCTCCTTCACTGTCCCATCCACGAGGTTCTCCTACACCTCTCCTTCACTATCCCATCCACAATGTTCTCCAACACCTCTCCTTCACTGTCCCATCCACGAGGTTCTCCAACACCTCTCCTTCACTGTCCCATCCACGAGGTTCTCCAACACCTCTCCTTCACTACCCCATCCAAAAGGTTCTCCAACACTTCTCCTTCACTACCCCATCCACAAGATTCTCCAACACCTCTCCTTCAATGTCCCATCCACAAGATTCTCCAACACCTCTCCTTCACTAACCCATCCACATGGATCTCCAACACCTCTCCTTCGCTACCCCATCCACAAGGTTCTCCAACACCCTCCTCCTCCACTCACCCCCCCCCCCCATCCACAACGCTCTCCAACACTACTCCATCACTTCCCATACACAAGGTTCTCCAACACCTATCCTTCAGTACCCAATCCACAAGATTCTAAAACCCCTCTCCTTCACTGTCCCATCCACGAGGTTCTCCAAAACCTCTCCTTCACTATCCCATCAACATTATTCTCCAACACCTCTCCTTCACTACCAAATCCACAAGGTTCTCCAACACCTCTCCATCGCTACCCCATCCACGAGGTTCTCCAACACGTCTCCTTCACTACCCCATCCACAAAATTCTCCAACACCTCTCCTTCACTACCCCATCCACAAGGTTCTCCAACACGTCTCCTTCACTTCCCATACACAAGGTTCTCCAACATCTCTCCTTCACTACACCATCCACAAAGTTCTCCAACACCTCTCCTTCACTACCCCATCCACAAGGTTCTCCAACACGTCTCCTTCAGTACCCCATCCACAAGATTCTACAACACCTCTCCTTCACTGCCCCATCCACAAGGTTCTCCAACACCTCTCCTTCACTTCCCGATCCACGAGGTTCTCCAACACGTCTCCTTCACTACCCCATCCACAAAATTCTCCAACACCTCTCCTTCACTACCCCATCCACAAGGTTCTCCAACACCTCTCCCTCAGTATCCCATCCACAAGATTCTCCAACACCTCTCCTTACATAACACAACCTAATAAAACATAACTTAACCTAACCTAAAGAAACCATAAATAACATAACCTAACCTAAAAAAAACCTAACTTAATCTAGTCTAACCTAACCTAACCTAACCTGACCAAACCTTACCTAACCTAACCTAACTTATAATAAACCTAACCTCACCAAACCTAACCTAACCTAACCTACCCTAACCTAACCTAACCTAACCTAACTTATAATAAACTAACCTCAACAAAACATTCATAACCTAACCTAACCAAACTTAACCTACCCTAACCTAACCTTAATTAACCTAACCTATCCTGATCTGTCCTAACTTAAACTAACCTAACCTAACTTTACCTAACCTGACCTAACCTAACTTAACCTAACCGAACGTGACCTAACCTAACCTATCATTAGCTGACTTGACCTAATCTAACCTAACCTAATGTAACCTAACCTAAACTAAGCTAAGTTAACCTAACCTAACTTAATCTAACCTGGCCTGGCCTAACCTAACCTAACCTAACCTAATGTAACCTAACCCAACCTAACCTAACTTAACCTAACCTAACAGAACCTAACCTAACCTTACGTAACCTAACCTAACCTAACCTAAACAAACCTAACCTAACCTAACCTAACCTAATTTAACCTAACCTGACCAAACCTAACCTAACCTGACCTAACCTAACCAAACCTACCCTAAACAAACCTAACCTAACCTTACCTAACCAAACCTGACCTAACCTAACCTAACCTAACCTAACCTAACCTAACCTAACCTAACCTAACCTAACCTAACCTAACTAACCTAACCTAACCTAACCTAAAAAAACCTAACTTAATCTAGTCTAACCTAACCTAACCTAACCTGACCAAACCTTACCTAACCTAACCTAACTTATAATAACCTAACCTCACCAAACCTAACCTAACCTAACCTACCCTAACCTAACCTAACCTAACCTAACTTATAATAAACTAACCTCAACAAAACATTCATAACCTAACCTAACCAAACTTAACTACCCTAACCTAACCTTAATTAACCTACCTATCCTGATCTGTCCTAACTTAAACTAACCTAACCTAACTTTACCTAACCTGACCTAACCTAACCTAACCTAACCGAACGTGACCTAACCTAACCTATCATTAGCTGACTTGACCTAATCTAACCTAACCTAATGTAACCTAACCTAAACTAAGCTAAGTTAACCTAACCTAACTTAATCTAACCTGGCCTGGCCTAACCTAACCTAACCTAACCTAATGTAACCTAACCCAACCTAACCTAACTTAACCTAACCTAACAGAACCTAACCTAACCTTACGTAACCTAACCTAACCTAACCTAAACAAACCTAACCTAACCTAACCTAACCTAATTTAACCTAACCTGACCAAACCTAACCTAACCTGACCTAACCTAACCAAACCTACCCTAAACAAACCTAACCTAACCTTACCTAACCAAACCTGACCTAACCTAACCTAACCTAACCTAACCTAACCTGACGTAACCTAACCTAACCTAAACAAACCTAACCTAACCTAACCTAACCTAATTTAACCTAACCTGACCAAACCTAACCTAACCTGACCTAACCTAACCAAACCTACCCTAAACAAACCTAACCTAACCTTACCTAACCAAACCTGACCTAACCTAACCTAACCTAACCTAACCTAACCTAACCTGACGTAACCTAACCTAACCTAACCTAACCTAACCTAACCTTACCTAACCTAACATAAACCTAACCAAACCTAACCTAACCTAACTTGACCTAACCTAACCTAACCTAAACTAACATCACGTAACCTAACCTAACCCAACTAAACCTAACATAACCTAACCTAACCTAACCTGACCTAACCTAACCTTACCTAACCTAACCAACCCTAACCTAACCTAACCTAACCTACCCTAACCTAACCTATCCTAACATAGCCTAAAAAAACCTAACCTAACCTAAAAAACATAAAGTAACGTAACATAACCTAATCTAACATATCCTAACCAAACCTATCCAAACCTAACTTAACCAAACTTAACCTAACCTAACTTAACCTAACTTATAAAACCTAACGAAACATAACCTAACATACCCTAACGTAAAATAATCACACCTAACCTAACCTAAATAAACTTATCCTAACCTAACCTAACCTGATCTGACCTGACCTTTCCTAACCTAACCTTACCTAACCTAACCTAACTTAACCTGACCTAACCTAACCTAACCTAACCTAACCTGATCTGTCCTGACCTATCCTAACCTAACCTAACCTAACATAACCTCACCTAACCTCTCCTAACCAAACATTACCTAACTTAATCTAACTTAACCTAACCTAACCAAACCTGATCTAACCTAATTTAATCTAACCTGAACTATCCAGAGCAAACCTAACCTAACCTAAGTTAACCTGACCTAACCTAACCTGACCTAACCTAACTTAACCAGACTTAAACTAACCTAACCTAACCTAACCTAACCTAACCTAACCTAACCTAACCTAACCTAACCTGAGCTAACTTAACCTATCCTAACCTAACCTAACCTAAGTTAACCTGACCAAACCTAACTTGACCTAACCTAACCTAACCTAACCTAACCTAACCTGACCTTACCTAACCTAACCCAAGTTAACCTGACCTAACCTAACCTAACCTAACCTGACCTAACCTAACCTACAATAACCTGACCTCACCTAACCTAACCTGACCTAACCTAACGTAACCTGACCTAACCTAACCTTACCTGACCTAACCTTACCTAACCTAACCTAAACTAACCCAACTTTACTTAACCTACCGTAGCCTAACCTGACCCAACCTAACTTGGACTAACCTAACCTAATCTAACCTAACCTAATCTAACCTAACCTAACCTGACCTGACTTAACTTAACCTAACCTAACCTAACCTAGCCTGACCTGACCTAACCTAACCTAACCTAACCTACCCTAACCTAACTTAATGAAAGCTAACCTAACCTAACATAATGAAAGCTAACCTAACCTCATCTAACCTACTGTAACCTAACAAACTCTAACTTGACCTGACTTAACCTAACCTAACATAATGAAAGCTAACCTAACCTCATCTAACCTACTGTAACCTAACAAACTCTAACTTGACCTGACTTAACTTAACCTAAGCCAACGAAAGCTAACGTGACCTGACCTAACCAAACCTAACCTAACCTAACCTATCTAAACCTGACCTGACCTTACCTAACCTAACCAAACCTAACCAAACCTGACTTAACCTAACCTAACCTAACCTAACCTACCCTAACCTGACGTAGCCTAACCTAACCTAATCTAACCTAACCTAATCTAACTTTTCCAAACCTAACCTAATCTAACTTAACCTAACCAAACCTAACCTAACCTAACCTAACCTAACCTAACCTAACCTAACCTAACCTGACCTAACCTAACCTAACCTAAGGTAACCTGACCTAACCTAACCTGACCTAACCTAACCTAACCAAACCTAACCGAACTTTCCTAACCTAACCTAACCTAACATAACCTAAGCTAAGCAAACCTAACGTAACCCAAGCTAACCTATCCTAAGTTAAACTGACCTAACGTAACCTGACGTAACCTAACCTAACCTGCCGTAACCTAACCTAACCTAAGTTAACCTGACATGAACTAACCTGACCTAACCTAACCTAACCTAACCTGACCTAACCTAACCGACCCTAACCTAACCTAACATAACCTGACCTAACCTAAAGTAACCTGACCTAACCTTACCTAACCTATCCTAACTTGACCTAAACTAAACTAACAAAACCTAACTTAACAACCTTACCTAACCTAACCTAACCTAACGCAAATTAACCTAACCAAACCTAAGGCAACCTCACCTAACCTAACCTAACTCAACCTAACCTAACTTGACCTAACCCTACCCAACCTAGCCTAACCAAACCTAACCTAACCTAAACTTACCTAACCTAGCCTAACCTAACCCAACCTAACCTAATCTAATCTAACCTAACCTAACCTAACCTAACCTAACCTAACCAAACCTTACCTAACCGAACATAACCTTACCTAACTTAACCTAACCTAACATAACCAAACCTAAACTAAGCTAACCTAACCAAACCTAAACTAAGCTAACCTAACCAAACCTGACCTAACCTAGAATAACTTAACCTAACCTTACCTAAAATAACCTGACCTAACCTATCCTAGCGTAACGTAACCTAACGTAACCTAACCTAACTTAATAACGTAACCTAACCTAACCTAACCTAACCTAAACTGCCCTAACTTAACATGACCTAACCATACCTAACGTAACCTTGCCTAACCTAAATTAGCCTAACCTAACCTAACCTAACCTAACATGACCTAACCTAATTTAACCTATCCTCACCTAACATAACTTTCCCTAATTTAATCTAACCTTACCTAACCTTACCTAACCTAACCTGACCTAAGCTAACCTAACCTAACCAACAATAACATTACCTAACCTAACCTAACCTACCTCCACCTAACCTAACCTAACCTAACCTAACCTAACCTAACCTAACCTAACCTAACTAAACCTAACCTAACCTAACCTAGCCTAACCAAAAATTACCTAACCTAACCTTCTTTAACCTAACCTAAATGATCCTAACCTACCCTAAAAATCCTAAAGTAAAGTAACGTAACCTAATCTAACCTAACCTAACCTAACCTAACCAAACCTAACCTAACCTAACCTAACCTAACCTAACCTAACCTAACCTAACCTGACGTAACCTAACCTAACCTAACCTAACCGAACCTAACCTAACCTATCCTAGCCTAACCTAACCTAACCTAACCTATAATAACCAATAATAACCTAACCTAACCTAACCATAGTTAACCTGACCTAACCTAACCTGACCTAACCTAACCTAACCTGACCTAACCTAACCTAACCTAACCTAAGTTCACCTGACCTAACCTAACCTGACCTAACCTAACCTAACCTAACCTAACCTAACCTATCCTAACCTAACCTAACCTAACCTAATCTAACCTAACCTAACCTAACCTAACCTAACCTAACCTAACCTATGCTAACCTAACGAAACCTAACATAAAGTAACCTAACCTAACTTAAACTAACCTAAGCAAACCTAACCTAACCTCACCTAACCTAACCTCTCCTAACCTAACCTATGCTGACCTAACCAAACCTAACCTAACCTAACCTAACCTAACCTAACATAACCTAACCTAATCTATCCTAAACTAACCTAAGTTAAGCAAACCTAACCATACCTAACCTAACCTTTACCTAACCTAACCTAACCTATCTTAACCTAACCTAACCTAACCTAACCTAAACTAACCTAACCTAACCTAACCTAACCTAACCTAACTTTACCTAACCTAACCTAACTTAACCTGACCTAACATTACTTAACCTAACCTAACCTAACTTTACCTAACCTAACCTAACTTAACCTGACCTAACATTACTTAACCTAACCCAACCTAACCTAACTTACCCTAACCTAACCTCACCAAACGTAACCTAACCTAAACTAACGTAATCTAACCTTATCTAACCTAACCAAACCTAACCTTATCTAACCTAACCAAACCTAACCTAACCTAACCTAACCTAAACGAACCTAACCTAACTTGATAAAGCTCCTGGGGAGTGAAGCGTTGCCACAATAACCTAACCTAACCTAACATAACCTAACCTAGACTAACCTAACCTAACCTAACCAAATCTAACCTTACCTCACCTAACCTCACCTATCCTATCTGATCTTATCCAAACCTACCCTGACCTGACCTAACCTAACCTAACTTAACCTAAGCTAACCTAACCTGACTTAAACTAACCTAAACAAACCTGACCTAACTAAACCAAACCTAACCAAACCTAACCTAACCTTTTCTAACCTAACCTCACCTAGCCTAACCTCATCTAACCAATCCTAACCTAAACTAACCTAAAATAAGATAACCTAACCTAACCTAACCTAATCTAACCAAACCTAACCTATCCTAATCTAATCTAACGCAACCTAAGCTAACCTAACCTAACCTAACCTAACCTAAACTAACCTAACCTAACCAACCTTAACATTTCCTAACCCAACCTAACCAAAACTCACCTACCCTAACCTAACCTAACCTAGTCTAACCAAACCTAACCTAGCATAACCAACCCTAACTTAACCCAACTAAACCTAACCTACCCTAACCAAGCCTAACCAAAAATTACCTAACCTAACCTTCCTTAACCTAACCTAAATGAACCTAACCTACCCTAAAAACCCTAAAGTAAAGTAACGTAACCCATTCTAACCTAACCTAGGCTAACCTATCCTAACCTAACCTTATCAAACCTAACATAACCTAAATTAACATAACTATTCCAAACCTAACCTTACCTAACCTAACCTAACCGAACCTAACCTAACCTAACCTAACCTAACCTAGCCTTACCTAAGCTAAACTAACCTAATCTAATCTAACCAATCCTAGCCAAATCTAACCTAACCTAACATAACCTAACCTAACCTAACCTAACCTACTCTAACCTAACGTAACCTAACCTAACCTAACCTAACCTAACTTAGCCTAACCTAACCTAACCTAACCTAACCGAACCTAACCTAACCTAACCAAACCTAACCTAACCAAACCTAACCTATCCTAAATTATCCTAACTTAACCTAACCTAACCTATGCTAACCTGACGAAACAACATAACCTAACCTAACCTAACCTAACCAAACATAACCTAACCTAACCAATCCTAACCTAACCTCACCTATCCTAACCTATGCTGACCTAACCACACCTAACCTAACCTAAAATAACCTAACATAACCTAAACTTAGCTAAGCTAACCTAACCTAACCTAACCTAAACTTAGCTAAGCTAACCTAACCTAACCTAACCTAACCTACCCTAACCTAACTTAATGAAAGCTAACCTAACCTAACATAATGAAAGCTAACCTAACCTCATCTAACCTACGGTAACCTAACCAACCCTAACCTGACCAGACCTAACCTAACCTAAGCCAACGAAAGCTAACGTGACCTGACCTAACCAAACCTAACCTAAGCTAACGTATCCAAACCTGACCTGACCTTACCTAACCTAACCAAACCTAAGCTAACGTGACCTTACCTAACCAAACCTAACCTAAACTATCCTAACCTGACCTAACCTAACCTAACCTAAACTAACCTAACCTAACCTAACCTAACCTAACCCAGCCTTTCCTGACCTAACCTAACCTTACCTAACCTAACCTAACCTAACCTAACCTAACCTAACCTAACCTAACCTAACCTAACCTAACTAACCTAACCTAACCTAACGTAACGTGACCTAACCTATCCTAACCTGACCTAACCTAACCAAACCTAACCTAACCTAACCTAACCTAACCAAACCTGACCTAACATAACCTAACCTAACCTAACCAAACCTGACATAAACTAACCTAACCTAACCTAAGCGAACCTAACCTAACCTATCCTAACCTAACCTAACCTAACCTATTATAACCTATAATAACCTAACCTCACCTAACCTAACTTAACCTAACCTAACCTAACCTAACCTAACCTTAGTAAAACCTGACCTAACCTAACCTGACCTAACCTAACCTAACGTGACCTAACCTAACCTAACCTAAGTTAATCTAACCTAACCTAACATGACCTAACCTAACCTAACCTAACCTAACCTAACCTAACCTATCCTAACCTAACCTAACCTAACCGAACCTAACCTAACCTAACCTAACCTAACCTATGCTAACATAACGAAACCTAACCTAACGTAACTTAACCTAACTTAAACTAACCTAACCAAACCTAACCTAACCTTACCTAACCTAACCTATGCTGACCTAACCAAACCTAATCTAACATAACCTAACCTATTGTAACATGACCTAACCTTACCTAAGCTAAGCTAACCTAACCTAACCTAACATAACCTAACCTAATCTATCTTAAACTAACCTAAGTTAAGCAAACCTAACCAAACCTAACTAACCTTTACCTAACTTAACCTAACCTATCTTAACCTAACCTAACCTAACCTAACCTAAACTAAACTAACCTAACCTAACCTAACCTAACCTAACCTAACCTAACCTAACCTAACCTACCCTAACCTATCCTAACCTAACCTAAACCTAACCGAATCTAACCTTACCTAACCTAACCTCACCTATCCTAACGGAACCTATCCTAACCTAACCTGACCTTACCTAACCTAACCCAACCTAAGCTAACCTAACCTGATTTAAACTAACCTAAGCAAACCTGACCTAACCAAACCAAACCTAACCTAACCTATTCTAACCTAACCTACTCTAACATAACCTAACATAGCCTAACCTCATCTAACCAATCCTAACCTAATCTAACCTAACGTAACCTAACCTAACCTAACCTAACCTAACCTAAACTAACCTAACGTTACGTAACCTAACCGAACCGAACTTAACCTAACCTAACCAACCCTAACATTACCTAACCTAACCTAACCTACCCTCACCTAACCTAACCTAACCTAACCTAGCCTAACCAAACCTAACCTAACGTAACCTACCCTAACTTAACATAACTAAACCTAACCTAGCCTAACGAAAAATTACCTAACCTAACCTTGTTTAACCTAACCTAAATGAACCTAACCTACCCTAAAAACCCTAAAGTAAAGTATCGTAACCCAACCTAACCAAACCTAGCCAAACCTATCCTAACCTAGCCTTGTCAAACCTAACCTAACCTAAATTAACCTAACCATTCCAAACCTAACCTTACCGTACCTAACCTAACCTAACCTAACCTAAGCTAACCTAAGCAAACCTAATCTATCCAATCCTAGCCTAATTTAACCTAACCTAACACAACCTAACCTAACCTAACCTAATCTAGCCTAACGTAACGTAACCTAACCTAACCTTCCCTAACTTAGCCTAACCTATCCTAACCTAACCAAACCGAACCTAACCTAACCTAACCAAACCTAACCTAACCATACCTAACCTATCCTAACCTATCCTAACTTAGCCTAACCTAACCTATTCTAACCTGACAAAACAAAATAACCTAACCTAACCAAACCTAACCTAACCTAACCAAACCTAACCTAACCTCACCTATCCTAAAGTATGCTGACCTAACCAAACCTAACCTAACCTAAAATAACCTAACATAACCTAACCTTACCTAAGCTAACCTAACCTAACCTAACCTACCCTAACCTAACTTAATGAAAGCTAACCTAACCTAACATAATGAAAGCTATCCTAACCTCATCTAACCTACGGCAACCTAACCAAACCTAACCTGACCTGACCTAACCCAACCTAAGCCAACGAAAGCTAACGTGACCTGACCTAACCAAACCTAACCTAACCTAACCTATCCAAACCTGACCTGACCTAACCTAACCTAACCTAACCTAACCTAAGCTAACGTGACCTTACCTAACCAAACCTAACCTAACCTATCCTAACCAGACCTAACCAAAACCTAACTAACCTAACCTAACCTAAACCTAACCTAACCTAACCTAACCTAACCTAACCTAACTTAACCCAACCTTACCTGACCTAACCTAACCTCTCCTAACCTAAAATAACCTAACTTAACCTAACCTAACGTAACCTGACCTAACCTATCCTAACCTGATCTAACCTAACCAAACCTAACCTAACCTAACGTAACATAACCAATCCTGGCTTAACCTAACCTAACCTAACCTGACGCAACCTAACCAAACCTAACCTAACCTAACCTAACCTAACCTATCCTAACCTAACCTAACCTAACCTAACCTAACCTAACCTAACCAATAACAACCTAGCCTCACCTAACCTAACCTAACCTAACCTAACCTATCCTAACCAAACCTAACGTAACCTAACCTTAGTTAACCTGTCCTAGCCTAATCTGACCTAACCTAACCTAACCTGACCTAACCTAACCTAACCAAAGTTAACATGACCTAACCTAACGTGACCTAACCTAACCTAACCTAAGTTAACCTAACCTAACCTAACCTGACCTAACCTAACCTAACCTAACCTAACCTAACCTAACCTAACCTAACCTATCCTAACCTAACCTAACCGAACCTAACCTAACCTAACCTAACCTAACCTAACCTATGCTAACATAACGAAACCTAACCTAACGTAACTTAACCTAACTTAAACTAACCTAACCAAACCTAACCTAATCTCACCTAACCTAACCTATGCTGACCTAACCAAACCTAATCTAACCTAACCTAACCTATTGTAACATGACCTAACCTTACCTAAGCTAAGCTAACCTAACCTAACCTAACATAACCTAACCTAATCTATCTTAAACTAACCTAAGTTAAGCAAACCTAACCAAACCTAACCTAACCTTTACCTAACTTAACCTAACCTATCTTAACCTAACCTAACCTAACCTAACCTAAACTAAACTAACCTAACCTAACCTAACCTAACGTAACCTAACCTAACCTAACCTAACCTAACCTACCCTAACCTAGCCTAACCTAACCTAACCTAACCGAATCTAACCTTACCTAACCTAACCTCACCTATCCTAACGGAACCTATCCTAACCTAACCTGACCTTACCTAACCTAACCCAACCTAAGCTAACCTAACCTGATTTAAACTAACCTAAGCAAACCTGACCTAACCAAACCAAACCTAACCTAACCTATTCTAACCTAACCTACTCTAACGTAACCTAACATAGAATAACCTCATCTAACCAATCCTAACCTAATCTAACCTAACGTAACCTAACCTAACCTAACCTAACCTAACCTAAACTAACCTAACGTTACGTAACCTAACCGAACCGAACTTAACCTAACCTAACCAACCCTAACATTACCTAACCTAACCTAACCTACCCTCACCTAGCCAAACCTATCCTAACCTAGCCTTGTCAAACCTAACCTAACCTAAATTAACCTAACCATTCCAAACCTTACCTTACCGTACCTAACCTAACCTAACCTAACCTAAGCTAACCTAAGCAAACCTAATCTAACCAATCCTAGCCTAATTTAACCTAACCTAACACAACCTAACCTAACCTAACCTAATCTAGCCTAACGTAACGTAACCTAACCTAACCTACCCTAACTTAGCCTAACCTAACCTAACCTAACCAAACCGAACCTAACCTAACCTAATCAAACCTAACCTAACCATACCTAACCTATACTAACCTATCCTAACTTAACCTAACCTAACCTATTCTAACCTGACAAAACAAAATAACCTAACCTAACCAAACCTAACCTAACCTAACCAAACCTAACCTAACCTCACCTATCCTAACCTATGCTGACCTAACCAAACCTAACCTAACCTAAAATAACCTAACATAACCTAACCTTACCTAAGCTAACCTAACCTAACCTAACCTACCATAACCTAACTTAATGAAAGCTAACCTAACCTAACATAATGAAAGCTATCCTAACCTCATCTAACCTACGGCAACCTAACCAAACCTAACCTGACCTGACCTAACCCAACCTAAGCCAACGAAAGCTAACGTGACCTGACCTAACCAAACCTAACCTAACCTAACCTATCCAAACCTGACCTGACCTAACCTAACCTAACCTAACCTAACCTAAGCTAACGTGACCTTACCTAACCAAACCTAACCTAACCTATCCTAACCAGACCTAACCTAACCTAACCTAACTAACCTAACCTAACCTAACCTAACCTAACCTAACCTAACTTAACCCAACCTTTACCTGACCTAACCTAACCTCTCCTAACCTAACCTAACCTAACTTAACCTAACCTAACGTAACCTGACCTAACTATCCTAACCTGATCTAACCTAACCAAACCTAACCTAACCTAACGTAACATAACCAATCCTGACTTAACCTAACCTAACCTAATCTGATGCAACCTAACCAAACCTAACCTAACCTAACCTAACCTAACCTATCCTAACCTAACCTAACCTATCCTAACCTAACCTAACCTAACCAATAACAACCTACCCTCACCTAACCTAACCTAACCTATCCTAACCAAACCTAACGTAACCTAACCTTAGTTAACCTGTCCTAGCCTAATCTGACCTAACCTAACCTAACCTGACCTAACCTAACCTAACCAAAGTTAACATGACCTAACCTAACCTGACCTAACCTAACATAAACCTAACCTATCCTAACCTAACCTAACCTAACCTAACCTAACCTAACCTAACCTAACCTAACCTAACCTAACCTAACCTGACCTAACCTATGCTAACCTAACGAAACCTAACCTAACGTAACCTAACCTAACCTAAACTAACCTAACCAAACCTAACCTAACCTCACCGAACCTAACCTATGCTGAAGTAACCAAACCTAACCTAACGTAACCTAACCTATTGTGACATGACCTAACCTTACCTAAGCTAAGCTAACCTAACCTAACCTAACCTAACCAAAACCTAACCTAACCTAACCTAACCTAACCTAACATAACCTAACCTAACCTAACCTAAGGTGACATTACATAACCTAATCTATCCTACCTAATCTATCCTAACCTAACCAAAGTTAAGCAAACCTAACCAAACCTAACCTAACCTTTACCTAACCTAACCAAACCTATCTTAACCTAACCTAACCTAACCTAATCTAACCTATCCTAACCTAACCTAACATAACCTAACCTAACCTGACCTATCCTTATCTAACCTAACCTAACCTAACCTAACTTAACCTAACCTATCCTCACCAAACCTTACCTAACCTAACCTAACTTAATCTAACCTTACCTAACCTAACCTAAAAATAACCTAAACTAACCTAGCCTTACCTAATCTAACCTATCCTAACCTAACCTAAAATAACCTAACCTAACCTAACCTAACCTAATCTAACCTATCCTTACCTAACCTAACCTAACCTAACCTAACCTGACCTATCCTTATCTAACCTAACCAAAACCTAACCTAACTTAACCTAACCTATCCTCACCAAACCTCACCTAACCTAACCTAACTTAATCTTACCTTACATAACCTAACCTCACCTATCCTAACTGAACCTATCCTAACCTAACTTAACCTAACCTAAACTGATCTAACTTAACATAACCTAACCATACCTTACGTAACCTAACCTAACCTAAATTAACCAAACCTAACCTAACCTAACGTGACCTAACCTAATTTAACCTAACCTCACTTAACCTAACCTTTCCTAATTTAATCTAACCTTACCTAACGTAACCTAACCTAACCTAACCTGACCTAAGCTAACCTACCTAACAAACCCTAACATTACCTAACCTAACCTAGCCTCACCTAACTAACCTAACCTAACCTAACCTAGCCTAACCAAACCTAACCTAACATAACCTACTCTTACTTAACCTAGCTAAACCTAAACTAACCTAACCTAGCCTAACCAAAAATTACCTAACCTAACCTTCCTGAACCTAACCTAAATGAACCTAACCTACCCTAAAATCCCTAAAGTAAAGTAACGTAACCTAATCTAACCTACCCTAACCAAACCTATCCTAACCGTACCTAACCTAACCTAAACTAACCTAACCAAACCTAACCAAACCTAATCTAGCTTAACCTAACCTAACCTAACAATAACCTAACCTGATTTAACCTTACCTAACCTAACCTAACCTAACTAACCTAACCTAACCTAACCTACCTAACCTGACCTAACCTAACCTAACCTAACCTAACCAAACCTTACGAAACATAACCTAATCTCCATAACCTAGCCCAACCTAACCTAACCTAACCTTTGCAAACTTAACGAAACATAACCTAACCTAACCTCACCTATCCTAACCTAACCTATGCGGGACCTAACGAAACCTAACCTAACCTAACCTAACCTAACCTAACATGACCTAACCTTACCTAAGCTAACCTAACCTAACCTAACATAACCTAACGTAACATAGCCTAACCAAACTTAATGAAAGCTAACCTAAACTAATCTATCCTAACCTAACCTAACCTAAGATGACCTAACCTTACCTAAGCTAAACTAACCTAACCTAACCTAACCAAACATAACATAACCTAACCTAACTTAATGAAAGCTAACTAACCAAATTCTACCCTAATCTAACCTAATCTAAGCAAACCTAACCAAACCGGGCCCTAACCTTTACCTAACCTTACCTAACCTAACCTAACTTAACCTAACCTACCTAACCTAACCTAACCTAACCTAACTAACCTAACCAAATCTAACCTAACTTAACCTAACTTAACCTAACCTAACCTAACCTAACCTAACCTGCTCTAACCTTATTTAAACCCTAACCTAAACCTAACCTAACCTAACCTAACTTAACCTAACCTAACCTAACCTCACCAAACCTAACCTAACCTAACCTAATCTTATCTAACCTTTCCTAACCTAACCTAACCTTACCTAATTTAACCTAACCTAACCTAACCTAACCTAACCTAACTTAACCTAACCTAACCTCACCAAACCTAACCTAACCTAACCTAATCTAATCTAACCTTACCTAACCTAACCTAACCTAACCTAACCTAACCTAACCTAACCTAACCTAACTTAACCTAACCTGACCTAACCTAACCTAACCTAAGCTAACGTAACCTGACGTAAACTAACCTAAACTAACCTGATCTAGCCTAACCTAACCTAACCAAACCTAACCTTGCCTATTCTAACCTAACCTAACCTAACCTAACCTAACCTATCCTAACCTAATCTAAACATAACCTAACCTAACCTAACATAACCTGCCCTAACCTAACCTAACCTAACCTAACTTAACCTAACCTATTCTAACCTAACCTATCCTAACCTAACCTTACCTAACCTAACTTAACCTAACCTAACCTAACCTAACTTAACCTAACCTAACATAACCTGACCTGACCTAACCTGACCTAACCTAACCTAACCTAACCTAACCTAACCTAACCTTACCTCACCTCACCTAACCTAACCTAACCTAAACTAACCTGATCTAGCCTAACCTAACCTAATCTAATCTAACCTTACCTAACCTAACCAAACCTAATACCTAACCTAACCTAACCTAACCTAACTAACCTAACCTAACCTAACCTAACCTAACCTAACCTCACCTCACCTCACTTCACCTGACCTAACCTAACCTAACCTCACCAAACCTAACCTAACCTAACCTAATCTAATCTAACCTTACCTAACCTAACCAAACCAAACCTAACCTAACCTAACCTAACCTAACCTAACCTAACCTAACCTAACCTAACCTAACCTAACCTAACCTCACCTCACCTCACTTCACCTGACCTAACCTAACCTAACCTAAACTAAAATAACCTTTCCGATCAAGTGCACAGATGAACTTCAGATAAAAAATGTTAATGCACGAGTTTTCCATAGAAGAGGGATAGAGAGAGAAGGAGAGAGAGGAGAGATAGATAGATAGATAGATAGATAGATAGATAGATATATATGATATATATATATTATATATATATATTTATATATATATATATATATATATATATATATAGTGAGAGGAGAGAGTGAGAGGAGAGAGAGAGAGAGAGGAGAGGGGGAGAGAGAGAAGAGAGAGGGAGAGAGGGAGAGAGGGAGGAAAGAAGAGAGAGAGAGAGAGAGGGGAGACGAGAGAGAGAGAGAGAGAGAGAGAAAGAGAGAGAGAGTGAGGATGGGATGTAACAGGGATGGAATTACGTGAGGTTGACACGGCCTTGACGTGTTGCTGAGGTCGTTACCAGCGAGAGTGAGTTTTCCAGGTGTCCTGAAGGAACTCGACTCTCTTTCTCTCTCTCTCTCTCTCTCTCTCTCTCTCTCTCTCTCTCTCTCTCTCTCTCTCTCTCTCTCTCTCTCTCTCTCTCTCTCTCTCTCTCTCTCTCTCTCTCTCTCTCTCTCTCTCTCTCTCTCTCTCTCTCTCTCTCATTCTAATTCTACACAGAGAGTGAGAAAGCAAAAGAAAAGGAATGAAAGAGAAACAAGAGAATTGACTAGCAATATTTGGTCCAAGTCGGACCGAAACGTCGTCGTAAGCTCCTCTCTTCTATGTGCGGGTTATTTGTGTATCGTTCCAGTCACGATATTGTGCTTTTTTTTTTTTTTTTTTTTTTTTTTGTTATTGATGCTCGCTTATATGTGCTTTTGATGTCCATATGAAACGACAAAGAAAACGGGCAAATATTTCACAGAAACAGAGTTAAGGATAGAACTCGGAGACTTCAGTACCACCACCAGACAAGACTGTCACAGTGAACACGGGACTCAGATCCCTTGACGCGTGTGTATTATTACTGCTGCCATTGACGTCGCACTGACTCGAAAGATTAACAGTCTCGCGAAAACAATTGACGTCTAGCTGACGCAAAGAGTAGCAGCAGACAGACTTGATGTCTTGCTGACGCCAGAAGGAGCAACAGCCACTCTTGACGTCTTGCTGACGCCAGGAGGAGCAACAGCCACTCTTGACGTCTTGCTGACGCCAGGAGGAGCAACAGCCACTCTTGACGTCTCACTGACGCCAGGAGGAGCAACAGCCACTCTTGACGTCTTGCTGACGCCAGGAGGAGCAACAGCCACTCTTGACGTCTTGCTGACGCCAGGAGGAGCAACAGTCACTCTTGACGTCTTGCTGACGCCAGGGGAGCAACAGCCACTCTTGACGTCTTGCTGACGCCAGGAGGGAGCAACAGCCACTCTTGACGTCTTGCTGACGCCAGGAGGAGCAACAGCCACTCTTGACGTCTTTCTGACGCCAGGAGGAGCAACAACCACTCTTGACGTCTTGCTGACGCCAGGAGGAGCAACAGCCACTCTTGACGTCTTGCTGACGCCAGGAGCACCAGCCACTCTTGACGTCTTCCTGACGCCAGGAGGAGCAACAACCACTCTTGATGTCTTGCTGACGCCAGGAGGAGCAACAGCCACTCTTGACGTCTTGCTGACGCCAGGAGGAGTAACAGCCACTCTTGACGTATTGCTGACGTCAGGAGGAGCACCAGCCACTCTTGACGTCTTCCTGACGCCAGGAGGAGCAACAGCTACTCTTGACGTCTTGCTGACGCAAGGAGGAGCAACAGCCACTCTTGACGTCTTGCTGACGCAAGGAAGGCTAACAATCTAAACGTATGACTTACGAAATCGATATAACACGACTGCAAACCGCGGAACGAGTGAGGATCGAACTTGTGGTTAAGATACTGGCCTGTGAGTTACGGGTCTCATTCGTCACGGGTGTGAGCACAACCCTTTCCCTGATTTAATTTTAACACATCTCGGAGACGGCATATAAAACAAAATCATTCGCCACAATCACCTCTCCAATCGAGTGAAAATAAATGGTATAAAATACCGACACAATGGAAATATAAACACATATGCAGTATAATGTGATCCTTTATTGACTACGTTTCGCCCACACAGTGGGCTTTTTCAAGTACAAACAGAACTACCTGGGGTGGAAGGAACGCAAGTATTTATAGTCAGGTTCAGAATGCTGAGGTCAGGTGGAGAATGCTGCATCTGATGAAGTACCGAGTGGGGTTATAGAGTCTAAAAACTTGGGTAGCTTGGAAAGGAGATTGGATAATTTTGCGAGCAGACCTCCTACAGTGTTCTTATGTGGGATAGCGATGAAGAAGTTTCTTGGCAAGTGGTTCAGCTATGTTATGGGAAGCCACTATTCTGGTTGAAGTTGTCGGATATAGAAATAAGTGATGATTCCAGGATTTTTTCGGTATTGAGTTTTTGTTTTTCTGTGGCGATAAGTCTTGAGTTTCTGTAGTTTACCCAAGTGGTTGTGTGAATTACGGTGTTGTACGCAGGCATTCCTTGTGTCGTCAGACCTGCTTGCGTATTGGTGTTTGAAATACGTGTTTGGAAGGTCCCTTGATGTTTCGCCCACGTATAACTTGTTGCAGTCATTACAAGGGATTATGTATACCCCTGCAGAGGGTGGAAGCTTGTCCTGTCTATCACTGGTTAATGTCCTTGATGGTCGGGGTTTGTGGGGAGGTAGATACTTTGAAATGAGGTATTGGAAAAAAATGTTGGAAACGGGGTTTTTGGCAATGGAGTTGGCGGGGAGGACTTTTGTATCTCTTCTCGGCAGTGTCTTCTCTGGGTGTGTTGAAGATGTTTAATGCCCGTCGTCTGCAGGACTACCCATGGGTTCGCCACTCAGTGCGGTCCTGGCGAACCTATACATGGAACATCTAGAAGCCGAATGTTTCTCCACCATTATTCCTTCGTCTGTCACCTGGTCCGTTATGTTGACGACATTCTCCTCATAAACTCCTAAACGTTTTAAAAGTTAAAGCTCTCCAAGACAAGCTCAACCAGGTCGAGCCTTCAATCCAGTTCACATTTGAAGAAGAAGTCGACAACACTCTTCCTTTCCTTGATGTTCTGCTTTGCAAAGTGCCAGAACTTCGTTTTAAAGTCTATCGAAAACCACCAAAACCAAAAAGATCTTCTCCCCTTTTACTCACCACGACACCAAAACCAAACGTGGTGTAATTTTTTAGGCTTCTTCCTGCGTGCACTCAGAATCTGCAGCAATGAGTTTCTTGAAGAGAATGCACGTGATTGAACAAGTATTTTCTAAACTCCACTTATCCTCGTCACTTCATCAGAGACTGCAGGGCGACGGGCATTAAACATTTTTCAGCACACCCAGAGAAGCAAATGCCGGAGAAGAGATACATAGTCCTCCCCACCAACTCCATTGCCAAACACGTTTCCAAAAATCTTTTCCAATACCTTTATTTCAAGTATCTACCTCCACAACACGACCATCAAGGACATTACCAGTGATAGACAGGACAAGCTTCCACCCTCTGCCCGGGGTATACATAACCCTTGGGAATGACTGCAACAAGTTATACGTGGGCGAAACATCAAGGGACCTCCAAACACGTTTTCAGAACACCAATACGCAAGGGTCTGACGACACAAGGAATGCCTGCGTACAACACCGTATTCAAACAACCACTTGATTAAACTACAGAAAATCAAGACTTATCGCCACAGAAGACAAAAACTCAATACCGAAGAATCTGGAATCATCACTTATTTCTATATCGACAACTTCACCAGTAGGTGGTTCTACAACATATGAACCACTTTGCCAGAGAACTCTTCATGCTACCCCTAAGAAAATGTAGGAGGTTGTGAATTACCAATTTTTAA
>NC_069407.1:16900165-16931770 GCF_026875155.1 Cherax quadricarinatus
ACCTAAATAACCTGACCTAACCCCCAAACCTATCCAAACCCTTGACCTAAACTAAACTAAAAAAACCAAAACTTAAAACCTTACCTAACCAAACCCAAACCCAAAACGAAAATTAAACCTAACCAAACCTAAGGCAAACCTCACCTAAACCAAAACCTAACTCAACTAACCTAACTTGACCTAACCCTACCAACCTAGCCTAACCAACCTAACCTAACTAACTTACCTAACCTACCCTAACCAAACCCCAACCTAACCTAATCTAATCAAACCTAACCAACCTAACCTAACCTAACCAAACCCAAAACCCTTACCTAACCGAACATAACCTTACCTAACTTAACAAACCCTAACATAACCAAACCTAAACTAAGCTAACCTAACCAAACCTAAACTAAGCTAACCTAACCAAACCTAAACTAACCTAGAATAACTTAACCTAACTACCTAAAATAACCTGCCCAAACCCTATCCTAGCGTAACGTAACCTAACGTAACCTAACCTAACTTAATAACGTAACAAACCTAACCTAACCAAAACCTAAACTGCCCTAACTTAACATGACCTTTAACCTACCTAACGTAACCTTGCCAAACCCTAAATTAGCCTAACCTAACCAAACCAAAACCAACATGACCTAACCTAATTTAAACCTATCTCACCTAACATAACTTTCCCTAATTTAATTAACCTTACCAAACCCCTTCCCTAACCTAACCTGACCTAAGCAACCTAACCTAACCAACAATAACATTACCTAACCTAACCTAACCTACCTCCACCAACCAACCTAACCAACCCTAACCTAACCTAACCTAACCTAACCTAAACTAAACCTAACCTAACCTAACCTAGCCAAACCCAAAAAAATTACCTAACCTAACCTTTTTTAAAACCTAACCTAAATGATCCTAACCTACCCTAAAAACCCTAAAGTAAAGTAACGTAACCTAATCTAACCTAACCTAACCAAACATATCCTAACCGTACTAACTAACCTAACCTAAGCTAACCTAACCCAACCTAATCTAACCAACCCTGGCCTAATCTAACTAACCTAACATAACCAACCTAACCTAACCTAATCTAACCAAAACGTAACCTAACCTAACCTAACCTAATCTAACCAATCCTAGCCTAATCAAACCCTAACCTAACATAACCTAACCTAACTATCAAACCAAACGTAACCTAACCTAACCAACCTAACCTAACCTAACCAAACCCTAACTTAATCAAACCAAACCTAACCTAACTAACCGACCAAAACCTAATTTAAACCCAAACCTAACCTAACCAAACCTAACCTATCCTAACCTATCCTAACTTAACCTAACCTAACGAAAAACATAACCTAACCTAACCAAACGTAACCTAACCTAACCAAACCTAACCTAACTTCACCATCCTAACCTATTCTGACCTAACCAAACCTAACCTAAAAAACCTAAATAACCTAACCTAAAATAACTAACATAACCTAACCTTACCTAAGCTAACCTAACCAACCTAACCTACCCAACCTAACTTAATGAAAGCTAACCTAACCCTAACTTAATGAAAGCTAACCAACCCACCCTAAACTACGGTAACCTAACCAAACCTAAACTTGACGTGACCTAACCTAACTTAAGCCAACGAAAGCAAACGTGACCTGACCAAACCCAAAACCTAACCTAACTTAACCTACCAAACCTGACCTGACCTAACCTCCCAAAACCCTAACCTAAAGCTAACGTGACCTGACCTAACTAAACCCAACCTAAAACTATCCTAACCTGGCCTAACCTAACCTAACCTAAACTAACCTAACCTACCTAACCTAACCTAAGCTAACCTAACCTAACCTAACCCAACCTTACCGGGACCTAAACTAACCTAACCTAACCTAACCTAACCTAACCTAACCTAACCTAATGTAACCGACCTAACCTATCCAAACCCTGACCAAAACCTATCCAAACCTAACCAAAACCAAACATATCCTAACCGTACCTACCTAACCTAACCTAAGAAAAACCTAACCTAAACCTAATCTAACCAATCCTAGCCTAATCAAACCTAACCTAACATAACCTAACCTAACCTAACCAATCTAACCTAACGAAAACGTAACTAACCTACCTAATCTAACCAATCCTAGCCTAATCTAACCTAACCTAACATAACCTAACCTAACCTAATCAAACCTAACGTAACCAACCTAACCTAACCTAACCTAACTTAATCTACCTAACCTAACCAAACCCTAACAAACTAACCTAACTTAACCAAACCTAACCAAACCAAACCTAACCTACCCTTTAACCTATCCTAACTTAACCTAACCTAACGAAACAACACAACTAACCTAACCAAACTTAACCTAACCTAACCAAACCTAACCTAACTTCACCTATCCTAAACCTATGCTGACCTAACCAAACCAACAAAATAACCTAACATAACTTAACCTTACCTAAGCTAACCTAACCTAACCTAACCTCCCCTAACCTAACTTAATGAAAGCAAAACCTAACCTAATTAATGAAAGCTAAACCTAACCTCAATCTAAACTACGTAACCTAACCAAACATAACCTGACCTGACCTAACCTAACTTAACCCAACGAAAGCTAACGTGACCTGACCAAACCCAAAACCCAAACCCTAACCTAACTATCCAAACCAGACCTGACCTAACCTAACCTAAGCTAACGTGACCTGACCTAACCAAACCCAACCTAAACTATCCTAACCTGGCCTAACCTAACCTAACTTAAACAAACCCTAACCTAACCTAACCTAAGCAAACCCAAAACCTAACCTAACCCAACCTTACCTGACCTAAACTAACCTAACCAAACCCTAACAAACCCTAACCAAACCAAACCCTAACCTAACCTAATGTAACCTGACCTAACCTATCAACCTGCCCTAACCAAACCAAACCTAACCTAACCTAACATAACCTAACCAAACCTACCCTAACCTAACCAAACCCTAACCTATCCTAACCTAACCTAACCTGACGTAACCAAAACCTAACCAAACCCTTTAACCGAACCTAACCTAACCTATCCTAGCCTAACCTAACCTAACCTAACCTAAATAACCAATAATAACCTAACCTAACCTAACCATAGTTAACCGACCTAACCTAACCTGACCAAACCCTAACCTAACCTGACCTAACAACCAAACCTAACCTAAGTTCCCCTGACCTAACCTAACCTGACCTAACCTAACTAACCTAACCTAACCAAACCTAATCCTAACCTAACCTAACCTAACCTAATCTAACCTAACCTAACCTAACCTAACCTAACCTAACCTAACCTATGCTAACCTAACAAAACCCTTAACATAAATTAACCTAACCTAACTTAAACTAACCTAAGCAAACCTAACCTAACCTCACCTAACCTAACCTCCCCTAACCTAACCTATGCTGACCAAACCCAAAAACCTAACCTAACCTAACCTAACCAAAACCTAACATAACCTAACCTAATCTATCCTAAACTAACCTAAGTTAAGCAAACCTAACCATCCCTAACCAACCTTTACCTAACCTAACCTAACCTATCTTAACCTAACCTAACCTAACCTAACCTAAACTAACCTAACCTAACCTAACCAAAACCTAACCTACTTTACCTAACCTAACCTAACTTAACCTGACCTACATTATTAACCTAACCTAACCTAACTTTACCTAACCTAACCTAACTTAACCTGACCTTTAACATTACTTAACCTAACCCAACCTAACCTAAACTTACCCAAAACCTAACCTCACCAAACGTAAACCTAACCTAAACTAACGTAATCTAACCTTATCTACCTAACCAAACCTAACCTTATCTAACCTAACCAAACCTAACCTAACCTAACCTAACCTAAACGAACCTAACCTAATTTGATAAAGCTCCTGGGGAGTGAAGCGTTGCCACAAAAAACCTAACCTAACCTAACATAACCTAACCAGACTAACCTAACCTAACCTAACCAATTCTAACCTTACCTCACCTAACCTCACCTTTTCCTATTTTGATCTTATCCAAACCTACCCTGACCTACCTAACCTTAATTAACCTAGCTAACCTAAACCGACTTAAACTAACCTAACAAACCTGACCTAACTAAACAAACCTAACCAAACCTAACCTAACCTTTTTCTAACCTAACCTCACCTAGCCTAACCTCATCTAACCAACCCTAACCTAAACTAACCTAAAATAAGATAACCTAACCTAACCTACCAAACTAACCAAACCTAACCTATCCAAATCTAATCTAACGCAACCTAAGCTAACCTAACCTAACCTAACCTAACATAAACTAACCTAACCTAACCAACCTTAAAATTTCCTAACCCAACCAAACCCAAAACTCACCTACCCTAACCTAACCTAACCTAGTCTAACCAAACCTAACCTAGCATAACCAACCCTAACTTAACCCAAAAAAAACCCAAACCCTACCCTAACCAAGCCAAAACCAAAAATTACCTAACCAAAACCCCCTTAAACCTAACCTAAATGAACCTAACCTACCTAAAAACCCAAAAGTAAGTAACTACCCATTCAAAACCTAACCTAGGCTAACCTATCCTAACCAAAACCTTATAAAACCCTAACATAACCTAAATAACATAACTATTCCAAACTAACCTTACCTAACCTAACCAAACCCGAACCTAAAAAACCCTAACCAAACCCTAACCTAGCCTTCCCAAAGCTAAACTAACCAATCTAATCAAACCCAAATCCTAGCCAAATCAAACCCAAACCCTAACATAACCTAACCTAACTAACCTACACTTAACCTAACGTAACCTAACCTAACCTAACCAAACCCTAACTTAGCCAAACCTAACCTAACCTAACCTAACCGAACCAAACCCTAACCTAACCAAACCTAACCTAACCAAACCAAACCTATCCTAAATTACCCTAACTTAACCTAACCTAACCTATGCTAACCTGACGAAACAACATAACCTAACCTAACCTAACCTAACCAAACATAACCTAACCTAACCAATCCTAACCAAACCCTCACCTATCCTAACCTATGCTGACCTAACCACACCAACCTAACCTAAAATAACCTAACATAACCTAAACTTAGCTAAGCTAACCTAACCTAACCTAACCTAAACTTAGCAAGCTAACCTAACCTAACCTAACCTAACCTACCCTAACCTAACTTAATGAAAGCTAACCTAACCTAACATAATGAAAGCTAACCTAACCTCATCTAACCTACGGTAACCAAACCCAACCCTAACCGACCAGAACCTAACCTAACCCTAAGCCAACGAAAGCTAACGTGACCTGACCTAACCAAACCTAACCTAAGCTAAACGTATCCAAACCTGACCGACCTTACCAAACCCTAACCAAACCTAAGCTAACGTGACCTTACCTAACCAAACCAAAACCTAAACTATCCTAACCTGACAAACCCAAACCCAAACCCTAAACTAACCTAACCTAACCTAACCTAACCTAACCCAGCCTTTCCTGACTAACCTAACCTACCTAACCTAACCTAACCAAACCCAAACCCTAACCAAACCCTAACCTAACCTAACCTAACCTAACTAACCTAACCTAACCTAACGTAACGTGACCTAACCTATTCCTAACCTGACCTAACCAAACCCAAAACCCCTAACCTAACCTAACCTAACCTAACCAAAACCCTTTGACCTAACATAACCTAACCTAACCTAACCAAACCTGACATAAACAAACCCTAAACAACCTAAGCGACCAAACCCAAAACCTATCCTAACCTAACCTAACCTAACCTATTATAACCTATAATAACCTAACCTCACCAAAACCTAACTTAACCTAACCTAACCTAACCTAACCTAACCTTAGTAAACCTGACCAAAACCTAACCTGACCTAACCTAACCTAACGTGACTAACCTAACCTAACTAAGTTAATCTAACCAAACCCTAACATGCCCTAACCTAACCTAACCTAACCAAACCTAACCTAACCTATCCTAACCTAACCAAAACCTAACCGAACCAAACCCTAACCTAACCAAACCCTAACCTATGCTAACATAACGAAACCTAACCTAACGTAACTTAACCTAACTTAAACTAACCAAAACCAAAACCCTAACCTAACTTACAAACCCTAACTATGCTGACCTAACCAAACTAATCTAACAAAACCCAAACCCTATTGTAACATGACCTAACCTTACCTAAGCTAAGCTAACCTAACCTAACCTAACATAACCTAACCTAATCTATCTTAAACAAACCTAAGTTAACAAACCTAACCAAACCTAACCTAACCTTTACCTAACTTAACCTAACCTATTTAACCTAACCTAACCTAACCTAACCTAAACTAAACAACCAACCTAACCTAACCTAACCTAACCTAACCTAACCAAAACCTAACCTACCCAAAACCTACCCTAACCTAACCTAACCTAACCGAATCTAACCTTACCTAACCTAACCTCACCTACCCTAACGGAACCTATCCTAACCTAACCTGACCTTACCTAACCTAACCCAACCTAAGCTAACCTAACCTGATTTAAACAACCTAAGCAAACCTGACCAAACCCAAAAACCAAACTAACCTAACCTATTCTAACCTAACCTACTCTAACATAACCAAAACATAGAATAACCTCATCTAACCAATCCTAACCTAATCTAACCTAACGTAAACCTAACCTAACCTAACCTAACCTAACCTAAACTAACCTAACGTTACGTAACCTAACCGAACCGAACTTAACCTAACCTAACCAACCCTAACATTACCTAACCTAACCTAACCTACCCTCACCTAGCCAAACCTATCCTAACCTAGCCTTGTCAAACCTAACCTAACCTAAATTAACCTAACCATTCCAAACCTTACCTTACCGTACCTAACCTAACCTAACCTACCCTAAGCTAACCTAAGCAAATCCTAATCTAACCAATCCTAGCCTATTTTAACCTAACCTAACACAACCTAACCTAACCTAACCTAATCTAGCCTAACGTAACGTAACCTAACCTAACCTACCCTAACTTAGCCTAACCTAACCTACCTAACCAAACCGAAC
The DNA here is from genome assembly GCF_026875155.1 of Cherax quadricarinatus. Lineage (NCBI taxonomy): Eukaryota > Metazoa > Arthropoda > Malacostraca > Decapoda > Parastacidae > Cherax > Cherax quadricarinatus. The sequence goes on from NC_069407.1 coordinate 16,907,249, forward strand.
CTAACCTAACCTAATCAAACCTAACCTAACCATACCTACCTATACTAACCTATCCTAACTTAACCTAACCTAACCTATTCTAACCTGACAAAACAAAATAACCTAACCTAACCAAACCTAACCTAACCTAACCAAACCTAACCTAACTCACCTATCCTAACCTATGCTGACCTAACCAAACCTAACCTAACCTAAAATTAACCTAACATAACCTAACCTTACCTAAGCTAACCTAACCTAACCTAACTACCATAACCTAACTTAATGAAAGCTAACCTAACCTAACATAATGAAAGCTATCCTAACCTCATCTAACCTACGGCAACCTAACCAAACCTAACCTGACCTGACCTAACCCAACCTAAGCCAACGAAAGCTAACGTGACCTGACCTAACCAAACCTAACCTAACCTAACCTATCCAAACCTGACCTGACCTAACCTAACCTAACCTAACCTAACCTAACTAAACGTGACCTTACCTAACCAAACCTAACCTAACCTATCCTAACCAGACCTAACCTAACCTAACCTAACTAACCTAACCTAACCTAACCTAACCTAACCTAACCTAACTTAACCCACCTTACCTGACCTAAACCTAACCTCTCCTAACCTAACCTAACCTAACTTAACCTAACCTAACGTAACCTGACCTAACCTATCCTAACCTGATCTAACCTAACCAAACCTAACCTAACCTAACGTAACATAACCAATCCTGACTTAACCTAACCTAACCTAATCTGATGCAACTAACCAAACCTAACCTAACCTAACCTAACCTAACCTATCCTAACCTAACCTAACCTATCCTAACCTAACCTAACCTAACCAATAACAACCTACCCTCACCTAACTAACCTAACCTATCCTAACCAAACCTAACGTAACCTAACCTTAGTTAACCTGTCCTAGCCTAATCTGACCTAACTAACCTAACCTGACCTAACCTAACCTAACCAAGTTAACATGACCTAACCTAACCTGACCTAACCTAACATAACCTAACCTATCCTAACCTAACCTAACCTAACCTAACCTAACCTAACCTAACCTAACCTAACCTATACCTAACCTAACCTGACCTAACCTATGCTAACCTATCGAAACCTAACCTAACGTAACCTAACCTAACCTAAACTAACCTAACCAAACCTAACCTAACCTCACCGAACCTAAACCTATGCTGAAGTAACCAAACCTAACCTAACGTAACCTAACCTATTGTGACATGACCTAACCTTACCTAAGCTAAGCTAACCTAACCTAACCTAACCTAACCTAACCTAACCTAACCTAACCTAACCTAACCTAACATAACCTAACCTAACCTAACCTAAGGTGACATTACATAACCTAATCTATCCTACCTAATCTATCCTAACCTAACCAAAGTTAAGCAAACCTAACCAAACCTAACCTAACCTTTACCTAACCTAACCAAACCTATCTTAACCTAACCTAACCTAAACCTAATCTAACCTATCCTAACCTAACCTAACATAACCTAACCTAACCTGACCTATCCTTATCTAACCTAACCTAACCTAACCTAACTTAACCTAACCTATCCTCACCAAACCTTACCTAACCTAACCTAACTTAATCTAACCTTACCTAACCTAACCTAAAATAACCTAAACTAACCTAGCTTACCTAATCTAACCTATCCTAACCTAACCTAAAATAACCTAACCTACCTAACCTAACCTAATCTAACCTATCCTTACCTAACCTAATACCTAACTAACCTAACCTGACCTATCCTTATCTAACCTAACCTAACCTAACCTAACTTAACTAACCTATCCTCACCAAACCTCACCTAACCTAACCTAACTTAATCTTACCTTACATAACCTAACCTCACCTATCCTAACTGAACCTATCCTAACCTAACTTAACCTAACTAAACTGATCTAACTTAACATGACCTAACCATACCTTACGTAACCTAACCTAACCTAAATTAACCAAACCTAACCTAACCTAACGTGACCTAACCTAATTTAACCTAACCTCACCTAACCTAACCTTTCCTAATTTAATCTAAACCTTACCTAACGTAACCTAACCTAACCTAACCTGACCTAAGCTAACCTAACCTAACAAACCCTAACATTACCTAACCTAACCTAGCCTCACCTAACCTAACTAACCTAACCTAACCTAGCCTAACCAAACCTAACCTAACATAACCTACTCTTACTTAACCTAGCTAAACCTAAACTAACCTAACCTAGCCTAACCAAAAATTACCTAACCTAACCTTCCTGAACCTAACCTAAATGAACCTAACCTACCCTAAAATCCCTAAAGTAAAGTAACGTAACCTAATCTAACCTACCCTAACCAAACCTATCCTAACCGTACCTAACCTAACCTAAACTAACCTAACCTAGCTTAACCTAACCTAAGCTAGCCTAACCTAACCTAATCTAAGCAATCCTAGCCTAATCTAACCTAACCTAACATTACCTAACCTAACCTAACCTAATCTAACCTAACGTAACCTAACCTAACCTAACCTAATCTAACCAATCCTAGCCTAATCTAACCTAACCTAACATAACCTAACCTAACCTAATCTAACCTAACGTAACCTAATCTAACCTAAATTAACCTAACCTAAGCGAACCTAACCTAACTTAACCAAACCTAACCTAACCAAACCTAACCTATCCTAACCTATCCAACTTAACCTAACCTAACTAATGCTAACCTAACGAAAGAACATAACCTAACCTAACCAAACTTAACCTAAGCTAACCAAACCTAACCTAACTTCACCTATCCAAACCTATGCTGACCTAACCAAACCTAACCTAACCAAAAATAACCTAACATAACCTAACCTTACCTAAGCTAACCTAACCTAACCTAACCTACCCTAACCTAACTTAATGAAAGCTAACCTAACCTAACTTAATGAAAGCTAACCTTAGCTCAACTAAACTACGGTAACCTCACCAAACCTAACCTGACCTAACCTAACCTAACCTAAGCCAACGAAAGCTAACGTGACCTGACCTAACCAAACCTAACCTAACCTAACCTATCCAAACCTGACCTGACCTAACCTAACCTAACCTAACCTAAGCTAACGTGACCTGACCTAACCAAACCTAACCTAAACTATCCTAACCTGACCTAACCTAACCAAACCTAACCTAACCAAACCTAACGTAACCTAACCAAACCTGACCTAACCTAACCTAACCTAACCTAGCCTAACCTGACGTAACCTAACCTAACCTAACCTTACCTAACCGAACCTAACCTAACCTATCCTAACCTAACTTAACCTAACCTATAATAACCTAACCTAACCTAACCTAACCTAACCTAACTAACCTAACCTAACCTAACCTAACCTAACCATAGTTAAACCTGGCCTAATTTAACCTGACCTAACCTAACCTAACCTGACCTAACCTAACCTAACCTAACCTAAGTTCAATTGACCTAACCTAACCTGACCTAACCTAACCTAACCTAACCTAACCTAACCTAACCTAACCTAACCTAACCAAACCTATGCTAACCTAACGAAACCTAACCTAACGTAACCTAACCTAACTTAAACTAACCTAAGCAAACCAAACCTAACCTCACCTAACCTAACCTATGTTGACCTAACCAAACCTAACCTAACGTAACCTAACCTAACCTATTGTAACATGACCTAAAATTACCTACGCTAAGCTAACCTAACCTAACCTAACCTAACCAAACCTAACCAAACCTAATCTAGCTTAACCTAACCTAACCTAACATAACCTAACCTGATTTAACCTTACCTAACCTAACCTAACCTAACCTAACCTAACCTAACCTAACCTAACCTAACCTGACCTACTAACCTAACCTAACCTAACCTAACCAAACCTTACGAAACATAACCTAATCTCCCATAACCTAGCCCAACCTAACCTAACCTAACCTTTGCAAACTTAACGAAACATAACCTAAACTCAACCTCACCTATCCTAACCTAACCTATGCTGACCTAACGAAACCTAACCTAACCTAACCTAACCTAACCTAACATGACTAACCTTACCTAAGCTAACCTAACCTAACCTAACATAACCTAACGTAACATAGCCTAACCAAACTTAATGAAGCTAACCTAAACTAATCTATCCTAACCTAACCTAACCTAAGATGACCTAACCTTACCTAAGCTAACTAACCTAACCTAACCTAACCAAACATAACATAACCTAACCTAACTTAATGAAAGCTAACCTAACCTAATCTATCCTAATCTAACCTAATCTAAGCAAACCTAACCAAACCTGGCCTAACCTTTACCTAACCTTACCTACCTAACCTAACTTAACCTAACCTACTAACCTAACCTAACCTAACCTAACTAACTAACCAAATCTAACCTAACTTAACCTAACTTAACCTAACCTAACCTAACCTAACCTAACCTGCTCTAACCTTACTTAACCTAACCTAACCTAACCTAACCTAACCTAACTTAACCTAACCTAACCTAACCTCACCAAACCTAACTAACCTAACCTAATCTTATCTAACCTTTCCTAACCTAACCTAACCTTACCTAATTTAACCTAACCTAACCTAACCTAACCTACCTAACTTAACCTAACCTAACCTCACCAAACCTAACCTAACCTAACCTAATCTAATCTAACCTTACCTAACCTAACCTAACCTAACCTAACCTAACCTAACCTAACCTAACCTAACTTAACCTAACCTGACCTAACCTAACCTAACCTAAGCTAACGTAACCTGACGTAAACTAACCTAAACTAACCTGATCTAGCCTAACCTAACCTAACCAAACTAACCTTGCTATTCTAACCTAACCTAACCTAACCTAACCTAACCTATCCTAACCTAATCTAAACATAACTAACCTAACCTAACATAACCTGCCCTAACCTAACCTAACCTAACCTAACTTAACCTAACCTATTCTAACCTAACCTATCCTAACCTAACCTTACCTAATCCTAACTTAACCTAACCTAACCTAACCTAACTTAACCTAACCTAACATAACCTGACCTGACCTAACCTGACCTAACCTAACCTAACCTAAACCTAACCTAACCTAACCTTACCTCACCTCACCTAACCTAACCTAACCTAAACTAACCTGATCTAGCCTAACCTAACCTAATCTAATCTAACCTTACCTAACCTAACCAAACCTAACCTAACCTAACCTAACCTAACAACCTAACCTAACCTAACCTAACCTAACCTAACACTAACCTAACCTCACCTCACCTCACTTCAACCTGACCTAACCTAACCTACCTCACCAAACCTAACCTAACCTAACCTAATCTAATCTAACCTTACCTAACTCCAAACCAACCAACCTAACCTAACCTAACCTAACCTAACCTAACCTAACCTAACCTAACCTAACTAACCTAACCTCACCTCACCTCACTTCACCTGACCTAACCTAACCTAACCTAAACTAAAATAACCTTTCCGATCAAGTGCACAGATGAACTTCAGATAAAAAATGTTAATGCACGAGTTTTCCATAGAAGAGGGATAGAGAGAGAAGGAGAGAGAGAGAGATAGATAGATAGATAGATAGATAGATAGATAGATATATATGTATTATATATATATATATATATATATATATATATATATATATAGTATTAGAGAGAGATGAGAGAGGAGAGAGAGAGAGGAGGAGAGAGAGAAGAGAGAGAGAGAGAGGAGAGAGAGAGGAGAGAGCGAGAGAGAGAGAGAGAGAAGAGAGAGAGAGAGTGAGAGAGAGAGAGAGGAGAGAGAGGAGAGGAGAAGAGAGAGAGAGAGTGAGGATGGGATGTAACAGGGATGGAATACGTGAGGTTGACACGGCCTTGACGTGTTGCTGAGGTCGTTACCAGCGAGAGTGAGTTTCTCCAGGTGTCCTGAAGGAACTCGACTCTCTTTCTCTCTCTCTCTCTCTCTCTCTCCTCTCTCTCTCTCCTCTTCTCTCTCTCTCTCTCTCTCCTCTCTCTCTCTCTCTCTCTCTCTCTCTCTCTCTCTCTCTCTCTCTCTCTCTCTCTCTCTCTCTTCCTCTCTCTCTCTCTCTCATTCTAATTCTACACAGAGAGTGAGAAAGCAAAAGAAAAGGAATGAAAGAGAAACAAGAGAATTGACTAGCAATATTTTGGTCCAAGTCGGACCGAAACGTCGTCGTAAGCTCTCTCTTCTATGTGCGGGTTATTTGTGTTATCGTTCCAGTCACGATATTGTGCTTTTTTTTTTTTTTTTTTTTTTTTTTTGTTTTTGGGATGCTCGCTTATATGTGCTTTTGATGTCCATATGAAACGACAAAGAAACGGGCAAATATTTCACAGAAACAGAGTTAAGGATAGAACTCGGAGACTTCAGTACCACCCCCAGACAAGACTGTCACCCGTGAAAAACGGGATCAGATCCCCTTTACGCGTGTGTATTATTACTGCTGCCATTGACGTCGCACTGACTCGAAAGATTAACAGTCTCGCGAAAAACAATTGACGTCTAGCCCGACGCAAAGAGTAGCAGCAGACAGACTTGATGTCTTGCTGACGCCAGAAGGAGCAACAGCCACTCTTGGGCGTCTTGCTGACGCCAGGAGGAGCAACAGCCACTCTTGACGTCTTGTGACGCAAAGGGGGAGCAACAGCCACTCTTGACGTCTCACTGAGCCAGGAGGGAGCAAACAGCCACTCTTGCGTCTTGCTGACGCCAGGAGGAGCAAACAGCCACTCTTGACGTCTTGCTGACGCCAGGAGGAGCAAAAAGTCACTCTTGAGTCTTGCTGGGCGCCAGGAGGAGCAAAAAGCCACTCTTGACGTCTTGCTGACGCCAGGAGGAGCAACAGCCACTCTTGACGTCTTGCTGACGCCAGGAGGAGCAACAGCCACTCTTGACGTCCCTTTTTGACGCCAGGAGGAGCAACAACCACTCTTGACGTCTTGCTGACGCCAGGAGGAGCAACAGCCACTCTTGACGTCTTGCTGACGCCAGGAGCACCAGCCACTCTTGACGTCTTCCCGACGCCAGAGGAGCAACAACCACTCTTGATGTCTTGCTGACGCCAGGAGGAGCAACAGCCACTCTTGACGTCTTGCTGACGCCAGGAGGAGTAACAGCCCCTTTGACGTATTGTGACGTCAGGAGGGGGCAACCAGCCACTCTTGACGTCTTCCTGACGCCAGGAGGAGCAACAGCTACTCTTGACGTCTTGTGACGCAAGGAGGAGCAACAGCCCCCTCTTGACGTCTTGCTTGACGCAAGGAAGGCTAAAAAATCTAAAGTATGACTTACGAAATCGATATAACACGACTGCAAACCGCGGAACGAGTGAGGATCGAACTTGTGGTTAAGATACTGGCCTGTGAGTTACGGGTCTCATTCGTCACGGGTGTGAGCACAACCCTTTCCCTGATTTAATTTTAACACATCTCGGAGACGGCATATAAAACAAAATCATTCGCCACAATCACCTCTCCAATCGAGTGAAAATAAATGGTATAAAATACCGACACAATGGAAATATAAACACATATGCAGTATAATGTGATCCTTTATTGACTACGTTTCGCCCACACAGTGGGCTTTTTCAAGTCACAAACAGAACTACCTGGGGTGGAAGGAACGCAAGTATTTATAGTCAGGTTCAGAATGCTGAGGTCAGGTGGAGAATGCTGCATCTGATGAAGTACCGAGTGGGGTTATAGAGTCTAAAAACTTGGGTAGCTTGGAAAGGAGATTGGATAAGTTTGCGAGCAGACCTCCTACAGTGTTCTTATGTGGGATAGCGATGAAGAAGTTTCTTGGCAAGTGGTTCAGCTATGTTATAGAAGCCACTATTCTGGTTGAAGTTGTCGGATATAGAAATAAGTGATGATTCCAGGATTCTTCGGTATTGAGTGTTGTCTTCTGTGGCGATAAGTCTTGAGTTTCTGTAGTTTATCAAGTGGTTGTGTGAATTACGGTGTTGTACGCAGGCATTCCTTGTGTCGTCAGACCTGCTTGCGTATATTGGTGTTCTGAAATACGTGTTTGGAGGTCCCTTGATGTTTCGCCCACGTATAACTTGTTGCAGTCATTACAAGGGATTATGTAAACCCCTGCAGAGGGTGGAAGCTTGTCCTGTCTATCACTGGTAATGTCCTTGATGGTCGTGGTTGTGGAGGTAGATACTTGAAATGAGGTATTGGAAAAGATGTTGGAAACGTGTTTGGCAATGGAGTTGGCGGGGAGGACTATGTATCTCTTCTCGGCAGTGTCTTCTCTGGGTGTGTTGAAGATGTTTAATGCCCGTCGTCTGCAGGACTACCCATGGGTTCGCCACTCAGTGCGGTCCTGGCGAACCTATACATGGAACATCTAGAAGCCGAATGTTTCTCCACCATTATTCCTTCGTCTGTCACCTGGCTCCGTTATGTTGACGACATTCTCCTCATAACTCCTAAACGCTTCAATGTTAAAGCTCTCCAAGACAAGCTCAACCAGGTCGAGCCTTCAATCCAGTTCACATTTGAAGAAGAAGTCGACAACACTCTTCCTTTCTTGATGTTCTGCTTTGCAAAGCTGACCACGAAACTTCGTTTTAAAGTCTATCGAAAACCCCACCAACCAAAACGATCTTCTCCACTTTTACTCTCACCACGACACCAAAACCAAACGTGGTGTAATTATAGGCTTCTTCCTGCGTGCACTCAGATCTGCAGCAATGAGTTTCTTGAAGAAGAATGCACGATGATTGAACAAGTATTTTCTAAACTCCACTATCCTCGTCACTTCATCAGAGACTGCAGACGACGGGCATTAAACATCTTCAGCACACCAGAGAAGACACTGCCGAGAAGAGATACATAGTCCTCCCCACCAACTCCATTGCCAAACACGTTTCCAACACTTTTCCAATACCTCATTTCAAGTATCTACCTCCACAACCACGACCATCAAGGACATTACCAGTGATAGACAGGACAAGCTTCCACCCTCTGCAGGGGTATACATAATCCCTTGTAATGACTGCAACAAGTTAAAAGTGGGCAAAACATCAAGGGACCTCCAAAACAGTATTTCAGAACCCCAAATACGCAAGCAGTCTGACAACAAAGGAATCCCTGCGTACAACCCGAATTCACACAACCACTTGATAAACTCAGAAACTAAAGACTTTCGCCACGAAGAAAACACTAAATCCCAAAGAACCGGGAATATCACTTATTTCTATTCCGACAATTCAACCAGAATGTGGCTTCAAACAAATAAACCCTTGAAGAAATTCTTCATCGCTACCCACAAAAAGAACACTGTGGAGGTCTGCTGAAAAATTATCCATCTCCTTTCCAAGTTCCCCAAGTTTTTAGACTCAAAAAAACCCCACTCGGTACTCATCAGATGCAGATTCTCCCTGACCTCAGCATTTGAACGGACTTAAATACCCTTTCCTTAAAACCCAGGCTAGTGTCAGTGATTATCGAGGGGTGACGTGTGTTTTACCAAAACCATCGACGATTATCTCTCAAATTTACCCCGTTTTGGTAGGTTGCTGGACCTTCGTCTTCCTCTCCACCATCAGGATTGGGGTCGGGGTTCCCGACAAAGGGGCGGGGAAGCCTTTGCGCCTAAATTTCTCTTGCCTTTTGACTGACGCCATACAGCCGGGCTCGCCACCACTAGGATATACGGCTCCATCAATACAGTTCCCTCCTCAGTGTCCTGCGCCAGGCAAGTCGTTGTTTACTTACACGTACTTGCCTGCTGGTACTCCACTTTTTGGCCGATTGTCACCCCCAATTACTTTTCGTAATTAGACGTGCCTTCGTTGCTTCCCCCCCCCCCCCTTCCACCTCCCCAAAACCCCCCCCTCCCTCTGTTCTTTAAACCCAAAATTCCTTCTCGCTAAACCTCAAATTTTCTAATCCTGATGCCACTATCTGCCCGGAAAATTTATTTTATCAGATCTGGGCACCTCAACAAAAAGTTTTAAAAACCAAACTCAGGTTTTCAAACTCCTTTTGACAAAATTTTTCCTAGAAGCGTCCCCTCAAGCGATACCAGACAAAAACTTTAACGCAAGCTTCACCTTATTTGGACTCCTGGCACCGTGCCAAAGGGCCAGTCATTGTAAACACGTAGACTACTCTCCCCTGACAGTTTATGACACAGACAAAGAAAAATTAAAAAAAGATTCAGTATAAGAACAAAGTCTCTGTTGAGATATTTCAGCCCAAAAAACTCAAATTTCTCAAAATACGCTGTTCTACCCCTGCTGACGCCTCTACACTCTTCAGTAAGGGAAATCTTTCCCAAGCCCACCCGGGCATTCCTCCAAACGCTTCTTCACTCCGAATTTCCCACCAATCACAAAAATGTTTTAAAATGCTACAAATTCGGCCACGAAAAAAACAATGACACACACAAGTCTGCTCCAGATGTTCAGCAATGGCCCAAATTTGGGAAATCTTGCAACCTCCCCCTTAATGTTCTAACTGCGGGGGTCCACCTGCAGTTGAAAATTCCTGCCCTTAGAAAGCAATTCTCTCCTCCCTCAGAGCCACCCAACCCCCCTCCCCCCCAACCCCCCCCTGCTCCTCCCTCCTTCCTTACCTCCCCCCCCTTTCCCACACCTCCCTCCCCCTTCCCCCCAACCCTGGGCCCCCCCACGCATTTGGGTCTACCTCTTCTACTCTACACACATCAAACCCCAACACACAGATACAAACATTTTCCCTTTCTACACCACACTAGACTCAAAAAAACGTAAACTTGCATTTTCGCCCACCTGCGATGGTAATCTCAAAGCTTACCAATCAGACATCACTGCCCTTAAACCCTAATCTTGTCTGCTAACAATCTTCCCTCTTTAATTACCCCTTTCCCTGCTTCCTTCCAAGCCCCACAACCTCTCCCTCCTTCCTCTCCCCCAACCCCCACTTCCTACCCCCACCACTCTCCTCCCCCACCCCCTCTTTTTCACTACTTCTACCCCTCCCCCCAACCCCCCTATGCTTGCTCGACCACCCTCCCCATTCCTTACCCCCTTCATCCCTTCCAAAGCTTCCACTTCCTCACAGTTTACCAAAACTTCCATTCCTCTGCATCCACCTTCCCCCACCCCCCAAAACCCAAAAACCCTCATTGGTCCAACTCCACCTCCCCCAGACAAAATCCACTAAAACCAAACCTACCCCAACTTCTGATGGACAGAAAAAAGAACATAAAAACAGACCTCTCTTCCCCCCCCTCCAGGAAAGGGGGGCCGTGCACTAAAAACACACATCCAGATGGCACCACTATCGGGGGTTTTTAACCCAAATCCTCCCCGACATTAACTTTGCTAAGACAAAAACCATTAAATACGTTTAAGGTGATTCAGTTAAAAACGTACGTTTTTACTTTACAATTAGACCCCTAGGCCGAGCCCCTTGAAGCAAAGGGGCCAGATATTTTTTTGTAAACAGTCCCTGCTCAAACCCCCCTAATGATCCCCCTTTGGTTATACTCATACAGTCCCCCTATGTCCCAGATGGGGGTTGCCCCTTGTCAATTCCCATAAAACATGATTTCCCCAATCCCTTTTATTCACCAACACTGTCTTGCGGTCAGAATACACACCCACCTTTGGCCCCCTTTATCTTTTTCCCATTGCTCCCCCAAACACTACTCTCAACATACCGCCCTCTCTTAGTTTCACTAACCCCAACACACCAAAATTACCTACTAGTGACATGAATGCTAAAACACATGCCTTTCTCACACCGTAACAACCCAAATTGGCACCATTTTCTCAACTTCACAAACCATAAACACCTAATTCATCTTGGCCCCGACTTCAATCCTTCTTCAACCCCCGGGCCCGGCAAACCCAGACATATTCTGGCAAACCGGCCAGCTCTCTATTTAAAAATTACTTCCCCCTGGGCCCTATTACAGGGTCTGATCACATCCCATCATTTACACATCTCCCCCCTATCCCCATTCCAACCAAAACCTTTATTCTCCTCAAGAACGCTGACTGGGTGCTTTCAAACAACACATGACAATTTAACCCCACCCATGACTACAACAAAAAACCATCTCTGACATCGATACTCAACTTGATTCATCCAGGACACCATTACACAAACGCCAAAATCGAATACCAAAAAAACTCACCATCGTTTTTTCCCCTTTAAAACCCTCCTCAGAAAAGAAGCTAATTTTCTGCTACCCCAACCCCTTCCCCTACAACACATGATTTTTTCAAGTCCCATTAGATTCACTTACCTTGAAACAAAATTTTACAACCTAGACCAAGACCACAACAATCACGGTCCGATAATAAAAAAGCGGGGCAGGGCAGCGTGTTAAAAAAACTAAAGCCTTCTGGAATTTATCAAAAAAAATCAGAGGCATACTCCCCCCAACAAAAATTTAAACACATCACCACAAAACACACACATCTCAGACCCCCAGGTCTACCCCCATCTTCAAACACACTGGGAAACATCTTCCCCCCTCACCCACCCCCCCAACGTTATTCAACACATTCAGAACACAGAAAAACCCGGAACATGCACCACACAAGAACAACCAGACAGCCCCAAAAAATCTAGACACTCTTACCTCCCCCAAAAAATCGACATCCCTTTTTCCAACCAGACATTAAAATCCCTAGACACCTTCCCCCAAAAGGGTCCTGGGGCCTCTGGCCTAAACCATATTATCCCTGAACACCTTCCTGATCTACATTACTGCCTTCACAAACCTCCTCAATGCCTCCCCTTTCCTTTGGTTTTCCTTCCCTCTTCAAAAACTGCTATGCTATCCTCCTTCCTAACCCAAAAAAGATCACTTGACCCCAAAGGGAAAATATGCCCTATCGCCTCCTCGAAATTTAGGAAAAAAACTTTGAAAAAAATCATTAAACATCGCCTTCGCGATCCCGGAACATAATTCTCATTTAGATGGCCGTTGGTTTCAGAAACACGATCCACACAGGAGCCTTTTAACATCATTCTCAACTCATCCACATAAACACAAAAAAAAAGAAAAGGGCGCCCCGGTTGCAAAAGCGTGAAAAAACTTTTTACCTGTGTGGACGAGGGCTCAAATACAAACTCTGCATAACTTCAAGCCTTAAAAATCGTAAAACCCCCCGCCCCTTCCCAGACCCGGCGTACCATGAGAATAAAATTCCCAAGGTGTTACTTGCTACTTCCCTAAAGTGGGGTTTCCCAGGGGTTGTCCTTTCCCCTACCCTTCATTTTTACACTAACGCATTCCCAAAACCTGTATACCCCCAACTCCTACCTACCCATGAGGGCGACTTACAAACTTATCATCATGCCCAATATAGTACACTCACCACAAAACACAAAATGAGGTTGACAGGTAGCATTGGGGAAAAAAAATGGAGGATAAAACCAAAGCAGCAAAATCCGCATTAGTATTTTAACTACAGGAAAAAGGCCTCCCTTACCTGTCCAAAATCAGAACAGCTGACACCCCGCCTTATTCCCTATCACACAATTGTCACTGTCCTTTGGGGTTAATCTTATACCTTTTGTTTAACGGACACATTTTCACCAAGGATGCATAGTTAAGGCCCTTTGGGGGCCTTTTTCAAGCTGAAAAAATGCTCTCAACGCACCAAACACACCTCTACAAAACCCAAAGTCCTCTGATAATTACTCTCCTTATCCCTTCTCTTGCACAAAAACAAACTTATTTAACTCAGGTGTCCAAAAAGGCGCTGGTGGGGCTTGTTCAGATGGGGGACTTCGCCACAAGCGAGTCTCCCAGCCCAGTTAGGACGTCCCTGCGCTGAATCTGTACTGGAAGAGGCTCAGTGACAGACAGATAGACAAACTTGAGACACGACATGACTACTGGACCTCTCTCCTTGACGAAGAATTCGCAGACCCACAAACCAACACAACCTTTTCTACTCCTTGCATGATCCTGCTCCTACCCTACTTACAATAACCTTGGATCCGCTGAAGGTACCTTCTAAGACAGGTACCATTCTCTGACCACGTTCGCCTTAGCTTTTTGGGTTAAGACATGACTCAGTTCTGCACTCCTCTCTAGTCTAAACGTCGCAAGTCCCTTACCCCCAGCTCACCCACCGGAAGTCCCAACAGAAAAACCCGGAATTTCTCTTTTCAATATCTGTCCCACGATCGCCTTTGCTGCTGGGTTAAGCCCTGGCTCTATTTCTACGACTAAGAACACTCCTCTCCAGCACTATTCTTCGTCTGTCCCGTCTTCCCCGCTCATCCCATTTGGGATCTTACTTGAACTTTCGTTCGTTCGTTCGTTCGTACCCCAGGTAGTTCTGTTTGTGACTTGAAAAAGCCCACTGTGTGGGCGAAACGTAGTCAATAAAGGATCACATTATACTGCATATGTGTTTATATTCTCCATTCGAGTGATGAAGCCTGCTGAGCGAGCGAAACGTTCCGTAATGGAAAGATGCCGAAGTGTTTAACTAGTGTCTCATTGTACGACCTGTCTAGCCAGTTCTCTCTCATGTTGACATTTTTTTTCTCTCCCTCTTAATGACACACGTACAAAAATTCTCTCATTACCTAAAGTTAATACCTGACCAGCCGGGCTGTGGTTCATACGTCGGGTTGCGTGCGGCCAGCAACAACAACCTGGTTGATTAGGCCTTGAACCACCCCGAGCGTTCACCCTCGGTACAGCCTCCAGGTATACTACAAGTACGTATTATAGCACAATACGAGCAAGATCTACCACCATCTTTAACAAAGCCTACCAGCTGGAGTATTCAGAGCCAGTGTGGAGCCCTCGCTTATCAACACACCAATTAAAACTCGAGAGAGTAGTACCAATTAAGTTGAGAGTGAGCGAGGTTAGGTTAGGTAAGACTGACCGGAAAACATTCGAGTCTTCCCTGACGCGGGTCTTAGTCATATGATGACTCGCAGCTGGAGATTTTGGTCATCTGACCGAGGCTCACCGGTCAGACGACCGGTGACATGATAACAAAGTATTTCTGGGGACAGATACGAGAGGATAAGCTCATTACCCATATATAAGGGTAAAAAAAATAAAAGGCGTGACACTCAGCACCGTATTGCGTCCAATTTTAGGAAAATCGGACACAATACGGATAACATCAACAGAAGACAGATGACCCGCACATAGGAGAGAGAAGCTTACGACGATGTTGTGGTCCGATTTGGACCATATACAAAGTCCAAGGCGGACTGAAACGTCGTAGTAAACATCTTTCTCCTATGTGCGGGTTATGCTAGTGGACCACTGTCCCTGTACCTCCGTGCTTGCTAGTGGACCACTGTCTCTGTACCTCAGTGCTTGCTAGTGGACCACTGTCTCTGTACCTCCGTGCTTGCTAGTGGACCACTGTCTCTGTACCTCCGTGCTTGCTAGTGGACCACTGTCTCTGTACCTCCGTGCTTGCTAGTGGACCACTGTCTCTGTACCTCAGTGCTTGCTAGTGGATCACTGTCTCTGTACCTCCGTGCTTGCTAGTGGACCACTGTCTCTGTACCTCCGTGCTTGCTAGTGGACCACTGTCTCTGTACCTCCGTGCTTGCTAGTGGACCACTGTCTCTGTCCCAGATGTCTTAATAGACCAAAGACCCGCAGCTCAACATCTTATAACAGACGTCAACCCTGATACGAGGTCCAGGATCTGTTGATCAGGACCTCTATGAGTCCAACAAACTTTAGATCAACAATCTCAAGAAGCATGGCATCTATAGCTTAACAAACCTCAAAAGAGCCCAGGAGCTGTAGATCACCATCTTTAAGAAGCTTCGGGAGCTGGAGCTCAACAAACTCAAGCAATGAAACTGTGTAAATAAGCAAGATGACACAAGGTTTGTCATGTCCGTAGAGTTCTCGCTGCTACGGCCGCCACTAGCTGTCTGTCACAGCCGCCACTAGCTGTCTGTCACAGCCGCCACTAGCTGTTCGTCACAGCCGCCACCAGCTGTCTGTCACAGCCGCCACTAGCTGTCTGTCACAGCCGCCACCAGCTCTCTGTCACAGCCGCCACTAGCTGTTCGTTACAAGCGCCTAGCTGTTCGTCACAGCCGCCACCAGCTGTCTGTCACAGCCGCCACCAGCTCTTCGCCACAGCCGCCACCAGCTATCTGTCACAGCCGCCACTAGCTGTTCGTCACAGCAGACACCAGCTGTCTGTCACAGTCGCCACCAGCTGTCACAGACACCACTAGCTGTTCGTCACAGACGCCACCAGCTGTCTGTTACAGCCGCCGCCAACTGTCTGTCACAGCCACCACCAGCTGTCTGTCACAGCCACCACCAGCTGTCTCTCACAGCCACCACCAGCTGTCTGTCACAGCCACCACCAGCTGTCTGTCACAGCCGCCACCAGGTGTTAATATACTACAGCATTGCTACAGCATACCATTGTAGACTATAACACTGCTGAGCGTAGCATTGCCGAGTATAACATTAAAGAGTATAACATAACAGTGTAGAGTGTAACAGAGCATAGCAGAGTATAGCATTGCAGAATATATAACAAAGCAATTGGGGAGCATTAACACAGCAATGGAGAGTATAAGATAGCATTGTAGAGTATAGCAATGTAGAGTAATAGCCCTGGTGAGTATAGCATTGTAGAATATAGCATTACAGACTACAGCAATGTTAGATATAACATAGATACAGTATAATATAGCTAGAGTATAGTATTGCTAGAGTGTAGCATTGCTGGAATATGCATAGCTAGAGTATGGCATTGCTAGAGTATAGCATAGCTAGGTATATCATTGCTAGAGTATAGTATTGCTACATAATAGCTTTGCTAGAGTATAGCATTGGTAGAGTATAACAGCTAGAGTATAGCATTGCTAGAGCATAGCATTGCTAGAGTGTAGTATTGCCAGAGTACAGCATTGCTGGAGTATAGCATTGCTGGAGTATAGCATTGCTGGAGTATAGCATTACTGGAGTATGCATTGCTGGGAGTATTTGCATTACTGGAGTTTTAGCATTTTGGAGTTATGCATTGCTGGAGTATAGCATTGTGGGTATAGCATTTCTGGGGGTATAGCATTGCTGGAGTATAGCATTGCTGGAGTTTTAGCATTGCTGGGTATAGCATTGCTGGAGTATAGCATTACTGGAGTATTTGCATTGCTGGAGTATGCATTGCTGGAGTATAGCATTGCTGGAGTATAGCATTACTGGAGTATAGCATTGCTGGAGTATAGCATTTCTGGAGTATAGCATTGCTGGGTAGCTTGCGGAGTATAGCATTGCTGGGTATAGCATTGCTGGAGTTTTAGCATGCTGGAGTATAAACATTGCGGGAGTATAGAATTGCTGGAGTTTAGCTTGCTGGAGTATGCATTGCTGGTATAGCATTGTGGAGTATAGCTTTGTGGAGTATGCTTGCTGGAGTTAGCATTTATGGAGTAAGCTTTGCTGGAGTTGCATTCTGGGTTAGCTTGTGGAGTATAGCATGCTGGAGTATGCACTGCTGGAGTATGATTGCTGGAGTTTAGTTTTGTTAGCTTTGCTAGATTTTGATTGCTAAGTTTTTCAGCCCTTTAGGGTATTAAATCCCCCTGATAAAACTTCAGTACATTCAAAAATTTTTGGCCTTATTCACGTGTTTAATTAGTACTTTCAGTTCTATACTTAGCAAGTTATACTCTAGCAATGTTTACTCTAGCAATGTTATGCTTGAAATTTTATACTCTAGCAATGTTATGTTTTTTGCATGTTATGCTCTGCAATGTTTTTCTCTGAAATTTTTTCTAGCAATGTTATATTAGCAATGTTTGCTCTAGAAAATGTTGCCTAGAATGTTATACTTGCAATTTATACTCTAGCAATGTTATACTCTACAATGTTATTTGCAATGTTATACTTAGCAAGTTAGCTCTAGCAATTTTTATACTTAGAAATTTTTACTCTAGAAATGTTATATCAGAAATTGTTATACTCTGCATGTTATGCTCTAGCAATGTTAATCTAGCAATGTTATACTCTGCAATTTATGCTCTAGCAATGTTATACTCTAGAAATGTTTACTTAGAATGTTTACTCTAGCAAGTTATGCTTAGAATTTTCTTAGCAATGTTATACTCTAGCAAGTTTGCTCTGCAATGTTATACTTGCAATGTTTACTTGCAATGTTTCTCTCAATGTATACTTGCAATGTTATCTCTAGTAATTTTATGCTCTGCTGTTTTACTCTGCAATGTTATACCTAGCAATGTTTACTCTAGCAATGTTTAACTTAGCAATGTTATGCTTAGAAATGTTAAACTTAGAAATGTTATCTTAGCAATGTTATACTCTAGCAATGTTATACTTGAAATGTTATACCTGCAATGTTTATACTCTAGAAATGTTATACTCTAGCAATGTTATACTTTTGCAATGTTTTTTCCCTTAGCAATGTTTACTTGAAATGTTATACTTGAAATGTTATACTTGAATGTTTTCCCTTAGAAATGTTATGCTTAGCAATGTTTGCTCTAGAAAAGTTTATCTAGCAATGTTATCCCTTTTGCAATGTTTATTTTGCAATGTTATGCTCTAGCAATGTTTACTCTAGCAATTTTATACTTGCAATGTTTACTAGCAATGTTTGCTTAGCAAGTTTATTTTTGAAATGTTATACTCTAAAAAATGTTATGCTTAGAAATGTTTACTCTAGAATGTTATACTTAGAATGTTTACTCTGCTTTTTTTATACTCTAGCAATGTTATGCTTTGAAAATGTTATATTTAGAAAATGTTATGCCTGCAATGTTATACTTGCAATGTTTACTTGCAATGTTATGCTCTAGCATGTTAACTCTAGAAATGTTTATCTGCAATTTTATCTCTAGCAATGTTTTACTCTAGCAAATGTTATGGCTCTGAAATGTTATACTCTAGCAAGTTATACTCTAGCAATGTTAGCTTTGCAATGTTTACTCTAGCAATTTTATGCTCTGCAATGTTATACTTAGCAATGTTTTTTATTGAAATGTTTACTCTAGAATGTTTCCCTTTTGCAATGTTTAACTCTAGCAAGTTTGCTTGCAATGTTATACTCTGAAGTTATATCTGAAATTTTTTAATTAGCAATGTTATACTTAGCAATGTTATGCTCTAGCAATGTTATGCTCTGAAAGTTAAATCTAGAAATTTATGTCTAGCAATGTTATATCTAGCAATGTTTTGTCTGCAATTTAACCCCACCCAAAATGTTTACTCTAGCAAAGTTTTACTTAGAATGTTATGCTCTAGCAATGTTTGCTCTAGCAATGTTTACTCTAGCAATGTTAACTTAGCAATTTTATATCTAGCAATGTTTTTACTCTAAAAATGTTTGCTCTACAAGTTATACATTAGAAATGTTATGCTCTAGCAATTTTATCTTGCAATGTTATACTTCCCAAATGTTAATCTAGCAATTTTTATACTTAGCAATTTTATGCTTAGCAAGGGTTATGCTTAGAAATGTTATACTCTAGCAATGTTTATCTAGAAATTGTTATGCTTGCAATGTTATCCCTTGCAATGTTATCTTAGCAATGTTTTTACTCTGCAATGTTATGCTCTAGGAAAGTTATACTCTAGAAATTTATGCTCAGAATGTTTTTCTTTACCAATGTTATATCTAGAAATGTTATGCTTTAGAAATATTTTTACTCTAGAAATTGTTTGCTCTGAAATGTTTTTCTCTGCAATGTTATGTCTAAAAGTTTTACTTAAATGTTTACTTAGCATTGTTATTTTGAAATGTTATGCTCTGAAATGTTATACTTAGCATGTTTACTTGAAATGTTATGCTCTGCAAGTTAACTCTAGCAATGTTATGCTTAGAAAATGTTTACTCTAGCAATGTTATACTTTAGCAATGTTATCACTAGAAATGTTACCTAGCAATGTTTTACTTAGCAATTTTTAATATGAATGTTATACTTAGCAATGTTAACTCTAGAAATGTTATACTCTAGAAATGTTATATCTAGCATTTTTATACTTAGAAAATGTTATATCTAGAAATGTTTTACTCTGAAATTTTTAACTTAGCAATGTTATGCTTAGAAATGTTATACTCTAGCAATTTTACCCCTCTGCAATTTTTGTGCTCTAGCAATGTTTTCTTAGCATGTTATACCGCAATTTTTTTGCTTTGCAATGTTTACTCTGCAATGTTTACTCTGCAAGTTATGCTCTAGCAATGTTATCCCTTTAGCAATGTTATATTCTTGCAATGTTATACTCTAGCAATTTTTATATCTGCAATGTTTACTTAGCAATGTTTACCTAGCAATGTTAAAATTTGCATGTTATCTCTAGAAGTTATACTCTGCAATGTTATACTCTGCAATGTTATACTTGCAATGTTATGCTCTAGCAATGTTTTCTTAGCAATGTTATACTTAGCAATGTTATACTCTAGCATTTTATACTTTTTAATGTTAACTCACAATGTTATAATTAGCAATGTTATACTTAGCAATGTTTACTCTAGCAATGTTTTTTCTGAAATTTTATACTCTGCAATGTTATAATCTGAAATGTTATGCTCTGAAGTTATACTCTTCAATGATATACTCTGCAATGTTTGCTCTAGCAATGTTATACTTAGCAATGTTTATTCTTGCATGTTATATCTAGCAATGTTATATTAGCATGTTATACTCTAGCAATGTTATGCTTAGAAAGGTTATACTCTGCAATGTTATATTCTTGCAAATGTTTTACTCTAGAAATGTTTACTCTGCAATGTTTTCTCTAGAAATTTTATATCTGCACTGTTTTACTCTGCAATGTTATGCTTGGCAATTTTTAAAACTCTAGCAATGTATGTCTAGCAATTTTAGCTCTGCAATGTTATACTCTGCAATGTTATGCTCTAGCAAATGTTATACTCTAGAAATGTTATGCTTAGAATGTTTATCTAGCAATGTTTACTCTAGCAATGTTATACTCTGAAATTTTTATTTAGAAATTTTATACTCTAGCAATGTTAACTTAGCAAGTTATGCCTAGCAATGTTATACTCTGAAATGTTAGCTTAGCAATGTTATACTTAGCAATGTTAAATTTCCCATGTTTTCTTAGCAATGTTACTTAGCAAGTTATGTTTAGAAATGTTATACTCTAGCAATGTTATGCTTAGCAATGTTTACTTGAAATGTTATACTCTGAATGTTTGCTCTAGCAATTTTATACTCTAGCAATGTTATACTTAGCATGTTTCCTTTGAAATGTTATACTCTGAAAATGTTTGCTCTAGAAATTTTTATACTTAAAAAGTTTAACTCTAAAAATGTTATGCTTGCAATGTTAACTCTACTGTTATGCCTAGCAAGTTATTTAGCAATGTTATATCTAGCAATGTTTTACTCTGAATGTTTGCTTAGCATGTTTTACCTAGCATGTTATGCTTTGCAATGTTTTACTTAGCAATGTTATACTCTGCAATGTTTACTTGCAATGTTTTCTCTAGCAATGTTATGCTTGCAATGTTATGCTCTAGCAATTTTATACCTAGAAATGTTATGCTTTCAATGTTATCTTGCAAATGTTTGCTCTGAAATGTTATACTCTAGCATTTTTACTCTAGCAATGTTATGCTCTAGCAAATGTTTTCTTGCAATGTTATGCTCTAGAAATGTTATATTGAAAATGTTATTTTAGCAATGTTATCTTAGCAATTTTTTCCCTTAGAAAATGTTATGCTTTAGCAATGTTTTTTCTCTGCAAGTTATGCTTAGCTGTTTACTCTAGAAATGTTATACTTAGCAATTTTTATGCTTAGAAATGTTATGCTTAGTAATGTTATCTCTGCAATGTTTACTCTAGCAATGTTTTTGCTTGCATGTTATACTCAGCAATTTTTTGCTCGCATGTTATACTCTGAAATGTTTACTCTGCAATGTTATACTCTAGCAATGTTATCCTAGCAATGTTATCTCTAGCAATTTTTAAAATTTAGCAATGTTATACTCTAGAAAATGTTATACTCTAGAAATGTTTAATTGCAATGTTATACTTAAAAAATTTTATCTCTGCAATGTTATACTCTACAAGTTTATTGCAATGTTTGTTAGAAATGTTTTCCTGAAATGTTTACTCTAGCAATGTTGTGCTTAGCAATGTTAAACTCAGAAATGTTTACTCTGCAATGTTATGCTCTAGCAATGTTATATCTAGCTTTTATACTCTGAATGTTTGCTTAGCAATGTTATACTCTAGCAATTTTATTCTTGCAAGTTTTACTTAGCAATGTTATACTCTAGCATTTTAACTCTGAAATGTTAAATCTGCAATGTTATACTCTGAAATGTTATACTCTACCCAATGTTTACTTAGCAATGTTATATCTAGCAATTTTTTATGCTCTAGCAATGTTTACTGTAGCAATGTTTTACTTTGCAATGTTATACTCTAGCAATTTTATACTCGCAATGTTTTTTCTCTAGAAAATGTTTAATCTAAAAATGTTTTCTAGAAATGTTATACTTAGCAATGTTATCTCTAGCAATGTTATCTTAGCAATGTTATAATTACCCAATTTTGCTTTTGCAATGTTATACTTAGCAATGATATACTCTAGCAATGTTATGCTTAGCAAGTTATATCTGCAAGTTTATTTTGAATGTTACCTCTAGAAATGTTTTCTCTAGCAATGATATCTAGCTTTTGTTATTTTAGCAATGTTATCTTAGAAATTTTATTTTTGCAATGTTTACTTAGCAATGTTATTCTAGAATGTTATCTCTAGCAATGTTTACTTAGATTTTTATACTCTAAGAAATGTTAGCTTAGCAATGTTATACTCTACAATGTATGCTTTTAGAAATGTTATACTTAGCAATGTTATACTTGAAAAGTTTACTTGAATGTATGCTCTAGCAATTTTATCTTGCAATGTTATGCTTGAAATGTTTATTTAAAAAAATGTTATGCTTGCAATGTTATATCTAGAAATGTTATACTCTGCAAGGGTTATTCTTGAAAAGTTGTACTCTAGCAATGTTTATTTTTGAAATGTTATATCTAGCAATGTTTATTCTTGCAATGTTTACTTAGCATGTTATACTCTACAATGTTTGCTCTAGCAAGTTTATTTGCAATGTTTGCTCTAGCAATGTTATACTCTGCAATGATTTTTCTGCAATTTTTTGCTCTGCAATGTTATACTCTGAAATGTTATATTTTGCAAGTTATCTCTGCAATGTTATACTCTAGCAATGTTATACCTAGAAATGTTTATTCTTCAATGTTATACTCTAGCAATGTTATGTCTGAAATGTTATCTTAGAATTTTATGCTCTAGCAAATGTTATGCTCTAGCAATGTTTTTCTCTAGCAAGTTTATCTAGCAATGTTATATTAGCAATTTTATACTCTAGCAATGTTAGCTCTGCAATGTTTACTCTGCAATGTTATGCTCTAGCATTGTATTCTCTGCAATGTTATATCTAGCAATGTTTGTTTAATCAATGTTATCTCTAGCAATGTTATACTTAGCAATGTTTATGCTTAGAAATTTATACCTAGCAATGTTATGCTCTACAATGCTTTACTCTAGAATTTTTATACTCTAGCAATGTTATACTCTAGCAAGTTATACTCTAGAATGTTATGCTTAGCAATGCTATACTTAGTAATGTTTACTCTGTTATGGTTTTTTAGAAATGTTTTTATCTGAATGCTAGAGTATGCATTGTAGAGCAATGCAAGTAGAGTATAGCTTGGTGAGATAGCGTTGTATAATATGCGTTAAACAACAGAAATGTTAGAAAGTTGACATGTAGTTTTTTAAATTTTTAAGTGGTAAAACCAAACAGAATTCTAATGATAATCTAATTTTTTCCCAAGACACATTAGCATTGTGGTTTAAAACCCTAACGAGGTGGCTTTCTAGTTTTGCACAGAGACGAGTGTCACAATTTTTCCCAAACCCAAAAGAAACCCCGGTTTCCAGTGTTCCATGGTGAATTCGTTATTGCCCCAAAGAAAGGCAGACTTGCCCCTTTTAAAAAGTACACTGAACCTTACTTTAATTTACTGCGTAAAACGGAGCAAGTTTGAAGCCGTTCAGAAATCATTTCATAGAAAAAAATTACGATAAATCGCAAATTGCATTTGTCCGTCCAATAATTAACTATTTTTACCTTGGGTGAATAACCGATTTTAAAAAGTTTATTTCGATATGTTAACATCGAGGTGTTGGTCACTGCGGTCAACAACAAAAACATATGGGCAAAAATTTTTTAAAGCTCAATGTCTGCCCCCTTATTTTTTTACAGGGCACCGCACACCGTAAAACCATCTGTCTTCCGTGGATACACACCGCACCACCTGTAAAAACCTTCGTCTTCATGGTATACACACCTGCCACACCTGTAACAACCTCTCGTCTTCCGTGGTATAAACCCCTGCACAACTGTAACAACCATTGTTTTCCCAGGGTTTTAACACCTGCACACACTGTAAAACCATTGTCTTCGTGGTAACAACCTGCCAACCGTAACAACCTTCGTCTTCC
>NC_069407.1:16932270-16952270 GCF_026875155.1 Cherax quadricarinatus
ACCCCCGTAAGTCATGCGGTTGGGAAAATAACTAAAATGCAGGGAACAATGGACTAGAAAACCCTTTTCCCCGTTTTTTAACTTACTAAAAAGAAAAGAAGAAAACCGTCAAAGTGGGATGTTTGAATGTGCGTGAATGTTGTGCGAATGATAAGAAAGAGTTGATTATGGATGTTATGAATGAGAAGAAGCTGGATGTCCTGGCTTTAAGTAAAACAAAGCTGAAAGGGGTGGGAGAGTTTCAGACTCTTGGCCAGAAAAACTGTTCTTATGTGCACTGTTATTCTTCAGATCGTGATATTTAAAACTTTCTGTATTCTCATCCATGTTATTGACAATTTTGTGTATTTGCATCCCAGAGTTTATACTGATGAAGAAATCTTGATGATTTATGATATAGCTAATGATCTAAAATACCCAAATACTTAATTGATAAATCCTTTAAAATTGCTAGAAATACATTTTTTCACATCAAAAAAAGGAGAAACAGTCATATTCAACAAGACTGCTGATGGTTGTGTCTACAAACTGGGAAAAGTATTGAACTAAGATGACAACAACTTAAATATAGAATTAGAAATGGACAAGAGTCTAATGCCCTATTTATATATAAGAATATAACAGTGGAGGAACACTGCGGAAGGCCTACGGGCCCCATGCAAGGCAGGTGCTCATCAAAACCACCACTACCCAAAGGTACCCAAGAATTTACTTCCGTACCCACGACACAAACCAAACCCAGCCCCTCCCACTCATATATTTATCCAATCTCTTTTTAAAGGTGACCAATCAAACGACTTCAATCTCTTTTTAAAGGTGACCAATCAAACGACTTCAATCTCTTTTTAAAGGTGACCAATCAAACGACTTCAATCTCTTTTAAAGGTGACCAATCAAACGACTTCAATCTCTTTTTAAAGGTGACCAATCAAACGACTTCAAGACATGAGCTTGTAAGTCCTACACCCACTGGAAATTTAAATATAAGTATGGTGAACATATTTAATGCAGTCGAGACATCGTGAACACAGCTCTGCTCCTTCTCCTAGAAATGGATAATTACCGCATATTACAATATGCAGAACAACCACTGTGAGAAAATAGTGAAATTCCAAGCGCTGTCGTGATTTCTCGTATTGTGAAGGAACTGTTCCTTGATAATGTGAGAAATCGTGAAAGTGCTTGGAATTTCTTTATTTTTTTCACAGTGGTTGTTCTGCAAATAGGTAATTACATGTATGTAATTTCACACACACACACACACCAGTTTGGAACCCACACCTAGCCAAGCACGTAAACTAGAGAAAGTGCAAAGGTTTGCAACAAGACTAGTCCCGGAGCTAAGAGGCATGTCCTTCGATGAGAGGTTAAGGGAATCAACCTGACGACACTGGAGGACATGAGAGATGGGGGACATGATAACGACATACAAAATACTGAGAGGAATTGACAAGGTGGACAAAGACAGGATGTTCCAGAGATTGGACACAGCAACAAGGGGACACAAATGGAAGTTGAAGACATAGATGAATCACAGGGATGTTAGGAAGTATTTCTTCAGCCACAGAGTAGTCAGGAAGTGGAATAGTTTGGGAATCGATGTAGCGGAGGCAGGATCCACACATAGCTTTAAGCAGAGGTATGATAAAGCTCACGGTTCAGGGAGAGTGACCTA
This sequence comes from Cherax quadricarinatus, assembly GCF_026875155.1. Taxonomy (NCBI): domain Eukaryota; kingdom Metazoa; phylum Arthropoda; class Malacostraca; order Decapoda; family Parastacidae; genus Cherax; species Cherax quadricarinatus. The sequence goes on from NC_069407.1 coordinate 16,933,946, forward strand.
GTAGCGACCAGTGAAGAGGCGGGGGCCAGGAGCTTGGACTCAACCCCTGCAACCTCAACTAGGTGAGTACACATACACTGACAATCCTCTCTCTCGCACACACAGGTCGCAGGATGTGCATCGGGGACGAGTTCGCTAAAATGATCCTTTTCATCTTCGCTACAAAAATTCTTCAGCGGTTCAGGGTTGGCCTCGAGGAAGGTCTGAAGGAGGATCCATCCCAGGACCCTGTCTCTGGCATCTCACTTGCCCAGACCTTTAAGTTGGTCTTTACTCCTAGAGTAGCTCCTTAGACCTTACTCAGACTCTTCAACACTATTATTATTATTTTATTATTATTATTATTATTATTATTATTATTATTTTAATAATAATAATAATATAATAATAATATTATTATTATTATTATTATTATTATTATTATTATTATTATTATTATTATTATTATTTAATTAATAATAATAATAATAATAATAATAATATTATTATTATTATTATTATTATTATTATTATTATTATTATTTTGTTTTTAATTATTGTTACTTGTCTGTTGTAATTTTTAACACAATAATGAATTACTTTATTGTTATATAAAATAACAAGTATTTTCCTTCCGTAACATCACATAATAACATCAGGAATCCCTTAGTGAACTGTAAGTTTAATATTTTTGTTAGTTCTTGTCTTCAATGGGTTACACTGGTTGTCCCAGTAAGCAGCATGTGTGTTTTACACTTGTAAAACACACATACATTCTTAATAATAAAACCACCCATCGACCTTCCAAGTTGAGTGTGTGTGTGTGTGTGTTTGTGTGTGTGTGTGTGTGTGTGTGTGTGTGTGTGTGTGTGTGTGTGTGTGTGTGTGTGTGTGTGTGTGTGTGTGTGTGTGTGTGTTTGTACTCACTAGTTGTACTCACCTACTTGAGGTTGCGGGGGTCGAGTCCGAGCTCCTGGCCCCGCCTCTTCACTGGTCGCTACTAGGTCACTCTCCCTGTAGCTTTATCATACCTCTGCTTAAAGCTATGTATGGATCCTGCCTCACTACATCGCTTCCCAAACTATTCCACTTACTGACTTACTCTGTGGCTGAAGAAATACTTCCTAACATCCTGTGATTCATCTGTGTCTTCAACTTCCAACTGTGTCCCCTTGCTGCTGTGTCCCATCTCTGGAACATCCTGTCTTTGTCACCTTGTCAATTCCTTTCAGTATCTTGTGTGTCGTTATCATGTCCCCCCTATTTCTCCTGTCCTCCAGTGTCGTCAGGTTGACTTCCCTTAACCTCTCTGTAGGACATACCTCTTAGCTCTGGGAACTAGTCTTGTTGCAAAACCTTTGACTTTCTCTAGTTTCTTTACGTGCTTGGCTAGGTGTGGGTTCCAAACTGGTGCCGCATACTCCAATATGGGCCTAACACGGTGTACAGGGTCCTGAACGATTCCTTATTAAGATGTCGGAATGCTGTTCTGAGGTTTGCTAGGCGCCCATATGCTGCAGCAGTTATTTGGTTGATATGCGCTTCAGGAGATGTGCCTGCTGTTATTCTCACCCCAAGATCTTTTTCCTTGAGTGAGGTTTGTAGTCTCTGGCCCCTAGACTGTACTCCGTCTGCGGTCTTCTTTGCCCTTCCCAATGTTCATGACTTTGCACTTGGTGGGATTGAACTCCAGGAGCCAATTGCTGGACCAGGTCTGCAGCCTGTCCAGATCCCTTTGTAGTTCTGCCTGGTCTTCGATCGAGTGAATTCTTCTCATCAACTTCACGTCATCTGCAAACAGGGACACCTCAGAGTCTATTCCTTCCGTCATGTCGTTCACAAATACCAGAACAGCACTGGTCTAGGACTGACCCCTGTGGGACCCGCTGGTCACAGGTGACCACTCTAACACCTCGCACGTACCATGACTCGCTGCTGTCCTCCTGACAAGTATTCCCTGATCCATTGTAGTGCCTTCCTGTTATCCCTGCTTGGTCCTCCAGTTTTTGCACCAATCTCTTGTGTGGAACTGTGTCAAACGCCTTCTTGAAGTCAAGAATATGCAATCCACCCACCCTCTCTCTCTTGTCTTACTGCTGTCACCATGTCATAGAACTCCAGTAGGTTTGTGACACAGGATTTCCCGTCCTGAAACCATGTTGGCTGCTGTTGATGAGATCATTCCTCTCTAGGTGTTCCACCACTCTTCTCCTGATAATCTTCTCCATGATTTTGCATACTATACATGTCAGTGACACTGGTCTGTAGTTTAATGCTTCATGTCTGTCTCCTTTTTTAAAGATTGGGACTACATTTGCTGTCTTCCATGCCTCAGGCAATTTCCCTGTTTCGATAGATGATTAAATATTGTTGTTAGGGGTACACATAGTGCCTCTGCTCCCTCTCTCAATACCCATGGGGAGATGTTATCTGGCCCCCATTGCCTTTGAGGTATCTAGCTCACTCAGAAGCCTCTTCACTTCTTCCTCGGTTGTGTGCACTGTGTCCAGCACATGGTGGTGTGCCCCACCTCTCCGTCTTTCTGGAGCCCCTTCTGTCTCCTCAGTGAACACTTCTTTGAATCTCTTGTTGAGTTCCTCACATACTTCACGGTCATTTCTTGTTGTCTCTCCTCCTTCCTTCCTTAGCCTGATTACCTGGTCCTTGACTGTTGTTTTCTCCTGATGTGGCTGTATAAGAGTTCGGGTCAGATTTGGCTTTCGCTGCTATGTCATTTTCATATTGTCTTTGGGCCTCCTTCTTATCTGTGCATATTCGTTTCTGGCTCTACGACTGCTCTCCTTATTCTCCCGGGTCCTTTGCCTTCTATATTTCTTCCATTCCCTAGCACACTTGGTTTTTGCCTCCCTGCACCTTTGGGTGAACCATGGGCTCATCCTGGCTTTTTCATTATTCCTGTTACCCTTGGGTACAAACCTCTCCTCAGCCTCCTTGCATTTTGTTGCTACATATTCCATCATCTCATTAACTGGCTTCCCTGCCAGTTCTCTGTCCCACTGAACCCCGTTCAGGAAGTTCCTCATTCCTGTGTAGTCCCCTTTCTTGTAGTTTGGCTTCATTCGTCCTGGCCTTCCTGCTTCTCCCTCCACTTGTAGCTCTACTGTGTATTCGAAGCTTAAAACCACATGATCGCTGGCCCCAAGGGGTCTTTCATATGTGATGTCCTCGATATCTGCACTACTCAAGGTGATTACTAAGTCCAGCCTTGCTGGTTCATCCTCTCCTCTCTCTCTTGGAGTGTTCCTTACGTGTTGGTACATGAAGTTTTCCAGTACCTCCTCCATCATCTTAGCCCTCCATGTATCTTGGCCCCCATGTGTGTGTGTGTGTGTGTACTTACCTAGTTGAGGTTGCGGGGGTCGAGTCCGAGCTCCTGGCCCCGTGTGTGTGTGTGTGTGTGTGTGTGTATTTGGGGACTCATTATAATTGATGTTCATGACTTTTGATATTTTTGTTAACCTTTTAACATTTGAGAATAAAAAAGGTCACAGAACCACAACTGGAAAAAAAATCATCACTCATGAACCTCAACACGACGTCTTGGTCCGTCCTAGACGGGTAGTACTACTGTTACTACTGTTGTAGTACTACTATTACCGCTACTTGTATTGTACTACTACTGTTACTACCGCATGGGTCCTTTGGCCTTCTCTTCTTTCCTCCTTCCCTACTCTGTTGTTACTTGACAATAATAAAGGTTGGACAGAAACGTCGTCATAAGACTCTTCTATTAAGTGCAGATTTTTGGTGAATTGCGGTATCAGATTTATGGTGAATTGTAGCATCACATTTATGGTGAATTGTAGCATTAGATTTTGGGTGAATTGTAGCATCAGATTTATGATCAATTGTAGCATCACATTTATGGTGAATTGTAGCATCAGGTTTTTGGTGAATTGTAGGATCAGATTCATGGTGAACTGTAGCATCAGATTTTTTTTTTTTGAATCATAGCATCAGATTTTTCATAAGGCCAAGTGTTGACGAACTGGTGAGTCAGTCAACTGCTTAACTTACGCTATGCTTTTTTGTGTACTTAAGCGCAATATTATTATTAGAGTATTAAAGGTTATTACGTTTCGGTATATTGATTTTGGGTTTTGATAATGTAATAAGGTTGTGAAATACTTATATAAGAATAAAAGTATATATTTTAACATTGATAATAGTTTATGTGTCCTTATTCTTGGTATTGTGCTACATTAGAAGGAGAAGAGGAGGAGGAAGAAAGAACAAGAAAAAAAACACGAAGGTCATTAACCTATTAATTCCATTGGAGTTTATCTGCAAGATACGACCCACGACAGTCTAGTTGCCCCTAATACTTCTTTACCATCAAACGAACAGAGGCAGAAGTTGCATGGAGACTTATCCATATATCCTGATCCGCCGGGGAATCGAACCGAGGAGCCTTCGATTGAGTACCGAACAGTCTGCACAAAACCTGCATGTCTCTCTGTTATCACGTCCTCGTGAAACAATGAGTGATACACGTTAAGCGCATATATATATATATATATATATATATATATATATATATATATTATATATATATATATATATATATATATATAATATATATATATATATATATATATATATTATATATATATATGCAAAACAACCACTCTGAAAGAATAGAGAAATTCCAAGCGCTTTCGTGACTACTCACATTATCAAGGATAATGTGAGTAGTCACGAAAGCCCTTGGAATTTCTCTATATTTTCAGAGCGGTTGTTTTGCATATTCTGAAATCACCTGTTTACTGTGATCTTATTGCATATATATATATATATATATATATATATTATATATATATAATATATATATATATATATATATATATATATATATATATAATATTATATATATATATTATTATATATATGTATATATATATATATATATATATATATATATATATATATATATATATATATATATATATATATATATATATATTGGGAAATGTTGAGTGAATGCGTGGGGAGTTTTGAATCAAGTGTGAGAGTAATGGTGGTTGGGGATTTCAATGCTAAAGTGGGTAAAAATGTTATGGAGGGAGTTAGTAGGTAAATTTGGGGTGCCAGGGGTAAATGTAAATGGGGAGCCTTTATTTGAGCTATGTGTAGAAGAGATTTGGTAAAAAGTAATACATATTTTATGAAAAAGAGGATAAATAAATATACAAGGTATTATGTAGCACGTAATGAAAGTAGTTTGTTAGATTATGTATTGGTGGATAAAAGGTTGATGGGTAGGCTCCAGGATGTACATGTTTATAGAGGGGCAACTGATATATCGGATCATTATTTAGTTGTAGCTACAGTTAGAGGAAGAGGTAGATGGGAAAGAGGAAGGTGGCAACAACAAGTAAGAGGGAGGTGAAAAGTGTATAAACTAAGGGAGGAGGAAGTTCGGGCGAGATATAAGCGATTATTGGCAGAAAGGTGGGCTAGTGCAAAAATGAGTAGTGGAGGGGTTGAAGAGGGTTGGAATAGTTTTAAAAATGCAGTATTAGAATGTGGGGCAGAAGTTTGTGGTTAAAGGAGGGTGGGGCAGGAGGAAAGAGGAGTGATTGGTGGAATGATGAAGTAAAGGGTGTGATAAAAGAGAAATAGGTAGCTTATGAGAGGTTTTTACAAAGCAGAAGTGTTATAAGAAGAGCAGAGTATATGGAGAGTAAAAGAAAGGTAAAGAGAGTGGTGAGAGAGTGCAAAAGGAGAGCAGATGATAGAGTGGGAGAGGCACTGTCAAGAAATTTTAATGAAAATAAGAAAAAATTTTGGAGTGAGTTAAACAAGTTAAGAAAGCCTAGGGAAAGTATGGATTTGTCAGTTAAAAAGAAAGTAGGGGAGTTAGTAGATGGGGAGATGGAGGTACTAGGTAGATGGCGAGAATATTTTGAGGAACTTTTAAATGTTAAGGAAGAAACAGAGGCAGTAATTTCATGCACTGGTCAGGGAGGTATACCATCTTTTAGGAGTGAAGAAGAGAGGAATGTAAGTGTGGTGGAGGTACGTGAGGCATTACGTAGAATGAAAGGGGGTAGTAAGCAGCGGGAAAACTGATGGGATCATGACAGAAATGTTAAAAGCAAGGGGGGATATAGTGTTGGAGTGGTTGGTACTTTCGTTTAATAAATGTATGAAAAAGGGGAAGGTACCTAGGGATTGGCGGAGAGCATGTATAGTGACTTTATATAAAGGGAAAGGGGACAAAAGAGACTGTAAAAATTATAGAGGAATAAGTTTACTGAGTATACCAGGAAAAGTTTGCGGTAGGGTTATAATTGAAAGAATTAGAGGTAAGACAGAATGTAGGATTGCGGATGAGCAAGGAGGTTTCAGAGTGGGTAGGGGATGTGTAGATCAAGTGTTTACATTGAAGCATATATGTGAACAGTATTTAGATAAAAGTAGGGAAGTTTTTATTGCATTTATGGATTTAGAAAAGGCATATGACAGAGTAGATAGAGGAGCAATGTGGCAGATGTTGCAAGTATATGGAATAGGTGGTAAGTTATTAATGCTGTAAAGAGTTTTTTTTGAGGATAGTGAGGCTCAGGTTAGGGTGTGTAGAAGAGAGGGAGACTACTTCCCGGTAAAAGTAGGTCTTAGACAGGGATGTGTAATGTCACCATGGTTGTTTAATAATTTATAGATGGGGTTTTTAAAGGAAAATAAATGCTAGGGTGTTCGGGAGAGGGGTGGGATTAAATTTTGGGGAATCAAATTCAAAATGGGAATTGATACAGTTACTTTTTGCTGATGATACTGTGCTTATGGGGGATTCTAAAGAAAAATTGCAAAGGTTAGTGGATGAGTTTGGGAATGTGTGTAAAGGTAGAAAGTTGAAAGTGAACATAGAAAAGAGTAAGGTGATGAGGGTGTCAAATGATTTAGATAAAGAAAAATTGGATATCAAATTGGGGAGAGGAGGAGTATGGAAGAAGTGAATGTTTTCAGATACTTGGGAGTTGACGTGTCGGCGGATGGATTTATGAAGGATGAGGTTAATCATAGAATTGATGAGGGAAAAAAGGTGGGGTGGTGCGTTGAGGTACATGTGGAGTCAAAAAAACGTTATCTATGGAAGAAAAAGAAGGGAATGTATGAAATTTATACTAGTACCAACACTCTTATATGGGTGTGAAGCTTGGGTGGTAAATGCAGCAGCGAGGAGACGGTTGGAGGCAGTGGAGATGTCCTGTTTAAGGGCAATGTGTGGTGTAAATATTATGCAGAAAATTCGGAGTGTGGAAATTAGGAAAAGGTTTGTGGAGTTAATAAAAGTATTAGTCAGAGGGCAGAAGAGGGGTTGTTGAGGTGGTTTGGTCATTTAGAGAGAATGGATCAAAGTAGAATGACATGGAAAGCATATAAATCTATAGGGGAAGGAAGGCGGGGTAAGGGTCGTCTCGAAAGGGTTGGAGAGAGGGGGGTATATGAGGTTTTGTGGGCGAGGGGCTTGGACTTCCAGAAAGCGTGCGTGAGCGTGTTAGATAGGAGTGAATGGAGACGAATGGTACTTGGGACCTGACGATCTGTTGGAGTGTGAGCAGGGTAATATTTAGTGAAGGGATTCAGGGAAACCGGTTATTTTTATATAGCAGGACTTGAGTCTGGAAATGGGAAGTACAATGCCTGCACTTTAAAGGAGGGGTTCGGGATATTGGCAGTTTGGAGGGATATGTTGTGTATCTTTTATCGTATATGTTTCTAAACTGTTGTATTCTGAGCACCTCTGCAAAACAGTGATAATTTGTGAGTGTGGTGAAAGTGTTGAATGATGATGAAAGTATTTTCTTTTTGGGGATTTTCTTTCTTTTTAGGGTCACCCTGCCTCGGTGGGAGACGGCCCGACTTGTTGAAAAAAAAAAATATATATATATATGTTATATATATATATATATATATATATATATATATATTATATATATATATATATATATATATATATATATGTATATATATTATATATATATATTTATATATATATATATATATATATATATATATATATATATATATATATATATATATATATGTCGTGCTGAATATGTAACACTGGTCAATTAGCAAGAACTCATTTAAAATTAAGTCCTTTCTAAAATTTTCTCTTATACGTTTAAGATATATTTTTTTCATTAATGTTAATGTAAAAAATTTTAATTATGCACCAAAAGAATCTTAGAAAACTTACCTAACCGTATTATAAACAAGTGCAATTTATTTTAGCCTAACCCAGCTAAATATATTTTAAATACGTTTACAATAATTTTAATACTAAACAAACACAATGAAATCTATTTTTTTCGTTAGGTTCAGAACTATTTCTGCGAAATTATTGCATACACAATTTTCACTTGTCCTATATGGCAGATGAGCGTTGCTATTCAAGTCAAAATCGCAAGTTGTGCCTATTCGGCACGACACACATATATATATATATATATATATATATATATATATATATATTATATATATATATAATATTATATATATATATATATTATATATATATATATACATACAGTAGACCGTCATTTAAGACGAGTTTATTTGGCACGATTTGGGTATAGCACGATTGAAAAATTGCGGCACATATGCTGCTATGTATGATAATTCTATGTAACTGTATCTGTGTATACCTGAATAAACTTACTTACTTACTTACTTACACGTCGTATGAAGGTAAAATAAACTTCCCTTTTCCTCAAGCGGCAGCCTTGTTGTGGTTCAGCTGGGGAGGCTTCCCGCAGCCCCAGCAACCCCCCTCCTCAGCAACCCCCCTCCTCCCCTCCCCGACACCACCCCACCATCAGAGTATTCCTACTTCATACGTGTCCAGTCCAACTTCCTCTGCTACAAGCTTGTGATTGTGAATTGTGTTTTGATCTTTTAATTGCTATATCTTGTATCTACCAAGAAATCATGACACCCATTAGGCATACCAGTGTTGCTCAATGTTACGCCGAGATGCAGTTTTAATATATATGTCTTTCATATTTCTTCATCTTTCTAATATTACATTGTGATTACCATCGATAAATGCTGAAACGAGAGTAATCAGCTTAATAATATTAAATACTCATTTTCATCTTTCTCATTTTTCATTATACGTATATAGATTTTTTCTGGCGAAGAAATGGGTAACGACCAATTTGTTTGTATGGCCTCGCCTCTACACCACTCGTCTGAAGTGAGCTGACGTCAGGTGGAACAGCACCTCTCTCGGTATAAACTCTCCACGGTTTACTCCTTTTAACCTAAACGGTGAAGCATTTGCTTAGTTTAAGTTAGTTTAATATGTTTATTATGCACCCCATACCCATCCTGTGGGCGGTAATCAAAAGATTACAGAGGTACATAATTGGTCCAGGGACTGGGCCTCAAAGTTTTGATAGCTGAGCAAGTTACAGAGGTAATGAATTCACAATTTACAAAGGTAATGAACTCACAATTTACAAAGGTAATGAACTCCAGGTAGGTCTAGTCACAATCATGACAAGTTACAAAGGTATTTACAGATTACAGAGGTACACAATGGGTCCAGGGACCGGGCTCCAAAGTTTTGATGGCTGAACTAGGTACAAGGTAATGAACTCACAAGTTACAAAGGTAATGAACTCACAAGTTACAAAGGTAATGAATACTGTAAGAATGGTTACTTACGTTTATACATGGCTGCAATCAGAACAAATTTTAGAGTAATGAGCAATTCACACTTCCACACCCGGTCACAACTGTAGTGAGTTATTGGTGCAAATGTTGATTGCTGAGTCTCTCTCTCACACACACACCACACACACACACATACAAATTCATACACACACACATAAACACACACACACACACACACACACACACACACACACACACACACACACACACCACACACACAAAAACACACACACAAACTCATACACACACACGCACACACACTCATACACACACACACACACACACTCATACACACACACACACTCATACACACACCACATCATACTCACAAAACACACACACACACAACACACACACACACACACACACACAAAACACACACACACACAAAACACTCACACTCACACACTCACACACATACACACAAACGCACACACACACACACACACACAACACACACACACACACACACACACACACACACAACACATACACACATGCACATATGTGGTAATGCTTTATTTACAGCTAGCAAAGTCAGGGTATTTCTCCAGAATGGTCTGTAATATACCACTGTGGATAAAATACTTAGCCATTTCTTGAACACTTCTGAGTGAGTTGTTTCTAAATTCATTAATTTTATCACACTCCAGTACATAATGACGCAAGGTGTGACAATAATCCATCTGGCAAAGTTTACATTTCGTTTGGTCTACATCTGGTGGTGGTGATTTAACCTGCCAAAGATACTTGTAACCCAGCCGGAGCCGGGCGGTAGTGACATCCAAGAGTCTGCTTATTTTGTTGGATGCACCATAGACATGTGGCTCCTCCTGCATGATAGAATGATGATAGATGGACTCACTGGTGTCAATCTCCCTGAGCCTTAAGTCCATAAAATTCAGCTGAAGTTCTTTTCGTATTATTGTTCTCAAACTACTACCTGACAAGCCAAGATTGTAATCTACTCCCTCTTTGAAAGCATACAGCTTAGCCAATTTATCAGTTCTATCATGCATCTGAAGACCAATGTGAGATGGAATCCACAGCATGTGCACTCTGACTCCACTGTCCACAATCCTACCATACCTGTGTCTGGCTTCTGACACAAGCATGCCACAATTTATGCTTAATGAGTTGAGAGCATTTATGGATGACAGAGAATCAGTTACAATTAAACTGTCAATCTTTGATACATATATGCATTTCAGTGCAAGGAGAATGGCAAACAGTTCTGTCTGAAGGGTAGAGGCCCAATTATTGATGCGTGCTCCAATTTCTTTAAGAGAGCCATCACTCTGTACGACAACAACAGCACTACCAGCTGCACCAGTGGATTGGTGAACAGAACCATCAACGTAAATAATTTGCGAGAGTGTGTGCTGTGTGACTAAGTTATCAATACAGCTTAAGGCCTCATGTTTGGCTTCAAGGCGAAGTTTTGGTTGTGATTTAAGAAGTAGTTTGGGGGGAAATGGAGGAATGGTAGTTTGGAATGGGGTAATATTCCATGGAGCGGAGAAGTGCCGCTGTTGCCTTACTTGACATAGATCATGTATCTGATTCATGCGGAGGTCGGTTCCAGTCTTTTCGATCCATCTGGAGGAGTGTTCACCAGTGCTGAGGAAAGTTAGGAGGGCTTCTGTGCAGGGGTTTGAATGAGCTTGCCTGAGCATATTAACCCCAATTAGGATATTTCTTTCAGTAACACGATCTCTGATGCTTGGAATATCAAGTTCTTTTTGCATATTTAAAATTTTGGCAGTACGAGGGCATCCTAGGATGATCCTCATTGCTTCGTTCTGCAGTTTTTCCAGCCCTCCAAGCTTCCAGTCAGACACAAGAGCAAGTAGTGGCGCAGCATAATCAACCAATGATCTAATATAAGCAAGATACATCATTTTCACAATTTTAACATTAGCACCATACCTGGGGTGAAGCCCTGCCACATATATTATATATATATAATATATATATATATATAATATATTATATATATATATATATATATATATATATATATATATATATATATATATATATATATATATACAAGGTGAAATTAACAGCAAAGGCATCTGGTGCGCACTCAGATCATTACTGTCAAATTCTCAGAATATGGAGGGAACATGAATACGGAAAAAAAAAAATTTCTGAAAAACTAATCAGTTAATAACAAACAGTTGACAATTTACTTCATCTCGGACATCTAGTTATACAGACTATGTACATTTAAACCCAATTCTGCGAGGGTGAGGTTTACATATGCAGAATGGTTATCATCTCTGGGAGGATCGAATTCCTCTGCAATGGCTAACACATGCCTTGACTGAGGGAGACTTGAACGAGTATCTACAAAAGATACTTGTGGGTTTCTCATTACTTGTCGAGTACGCAAGGAGTAACGACATTCAGGTTGGTTATCTGAGTATCTGAGGTAGAGGGTACAGAGTCAAGAGGATTTTCAGCATCTGTCACATTAGTCTGGGTAGCAATATCATCAACATCGCATACTAATTTCATATGATTCTAAATGCGATTCTTTGTACTTACCAGTACTAATTTCTCTAACTTTATACTTATTACCAGAGATATGTTCTACAACTCGATAAGGTCCGAAAACTTTTGATCGAGCTTAGGCTTTGCGGATGTTTTGTTGAAAATTTGTCAGCATTACTCTTGAACCTATTTTGACTTTTGATGGCTTAGCACGGCTATTAGTTACCTAGTAAATTCTGCTGTTTGATTTATGAAGTGTTTCACGGATTCTTCTAAAAACACTTTGAGCCATGCTGGTACGAGTTGCTACGAAATCATCGGGGTTGTAATTAGGTTTTCGGAGTGGAATATAACAACTCATAGGGTAAACGCTTGTCTACACCATACAATGCATAATGTGGATATCACCTATGGAAGCATTGTAAGCAGAATTTATGGCACATTGGACATCTGGTATGACTTCATCCCAAGTTTAAACTACGGGGGTTGATAGTGGCTCTCAGGACCTCAATACTTTCTTATTGGTTCTTTTCGGCTAACCCATTGCTGGCAGGATGATGAGGAACAAGGGTTTGGATTTAGAGATCTTGTATAAAGTACAAAAATTTTTTCAAGAACTCATTACAGAATTCCCCTCCATTTTTTGTTACTAAGGACTTAGGGGTGGTATGTCTGCAGATAATGGTTCTTTAAACGCTTTAGCTACTGTCTCTGCAGTCTTATCTGCAATAGGAATTCACAATATCTGGTGAAATGGTCTACCAAAACATACAGATTTTTGGGTTGCCTTGGAGGGAACGTTTAAAATTGGTTAACAAGTAAAGGGAAACTCTTTCCCCACGTTTCGCTAGTGGTTGGGTACACTTGGATTGGATTAGGACCATTGACATTTCCTTTATGTTGCATACAGACACTACATTTCTTAACATACTCGAAATGTCAGTTGCCATACGGGGCCAAAAGATTTCATGCTGGCTTTTTTTCACAGAACGATCCATACCAGGGTGTGAAACCCCTGGTGCATCATGAACTAGCTGTAAGCTACGTTCACTAGTGACTGTGGAATTACTAAACTGGTACACTCTTCTGCTTGGAGTACCAACTCGGCTGTTCGATACAGTAATTCTTGGCTCATTACAAAGTCATAATGGGTGCTGGTGGCTTCACAGTAAAAATTTAGATCTTCCTGGAGCAGGAATCGAATCACCAAACACATGGGATCGGTTCTTTCTTACTGGAGGAATGAACAAACTCGGAGGAGTGGATGACTCTCCCCGGTTAAAAAAAAAATAACGCTATAACACGCAATATGAGCAAGGGAAGAACGAATCTACTATCTCAAACTATCTCAAGCACAGGAGAAAATAAATGAACACGGTAAAACAATGCTGATATTCAATCTGAGTCGCACACAGTGACACGAGGTATCAGCTAAAAAGAAACTACACTTACAAACGTTAGCAACACGAGAAAGTTACTCGAGAAATAACTTCTTACAATGCACTGATTACTGTCAACTAGGATGGGATCACCATCTGGAACATTAGGAACAACAACAGACACTCTTGCGAGAGCACTAGCTGTAACAGAGACGTCTTTCTGCAGACAGCATGTCACATCAACAAGAGATGGCATTACTAGTTTCAAGTAATCGTTTTCTGACAAGGCATCCCCTGTGGAGAAACTACTACTCGAACTAGCAGACATTGCAGGGATAGGCTGTGCACTCAAGGCAGTCTGAGTGTCCCCGGACGCTTGAGGCAACGGAACACTATCCTGCAAGTCTGAAGGTGTAGGTGGAACACAGATGGGAGTGACAGAGTTAATAGTGCCTGACCGCTCGGCTACGTTAATAAGTAATTCACGGATCTATAGGAACTTAATCTGAACTTCACTTTTCGCAGCACTTTAACAAATCTCAGATACAAGCTGTGAGAACAAACACATTGCTCAAGGGCTAGGTATTGTCTTTCAGTCAGTAAGGAATATTGGTACTGTGGACTGATTAAATATTGACTTTGACTGGCATGATACACTAAGTGAACATTAAAAAGTGACTGGGACATCTTCTCAGTGAAATTACTGGAAGGGCATAAGGCAAAAAAATAGAAAGAATGACACAGTAAGCTTAAACGGGAAGAAAAATGCTTAACGATTTTTCATAATACTAAAAATTGACAGGCACACAGTAAGCAAAGAACTCAGTCACAGAGAAAATTGCTTATCTGAACAAACAACACTTTGAAAATCAAGAGAACTTGTACTTTACTCAAATCTGATTTGTTTCAACTTTTACTTTAAATTGAATAAATGGCACAGTGAGTTGTCTTTACTTTCAATGCAACAGGGAAACACACAATAAAATGATAAAATGGACTCAATAAGCTTGTGCAAAATAAAAACAAACTGGGACACAATTTGCTGAAATAAATAAAATGGCCCCACAAAGAATAAAATATTATGCACAAAAACAGAGCATATGAAACTGCACTGAAATAAACTGTAGCAATATTGCAAATGACAATTGCTAATTAAAAATATTGCGCAACACTGCATAAAATCTCTGCAAGAAAAACTTTAATGGCAACACAATCTTTGCACAAGAATTATTGAAAAATGAGTCAATGTGCAATAATAAAAAATTATTACACACAAAAGAAAAGTAATATATCAAGGAATGAACTGATGAACACTTTAACTCTTAACACAACTTAAACAACACTTAACAAGCAAAAGAACAATTTACTCTAAAAGAAGAACTTAAAATTGCACTAAGAGTGAATTTGTTCAATGAAACAGGGAAAAATAATAGGTGCTAAAAACAGAACAAAAATTTTTGAACACTTACAGTGATGCAGACACAACACATCAACATAAACACAATACTAGAATTTTCTTGCAATGAAACTTGATGGTGAAAAATTTTTGTAAAAAAATGATTTCTTACTTGCACAAAATAATGGCACTATTGTCTGTGGAAATA
Organism: Cherax quadricarinatus; assembly: GCF_026875155.1. Lineage (NCBI taxonomy): Eukaryota > Metazoa > Arthropoda > Malacostraca > Decapoda > Parastacidae > Cherax > Cherax quadricarinatus. The sequence goes on from NC_069407.1 coordinate 16,949,115, forward strand.
AGACAAATTAGACACGGGCTAAATGAAAGAATTGAACACAAGAACAACACAGAGAACAAAAAAAAAAAAGAATACACAAATGCTGGGATGAAAAAAAATATATATAACTGGGACAACACTGAGTTGTGATGCGGGGACACAATTAATAAATTACTGAATTACTCCACTGAATCACTGAGAACACTAGGTGATTCTGAAGTGTAAACACGAGTTCTATACTGCTCATATGTTGCACACACAACAAGGAAAAACACTAGGTACTTACTTCAAGTGTATAAAAAGACCCCAACACAACAGACATAAGATAATGCACGAAAATTAAAACTGAATTAAGGAGATTACCAAATTATTGCAATCAGTATATGATAAACACTGAGTCTGATCAAGAGTCACTGAATGCACTAAGAGGAAAATCACTGGAAACACAAAAGAATTGTCTCAACCACTCGCAAATGTCTCTATGAAAAAAAATATATATTATCGCTGTGACGACTTGGTGAAGAATGAGGTAGATGGTGGAAGGTTGGAGGATTGTTTATGTCGTCTTGCTGCTGTCCTCTGCACACGTGACTGTAGAATTGCGCTTACATCGACGATAGACTTCACACAGGAGGCTTTTAACGGTGGCGCCACTGTCGAAGACACACTCTAGCTCTTGACCCCCTATGTGGTCCTTACAATATGGTGCTACAACCCTTAGTAGTTTACCAAAACACTGGCAGAGGTTGGGGGGAGTGGGAAAACAGGGCTAAGACTGGGCAATGGTGAGACACACGTGGTGAGTGGGTGGTTGGGCCTATGGGTTGAATGGCGTAAGCCTCACTGAGGACAGCCACACTGCCGCGAAGATATTCTAAGCTGGCTAGCTTAAAATACACCCACGAAATACCACAACACCACAAGGATGAAAAAGAGCACTCAGAATTGCTTGGAGCTTGAATCACAAGCGATGAAGACTATCACGTGGCTTACTTGATTACTGGGGTAAGACACCTGGGTTAGTTGCTAGCTGGCTTATCTAACCCTTCACACAGAATAGCTTGATAACTTCACACGATGAGCACAGCAGGGGTGGAAGCTGGTTTGGGCAGGCAAAGGAACTGGATGGAGTAGACTAGGCTGGACTGGACTCTGTTGTTCTGACACCCCCACCACAGACTGGAAGCTGGCTTATTTTGCAAACTCGGGTCAACCCCTCGGAGTGATGAAAAATAAGCAGATAAACACTAATACAAAGAGACTGACCATGGAATGGGTAGAAGCTGGTAGGAGCTTGGGCGAGAGAACTGGCTGAGATAGCTGCTGGCGTTAACCTTCTCGGTAGGCCTACTCACAAATGGCAGGCTTGGTCGAAATTTATCTCCAGAAATTGCTGCAATCATCAGAATTACAGGCCCCCCGTTGCCACCATTTATCGTAGGGGTTCTTAAATGGAGATATCGGGGGTTTTGAAGGTAGACACACTTGTTGGATGGTAACGATAATGTCAGACTGTGTTTGATGGGAGATGGAGCCCAGCCTCTGCCTGTCCTAGCCTGGATTCTAACGCCGACGAGACGGAGGCAGAGGTACGAATGTACACATGCGCATCCGTGACGCCACAAAAAACAGTCCAGGCCTAGGGATCTCCTATCTAAAGCACAGGATGATATTTGATATGCTATACAACACAGGGATCAGCAACTATGCTGACAGACTGACTTGCTGAACGACTTGATGACTTACTGAATCACTTGTCTAACTTACTGAACGACTTGACTGACTTACTGAATGACTTGATTGACTTACTGAATGACTTGACTGACTGAATCATTTGGCTGACTTACTGAATCATTGACTGACTTAACTAAATCACTTGACTTACTGAATCACTTGACTGACATACTAAATCACTTGATGACTTACTGACTCACTTGACTAACTTATTGAATCACTTGATTGAATGACTTAAAGTTAGACACTCCAGTACAACCATCAACTTCAGTACCAGAACCTTTTACCATCCACCTCAGCCCAGTAGACCAAAACATAACTCTCCACTCTCTTTCAAAAATCATCCACAAACACCAGCACCCACAATTTAAGGTAAGAAATACTATTATTTCTGTTACATTTGTAGTCTTAAGCATTTAAAAACAACATAATACATCATAAAAATGAACTATAATTACATTTTCACTATTGTTTTTGTAAGATGTGGAGGCCTAAAAAAAGTTGTTTGGCTCTTTTGGGACTTCGGGAATGTAACCCTTTTTTCCCATAAGTTCTTCATCATCTAACACGGTTTTTACCTAACACCGTGTTTTCAGGCACGCAACTACCGTGTTAAAAAGACGGTCTACTGTATATATATACTGTATATATATATTATTATTATTATTATTATTAACACATCAGCCGATTTCCATCAAGGCAGGGTGGCCCGATAAAGAAAAAAATTCATTTATCGTTCACCCCATCACTGTCTTGCCAGAAGGGTGCTTTACACTACAGTTATAAAAATGCAACAGTAACACGCCTCCCTTTAGAGTGTAGACACGTACTTCCCATCTCCAGGACTCAAAACCGGTCTGCTTGTTTCTCTGAATCCCCTTTATAAGTTACTTTGCTCACACTCCAACAGCACGTCAAGTATTAAAACGCATGCTTGCTAAAAGTCCAAGCCTCTCTCAACAAAGCCTCCTTTATTTTCCCCCCCCTCCAACCTTTCCTAGGCCGACCCCTACCCTGCCTTCTCGAAGTCATTCTGTTTCGTTTTACTCTCTCTACATGTCCGAACCATCTCAACAACCATTCCTCAGCCCTTGGATAATAGTTTTTGGGTTTTTCCCACACCTTCTCTTAACTTCCAAACTACGAATTCTTTGGGATTATATTCCCCATCACACATTGCCCTCAGACATGACATCTCCACTGCCTCCAGCCTCCTCCTTGTTGCAACATTCATCATCCATGCTTCACACCCATACAAGAGTATTGGTTACAACTATACTCTCATACATTCCCCTCTTTGCTTCCACGGACATAGACTTTGTCTCCACAGACTCCTAAGTGCACCCCTCATTAGTTCTGATTCACCTCATCGTCCATAGACCCATCTGCTGACACGTCCACTCCTAAATACTGAATACATTCACCTCCTCCATACTCTCTCCC
>NC_069407.1:16958679-16988679 GCF_026875155.1 Cherax quadricarinatus
GATGTCCCTGATACAAGATGGGAAGGAGTGAGGGGAGGGGGAGGGTGATATACGTGATATTTTAGAGCTTGTAAAGCAAGCTTTGATTGGAACATTTCACTCTGAGTAGAGCGAAATGTTGATCCAATAAAAGTTTGTTCTGCAGCGTATCTTGTCCTCATGATCCTCAACAACAGGATCCTGAGGTTAATATCCTTGATGAAGCTGACGAGGTCATGGAAGTTAAATATCGCAATACTTAGGCTGGTGGGGAAAAAGTTGTTGGTGCTAGAGGAGTTGAGCTTGGAGGGGGTATTGGTGGTTGGGGGAAGGGAACAGAGGGGAGGGGAAAGAGTGAGGGGCGAAGCGGTAATCACGGTGGGGAGGTAATGAACGACGACGGGGCTGTGCAAGTCTGTGTAAGCGGTATCTGCAGCAGTGTTGTCTATGAGACCAGACACTAAGCTCAAGTGCATTTGCACGCATACTCTGACGCGCCTCGCATACTCAAGCAGCTCCCATGCTGCTGACATGCGTAAGCAGACGCGACGCCCACGTGTAAATAGACTTTAGGAAGTAACGCCTGTTTTAGCGGGAGTGACGCAGGTAGGCCGGCGACAGCAAGGGGTTACACACCTTTGGTACGCACGTGTCAGCAGAGATGACGTAGGTGGGTAGCCTGTCCTGTGGTAGTAGAGGTGACGCAGAGGTGACACATGTAGCCATCCAGTCCTAGGGTAACAGAGCGAATCAGAGGTGAGGTAATAGGGTGGCAGCATGTCCTAGGGTAGCAGAGGTGATGCAGTAGGGTGGCAGCCTGTCCTAGGGTAGCAGAAGTGACGCAGGTGGCTAGCCTGTCCTAGAGCATCAGGAGTGACGCAGGAGGGAGGAGTGTTGCTCAGCTCCTTCAACCGGAAAAACCACGAACATCAACCTGACCACTCCGCATGTGCGTTGCAGGTCGACCTCTGGATGTCCGGTGTGTATTGTCCCACTGTCAGACCACGTGGCACTGTTGTTCTTGCTGTTACTGTTGTTGTTAGCGTTGTTATTGTTGTTGCTATTATTATTTTTACCATAATTATTGTTACTGTTGTTTTCAATGTTGTTGTTGCTGTTATTATAAATGTTTTTTTCTTGCTGTTGTTGTTAGCGCTGTCGTCGTTGTTGCTGTTGTTGCTATTATTATTGTTACCGTTGTTATCAATGTTGTTGTTGCTGTTGCTATTATTGTTGCTGTTATTGTTGTCGCCATTGTTGTTGTTGTTATAATCATTGCTACTGTTGTTATCGTTGTTGTTGTTATTGTTACAATTATTGTTATTATCGTTGTCATTGTTGCTGTTGTTATTATTGTTGCTATTGATATTGTTATTGCTGTTGTTGTTACTGTTGTTGTTGCTGTTGTTATTGTTGCTGTTGTTGTCACTGTTGTTGTTATTGTTGCTTTTATCGTTGTCATCATCACTGTTGTTGTTATTAGTGTTACTATTGTTGCCATTGGTGTTGTTATTATTGTCACTGTTGTTGTAGTTGTTACTGTTATTATTGTTACTGGTGTTGTTGTCATTGTTAGTGTTGCTGTTGTCATTATTGTTACTGTTGTAGTTGTTGCTGTTATTATTGTTGCTGTTGTCGTTGTTGCTGTTATTATTGTTACTGTTATTATTATTGTTGTTACTGTTGTCGTTGCTGCTGTTATTATTGTTACTGTTGTCGTTGCTGCTGTTATTATTGTTAGTGTTGTTGTTGCTGTTATTATTGTTACTCTTGTTGCTGTTATTATTGTTACTATTATTGCCGTTGCTGCTGTTATTATGGTTACTGTTGTTGCTGTTATTATTGTTACTGTTGTCATTGCTGCTGTTATTATTGTTACTGCTGTTGTTGCTGTTATTTTTGCTACTGTTGTCGTTGTTGCTGTTATTATTGTAACTGCTGTTGTTGCTGTTATTATTGTTACTGTTGTCGTTGTTGCTGTTGTTATTATTGTTGCTGTTGTCATTGTTCTTGATACTGTTAGTGTTGCTGCTGTTTTTACTGTTAGTGTTGTGATTTATTATCGTTGCTGTTGGTGCTCTTATTTTCGTTGCTACTGTTACTCTTGCTGTTGTTGCTGTTGCTGTTATAGCCTTTGTTGGTTTTGTTATTATTGTTGTTACTGTTATTATTGTTGTTGTTACAATTGCTATTGAAGGTGTTGTTTCTGCAGCTGTTATTGTTTGTGTTTTGCTTATGTTATTTCTGCCTTTGTCGTTTGTTATCTTTCTGTTTTTGTTGCTGTTGCGTTGGGGTTGTTGGTACTATTGTAGCATTGTCGTTGCTGCTGCTATTGTAGTGTTGATTTTGCTGCCGTTGTTGCTTCTGCTGCTATTGTTGTAGCGTTGGTGTTGCTGCTGTTGTTATTGTTGCTGCTGCTATTGTTGTAGCGATGGTGTTACTGCTTTTGTTGCTTCTGCTGCTATTGTTGCTTCTGCTGCTATTGCTGTAGCGTTGGTATTGCTGCTGTTGTTATTGTTGCTGCTGCTATTGTTGTAGCGATGGTGTTACTGCTTTTGTTGCTTCTGCTGCTATTGTTGCTTCTGCTGCTATTGCTGTAGCGTTGGTATTGCTGCTGTTGTTATTGTTGCTGCTGCTATTGTTGTAGCGATGGTGTTACTGCTATTGTTGCTTCTGCTGCTATTGTTGCTTCTGCTGCTATTGCTGTAGCGTTGGTATTGCTGCTGTTGTTATTGTTGCTCCTATTGTTGAAGCGTTGTTGTTGCTGTTGTTGTTGCTTCTGCTGCTGTAGTGATGGTGCTGCTAGTATGGTAATACCGAAAATCTTTTAAAAGTCAGTCAGTGGTTTTACTTTACCCACAAATCTATTTTGAAAAGGTTTTTTTAAACTTTAAAAAGTTAGAAATTTTTCCCAAAACTTTGGGGCCCCCAAAATATCAACAAGTCTTTTAAAAAAATTTAAATGGGGAAAAAAACCCTATGGGGGCTTTTAAAATAATTGGTCGGGATTGGATTCCCTGGTTTGTGGGGTTTTTTTTTTTAACCCAAAATATAGGGTAGAATGGATTGGGGATGTATTTTTTTTAATTAATTGTCTTTTTCTTTGAATAGACTAATTTTACAGTTTTTTTGAAATTATTTTTTAAAGGGGTTTTCTAGGGGATTTGTTCTTTTTGGGGGAATTTTTTATGTATCAACAAAGGGGTTTTTTTTTTATTAAATTTATCTTGGAAAACCCAATTTCTTTCAAAATTCTATTTCTTTTTTTTTAACTGTTTAAGTAAAAATTACGGGTTGGGTTCGGGGAAAATAATTTCATTCCCTTTTTCTAGATGTTTTTTAATTTTTTAAAGGGGTAAACAATTTTTTTTTAAAATTTTAAAATTTACAAAAAACTAACAAATAATTTTTCCCAATGTTCTTTTATTATTTTTCACATCAAGTTTAGAGTTAAACTGTCTGTTTTCTCAAAAAATTTTTTTTGGGAACTTTACGTTTTTCAGCCCCAGAGTTCTCAGATGAAGAAATCTAAAAAATTTTTTAAGGGCAGTAATGATCTAAAAAAACCCAAAAAAAACTTAATTGGTAAACCCTTAAAAATTGCCAAAAAATATTTTTTTACAACCCAAAAAAGGGACAACCATGAAAATTTGGTTGATATCCTTCTCTTCTTAAGATTTTTAAATTTCAAAGTTGTTTTTAAAAAAATTTTGGTTAAAGTAAAAAAAATTTTGGGAAAAAAAATTTCCCCCAAAATGGATGGTTTGGCCCTATAAGATTCCTTTTTAAAATTTGCGTTTAAATTTTATTACGGCCAAACTGGAAAAAGTCTCGAACAAAAGATTAAAACAACATAAAATATAGCATTAAAACTGGAAAGTTTCCCAATGCTCTTTTTAAATTCATTTAAGAGTTTTTAAACCATCCAAGATTTTCAAAAATTTTGAAAAAATTTGTACAAGCAAGCCCATGGTCGACAGGAAAATAAGTTAATCATGTTTCAAAAAAAATTTAAGTTTTAAAAAGAAAAATTTTAAAATGTTACTTTAGACAAGTAAAAAATCTTAATGTTTTGGTGAGTTCAGTTGTGTTTAACGGGAGTCGGGTTTGTCACGCAATTTTGAGGTTTAGCCCTTTTTCCTTATATGCCTTCCTGTTGATCCCTTTATTTTTATAGCCCCCTTGAAAATTAAGGAGAAGTCACGAAAGGCTTGGAATTTCACTTTTTTTTCCAAAGGGGTTTAAATCGCACAAAGACACACACACACACCACACACAAAACAACCCCACAACACACCACACCCCACACACCCCACACACACAAAACCCCACACCCCGCACACACACACACACACCACACTCACACACAACAACACCAAAAATATTAAAAATTTATTTTATAAAATATGTATAAACATGGAGAAAGGAAGAAAAGGGATGGAGGCAGACCCTTTCTGTAAAATTTTGGAAAAAAGGTTGGAGGGGGGGAAGACGGGGAAAGTCTAAGTCGAAGCTGCGGGTAGCCGGGAAAAAGGGCCCTAAATATGAGTTAAAAAACAAAAGCAAAGGCACAGGGATATTGACCAGAGGAGAAAACAGCATCTGAAGTGGTACACTCCTACTGAACGGGGGGCCCAAAAAAGGGGAAGGAAGGAAAACATAACTTACACAAGGGCCCTAACCCCACCCAAAGAAGGGCCGAAAATTAAAAAGGGGGAGAGCACCGGGGAAACGGAGAGGGGTGGTGGGGAGGGGGGTAAAAGGGTAGGGGGAGGAAAATAGATCATTTACAAGGCACAAACCATGCCCCCAAAAACTACGGGAAAAAAAAAGAAAAGGGAAAAATTGGCCAGGGACAAACAAACCAGAGACAAAAGGAAAAAAGCTTTTGGAGGGGGGAAAGAGGGGGGAAGTCATGCTTATTAAAGGGTTAAGGGGGACGAAGGAAAAAAACAAAAAAAAGGGAGGGACGGGACGAACACGGGAAAGATTGAAAAAAAAAGAAAGAAATGGGCAAAGAATAGGGATGGGGGGTACTTGAAGAAGAGAAAAGGGCCCCGGTCAAGTTGTTTTTCGGGAAAAGAAACAGTGCAAAAAACAGGATTCCTGCAAGAGAAAATCACATTTAAAAGGAATTGTCAACTTTACAAGAGGGTCTCTAGACCGAGACAGAACAAAACCAAAAAATAACAGTAGTGGGGGGAGAGACACAAATCCCAGAAGGGTAGGGAAGAGGACCAAGGGACAGAATCAGTAGGGGACAACCCAAGCAGGGCAAAAAGCAACAAGGGGCAAGAAACACAAAAACCCCCCCAAAACCCCCAAAACCCAACACGCTATCACAACACAGACAAACAAACCACACTTAGGGGGCCCTCCCCCCCACACGGGCTGTAGAATCCCACAGCAAAACTGCCAGGTCCCCCCCCCCCTTCACAGACCCCCAAAAAAACCCCAGATTTGGTTAGGAAACAAAGTTTATGGTCCCCCACCGTGAGGGGAAAAACGAAAAAAGTGGGGGGAGTGGCCCGAGCCCAAAGAGGCTTTCCCGGATTTCATAGCCTCACAGAAACCAAATCACAGGGTGAAAACAGATGCTATTTTTCCAAGGGGATTCAGATTCGGGGGGAAGGGGCAGAGGGAACGAGGGGGTTAAGAGGAGTGGGGGGGGGGGGGGAAGCTGATAAAAAAACCGAGGGGAAATTTTTGATGGCGGAAAGAGAGGAGAAAGAGAAACAAAAAATTTTTATTAAAATGGGAATGCTTCTTTTCCGGGAAAGGTCCCAAGGTGGTTTAAATTGCAGAAACAGCAAAGGCCAAAGGGCAAGGAAATGATGAGGAAGTAAAAGAGTGTTTGGGTGACCCCCACGGGCCCAAAATTTGGCCCATGCGAGAAGGGCAAAGCAAACTGACATGGGGTGACTTAAACCAAAAGGAAAACATTGGGAGCCCCTTTGGGCCCAAACAGGGGGGGCCAAAAAAACGAGGAGGGCAAAATTTTTAGGGGAGGTGGAACTGGAAAAAATCATGTTCCCAACACTAAGGGAAACATTCCAGAAAATAGGGGAGAGAGGGGAGAGGATAAAAACCAGCAAGACAGGAAACCTTTGCTTTTCACTTTTAACCAATTTGCAGATATTGAGGACACCCATATTATGAAAGCCCCCCTTTGGGCCAGCGATCGGGGGTTCTGAGCTTCGAAAAATTAAGTAGGGTTACAAGTTGAGGGCAAGCGGGAAAGGGGCCAAAAAACCAAAATTGACGCCAAACCCCCCAAGAAAGGGACTCCACAGGAAAGAAGAACTTCCTGCAGGGGGTTCAGTGGGACAGAAAAACGGAAGGGAAGCAGAAAAACGAGAGAAAAAATGTGAAAACAATTTTGAAAGGGGAGCTGGGGAGGGGTTTTTGTCCCCAAAAGGGTAACGGGAAATTTAACAAAAAAAAGCCAGGAATGACCCCGGGGTTTCAACCCAAAATTTGCAGGGGGGCCCAAAATCAAGTGTGCCGGGGAAATTTGGAAGAGTTTAAAAAAGGGCCCGAAAAGGCCCAAGGAGAATAAAAAAAAAGGGCAGTCTTTAGAGCCAAAATGAATAGGGCCCGGTAAGAAGGGAGGCCCAACGACGATACGAGAATGACATTGCAGCGAAAGCCAAATCTTACTCAAAACTTTTTTTACAGCCACAAAACAAAGGAAAACAAACAGTCAAAGACCCAAAGGGAAAACACGCTGAGGAAAGGAAAAGGGGGTAGGTCACAAATTTGATGGGGAAAATATGAGAAGCTCAACATGAGATTCAAAGGGAAGTGTTTTAGAGGAGACGGAAAGGGCCCTCCAGAACGGGCCGGGAGAGGGGGGGGGTTATTTAAAATCAAGTGTTGGACACCAATACACACAAACCGAGGAAGAAGTGAAGGGTGGCGCAAAAGTGAAATAGTTTTTTCCCAAGGGGGGATGGGGGCCGGGGGTAAAATTTTCTCCCTGGGTTTTGAGAGAGGAACAGGATTTTTGATACCAAATAACAAAAATTTTTTCAAAAAATCCCGTCGAAAAAGATGGGCTACCCGAAGGGGAATGGAAGCAAACAAATTTTTTTAGTCCCCAAATTTTTTAGAAAAAAGGGGAACCCGACCGAAGGGTTTTTGCCAAAAACCCAAATGTTTCCCCTTATGTGTTTTTGCAAGGGCCCTGGGAGGGGAAAAAAATTTTTCCCGGAGAAAGGGTGGAAACAACCTAGAAAAGGATGAGCTTACAACGACAAGCCGCCCGGTTTTCTGGACGGGAAAAACCTGGGGGTCACAAATCTATGGGGGCGGCAGTAAGACAAAGAGGGGGGTTGGTTGATTGCTTTTTCTTGGGGGTGTAAGAAGGGGGTTTTCAACAGTTTCCTCACAAGAGATTAATTTCATAAACTTTGGGGGCCGGCAGGGTAAAAGGGAAAAGGGAACAAGGGTTTAGGGGGGTTTCAAGTCAGGAAGGGGAAAAAGCAATCTTGTACGTGACGAGGTGTCGAGGGGGGCGCCCGTAACAGCGAGGTTTCCAAAGGGGTCATTTCCCAGGACCGGTGCTGTTTCTGGAATTTTTGAACGACAAGCCGGAAAGGGAAAAGACTCCGAAAAAGTTTCCCCGTTTGCAGGGTGATGGGGAAGTTTTATGAAAGAAATTTAGTTTGACAAGGTGGACAAAATAGGAAGTTTCCCGAGGAAGGGACACAAAAAAAGGGATCACGTTTTAAATTTTAAGTCCAAGAACCACAGGGTTTTTAGGAAGTATTTCTTCAGTCCAGAGTTGCCCGGAAATGGAAAAAGTCTGAGAAGTGATATAGTGGAGGCAGGATCTTTCATGGCTTTAAGAAGAAAGGGAATTTAAAAAAGCCGTTTGGGGTGGGAAAAGTGACCGAGTAGCGGCCAGTTTAAAAACAGGGCCGGGCGTGACCGACCTGCAATCACAAAATAGGGGAGTTTCAACTAGGTGGTAAATTGCATGTATATATATAAAATTTTATATAATATAATAAAATATATATTTATGATAAATTTTTATATAAATTTTTTTTATATTTATAAAAAAAATTTTTTAATAATTTTTAAAATCTATATATATAAGTATGTACATTCTCGATTTTGGGTTTTTGCGGATAAAAAAATGAAAAGGGGCTTTGTCTTAATTAATCGGTTTTCCTTTTCCTTACGGGTTAAAAATCCTTTGTAATTTTTTAAAAATTGTACTTTGGGAATTTTGGGACGAAATTTAATATAAAAGCATCTTTTTCTTTTTCCCGTTCAGACCCGAGCTTTGGTGAGAAAGGGTAAAAGGGAAAAAGATGGGTAAGGAGGAAAAAAATTGGAAAAGGGTTTGGGGGGGGGGGAGAGGTTGGGTAAAAGGTAAGTGGGCCCCAAAAAAATTTTGGGGCCAAAATTTTTAAATTTTAAAGGGGAAATGAAAATATATTTAAAATTAAGGGGGATAAGACTAACCCATCAGAGTCACATAGATATAAACAAAATATATAAGTACATGACTCTGAATTGGGGATAATTTTCAAGTTGCAATTTCTTTTTTTTTTTTTTTTTTTTTTTTTTTTTTTTTTTTTTTTGCGATTGCCCCAAGGATTTTTTATGCGACAAGGAAGGGAAAAATTTTCGGCCATTTATAAAGTTCGTGACAATTTGGCCCTTTTACCGGGGGTGTCCACCAAAGTAAATAGCATAATTTTTACATTTTGAAAAATTATAAAAAGATGTCTCCCTAATTGGGGGCGATGATTTTTTTCAGGTTTTCCCTAGAAAGGGGTTTTGGTTTTGGGAAAACCCCCCTTTTTTCTTCATCAGGAAGGTTTCTCAAATCATGGGTCGAGGTTAAACATATTTATGAATAAAAAGGGCGGCCCTTTGTGGGAGAGTCTTTTATTGAGTCCGGGGAGGAGGAAATATTGATGGGTTTTTTCCGTGGTATTAAACCACTTGATAGGAAAATTTTCTATTTGGCAAATAAAGTTCCCTTTCATTATATAAAGTTGTTTCCCTTTTTTTGGGGTGTTTAAGGCGGTTTCATTTTTTGGCAAATATCTTGTTGAAAGTGTAAATCGCCATTTTAACCCGTCTTTTCCTTTCCCGGGTTTTGGGGATGAAGGGGAAGGCTCTATTCTGGACCCCTTTTTAAACCCGGGGCATGTTGGTCCCTTTTTTTTGTGACATTTTTGGGGCACAAGGGGATTCGAGTTTTGGTCTTATTATCATTTTTTTAAAAGATGTTTTTTTTTACATGTTGGGGGCTTTATTGAAACGGGAAAAAGAAAATTGCTAAAAACCGGGTTTGGGAAAGTTGTTTTTAGTTTTTAAAGAGATGTTGAATGGAGCCCGCCTTTTCGATTTCATATTTCCCCAAAATTTTTGTTAGGGTTTTTTAATGGCTAAAAGGGTAAACCCCTGATGGAAAACAACCCCCCTTTATTTTCAATTGTTGATGGGAAAAAATCCTTTTTGTGCTAACAAGGGCCTTGTCAGGATTGGGTTTTAATTCTCCATTTCTTTTCCCAAATTTGATGTTTGAAAGAAAATTCAAATTCATTTTCTCTATGTCCTCATACTTGTATTTTTCCCGTTTCCGGGGTTGATGAGAAACCCTGGGAAAAACATAACCCGCAAACTTTGTCCCCAATTGTGTCCTTAAAAATTGGTTTTTGGAAAGGGCCTTCACAAAAAATGTTGAAACAAGAGTGGAAATGAGAAAAAGAACCCCGTGGGCCAAACCCGCTGTCGGGTATAAAAGGCTCGTCGACCCGCCAGGGAAAGGGGGGAATGATTTTTTTTAGTTTAAAAATAATATATTAAACTTTTTTAGGGGAAAAATCCTTTGGTCTGGTAGGGCAAAGAGTTTTATAAAAGGAAACCCCCTCATGCCATTTAAACTATCAAAAGCTTTTTGAACATTTTGGTTTCAATTAAGGGAAGGGGTTTCCCTGATGTTTTTAAGACTTGCTACAGTAACGAAAATAAAAATTTATTGCATGATTGGTACCCCCTATGTGTTCTAAAACCAAATTGTTTTTCAGTAAACAAGTGGGTTAAACCCCCATATAGTATTCAAACGGTTTGGGAAAGGGGGCCTTCCCCAAGGGGGCTTTCCCCGTGGACTTTTTAAAATAAAGGGTAAAGGTTTTTTAGTTCCATGTTGGTGGGTGGGGTTTAAATTTGGGCGTTTAAAAATGGGAAAAAGGTTTAAGGAAATAGGAAAGGAAATTAAATTTAAAAATGGTTTTTGGAAAGGGGAATTGTTTATTTGGTTTTTTTGGGGAGGGTTTTTTTGGTTTGGTTAATTTGGGAGTTTTTTGGGTTTGGGGTGGGGGGGGATTTGGGGTGTAAAGTGTCAAGGGGGTATTTTTAAATTATTTTTCCCAAAAACCTAATTTTTTTTATAAAGGTAATGGTTTTGTTTTAAGGGGTTGGGGTTTTTATAAGATTTAAGTTCGATCAAGGTAGGTTTGAAAAAAGCCCCAAAACCCAAGTTTAAATTTCCCCATTTCCTGATTAAAGGGGGGGAGGGGTTAAAATTAGACGGGGGGTTTTTGGAGGGAATTTTTCCATAATTTTCCCCTAAAATTTTTTTTTGGTCCCTTTTAAATTTTGTTGGGGGTTTAATTTTTAAATTTTTATTCACGTTTAAGAAATAATTAAGGTTGTTTAGGCCTTGTGTTTGCCCCTAAAATTTTCGGCCCTTTTTCTCAAAAATTTTGGTGGTTTCCGTTTAAAAATTTGAAATTTTGCCCTTTAAAACTAAAGTTCCTTTTTTTCCCCGGTTTTTTTTGGATACTTTTTAATAAAATTAATTCAATTTTCTTAATTTCGATTTTGCGGGTGGTTGTCCTTTGGGAAGGGGTTTTTCCCAATGCAAATTTCTCAAATTTTTTTCCCCCCTTTCCCCCTTTAAAACCAGGGGGTTTTTAAATTGGGGTTTAATTAAGGGAACTAAATAAAGGTTTTTATTATTTTTAAAGGGGTTTTGGCAAGATGCCTTTAATTGCCCCCTGGAAATTAATTTTTCCCTGAAAATTTCTCCTCACCCGTTTGTAAGGGGCAAATCCCGGTGTTTTTAAGGATGGGTTTGGAAATTAAGGTTCCTTAAATGGGGAAAATTTGTTCCCGTATTAAAAGGGTTTTTCCTCCTTTTAAATTTCCCCGGGGGAATACCGACAGTTGGGGGGAACAGGGGGGGTTAAAATTTCTCCCCGTTTGTTGGGAAATTCCTTTTTTTTTTGGGGGTTCCCAAATTTTTGGGGTTTTTTTTTTGGGGGAAAAAAACCTTAAAATGCAATTCCTAGGCTTTTTAGTTTTTTAAAGAATTTTTTTTTTAATCAACCCGTTTTTAAATTTTAAACCCAATTTTAAAAAGGGGTAAAGGCACTAAAATTTTCCCTGAAATTTTAAAACCATTTAATAAACCCTATTTAAAATTGACCCTTATATTGGTTCGGGGAAAAATCCAGTTAATTTTGTAGTTTCCCTTAAAATTGGGTTTTTTAAAAAAAAGAAAAATTTAAAATTAAATTTTTAATTTTAACCCCTTTTTTTTTTCCCAAGGGTTGGGGTAAAACCCAATAAAGGTTTTCCAAAAATTCCCCCCACCGTAAGGGGGGGGAACCAGGGGCTTTTGTTTAAAAATGATCCCTTTTTAGAGGAGTCCTTTTCAGAATTAAATCGGGTTGGGAATTATGGTTTTTCCCAAACCCAAAAAAGGTTCCCTTAATTAAGGGGGAAAAATTGGGGGCTTTAAGTTGGGAAAAATGGGGAATCCCCTTAAAATTTATGTTTCCTTCGCTTTTGAGGGGGTTGGAAACTTTTTGGGGGTTAAAGTTTGATGCACCTCACCCTATTCTCCACCAGGAGAAAAAGAACAGTGAAAGATGTCACACTCTCCTTGTTTGTCAGTACAGATACTGGTTGTTCCCTGATGAGGTCCAATGTACGATTTTGAAGAATGGGCCTTTGAAATGAAAAGTTTCTTCTTCCTAGCTGTCATGATATTAAAGAGGTTGTTTTCCCTTTTAAGTCACCCAGTGAATAACCAGCTCCAACAGTTGAAGAGGGCAGGTGATGACATTAAAATCTCCCAGGCTAGAATTGTTGGAAAAATTCCTACTTAATATCCTAATTAGAGGAATTGACCTAACATGTTGTTCTCGGCGGGGGAAAATATCCAGTTACTAATCGCTATTTGTTCCATGAGACGTTGTTAGTTCTATACCTATTGCAAGAATGTTACCCTCTTCTATCAACATGAATATTTTTTAAAAGTATAGCCTAATTTTTGACACTAAGATGTGGCTACAACCAATAAGGGTCCTCCTCTCGATTTCTCCACAGTAGAGTAACCACGTAATTTAATATAATGAATCAACACTTGCAGCAGTCTCGTTCAGGAAGTATAAACATCGGGATTTGTAATTAAGTATTCAACCTCAAAAGGTAACGGTTTAAAGAAACTGTTGAACATTAAGTTGGAAAATTGTAATCCCCATTATTTTCTTGTTCTTCGCTCTGTACTCTGCGTCCTGAACGTCTGCAAGTAATGTCACGTGTTGTTATCAAACACTATCCCTGCTGGACTCGTCAAGTGAGGAAGGGAACTTTTGCTAGGTGTGCATGTGTATTAGAATGTGCCATCATTCTCACTAGAGGTAGTAAAGATTAACAGACATCATCATTAGAACGGAGAAGTCATTCATCAGAAAACCTGAGGTTGTGGATTTATTCCCTGTACAGGAAGCAGAGGCTCGTGAGAGATAATGGAGACTGTGGAGGCTCCAAGGGAAAAGTAGGGCAGCAAGGCGAGGTTCACCCTGGGAAAGTTCCCTGTTCAACATGATCAGCTTCAATAGCGGGAGAGTTAGGCACCACTTTCCTGGGGCATTGTTATGTTCAGTGTTGACTTATCGGGTTGAGGGGAGTTGACCCAACCTGGGTTGTGAGGGGCGATCCCTGAGCCAGGGAGCCTTAGGCTTATTTTAGATGCAGAGTAGGGAACTACTTCTTTGTTATTAGAAGCTGGTCATAATGGGCCGTCATCACATTTTCTGGGAATAAGTGAAGGGAGTGATCCCCATTAGCCATTAACCAATACCATTTAAAACCTGAAGAGCAGAGTTGAATGTCACCACCTCAATGTCTTTGGCCATCAATGTAACTTTTAGTTTTGCTCTGCGTCATAATCCCCCGGCTGTGGATACCTGGAGACATAGAAGATGATATGAAAACCTTGATGTTTTGCGTATTGTGTATGGTGTAAGTTAGGGTTAGATTGGGGCGCTCCTCACCAAGAGGGGCAAGAATTCCAAACATTGGAACCATTGTAGAGACCTGAGGAGTCCCACGTGAATTCCAGGCAGAGCTGGGAAGGGGAAGTTTTGGACACGTTGTGCGGTGCCCTGGGGAGTGGTCTTCTTAGCAGTGGACAGTTTTCTTCTTTCTTCCTTTGTTCTTGGCTTATAAGAATTTTCCTGATTTCCCTTTTTCCTTATCAGAACAAAAAAGCAAGAAACAGCATGATGTTTCCAATTGCCAGTATAGACATCATTTTAGTGTATTTTTTTGTTGGTACAAATCCTAACGAATGATGTCCAGAGCAAATGCTACAAATCTGGCCCTTGAGTACTGCCTTTTATTGTTTGTTAAGAGATGACCAAGGCATAACACCTTGAAACAATATATACATTAAATGCCGAGGTTATATTTGAGCCCCATACATTTTTCCTTTTCTCCTCGAGTGATATTTGTGAGACAGTTACTGGCCCGTAGGTTACCTAGTAGTCGTATCTTCTGTCCTCTGGCGGTCACACCGGCCTCCGTAGCCCAGTCCCAACCATCCTCCTGGTTTGCTGGCCTAATCAGTTAGCTGCTGGAGTCCGCTGCTTTCGCAATCCAACCGGTATACACCAGCCCGGCTGATCAGTGGCACTGACTAGAGAAACTGTTGACATCCTCTTGAAGACAGCCAATAGGCTGTTCGGAAAATTCATTCATTTAAATCAGGACGTAAAATGTTACACCAGGACGTTTCATATAAAAAACCATGATCCACCCCACCTTGAACAAGACACCACAAGATTGAAATAGAGAGACAGGAATGACACAAGATTTAACAAAGACTAAACAAGATTTGAACAGGGAACAGGACATGAGCAAGATACAATAAGACCTGAACAGGACTCAACCTCTGCTGGTGATTCTGATTGAAATCCAGTGAATTCTGTTGGTACTTGCTGAAGTAACTGTTGGTTCCTGTTTGAATTCCCAACAAGATTCATCAGAAACCAACATGATTCAAAGAAACCTAACAGGGATATAACAGGAACCAACAACACGTTTCAGCAGGATACATAAGGTTGAATTCTTCAATTTCTTTTCTAAAGGTCGAACCCTGATGGAGCCTCATGTGCGTGCGCTCCAAGAGCGTTAACCCAGTGCTCCTGACAGAGGGGAGAGAGATGGGGGGACGGGAGGGGGGAGTGTCTCCTCACTAAAGGATCGAGACATCTAAACCTTGGTACTCCAAGACTCCCCCTCTCTTATTTCCCCTTCAACCCCCCCTCAAAAACCCCACCCCCTCCCTCAAACCCTCTCTCTCAACCTCCTCTCTCAAACCCCCTCCCCATAGATAATCCCCTCTCTCAAACCCTCCGTCTCTCGCCCCCACTTGGCCTCATTCCTCTCCCCTCACTCATCGTCTTCCTCCTCCCTCCCTTTCCCCTCACATGTCTCCCCTCATATTCTCTCCTCTTATTCCACTGGCCCTCACCTTCCTCATTTCCTCCTCTCAACCACCTCTCCTTCCCTGATGTAAGTGTACATATACAAAGTGTGTGTGTGATGTACATGTGTGTGTGTGTCACGATGTGGTGTGTACATATTGCCACACATTCACATATTGGTCTAGGTGTGTCGGGCATCACAAACGAAGTGTGAACATGATTTGAATGTTTGGTTTTTGATGGAAAAACGCTTGCTGTGATAGGAAAGTTGTGCATGAGAGGAACGCTGTGCATGATAGTCATGACTGGAGGTAGGCCTGAGTATGATAAGAATACTGGGACATGCTAGAATGTTAGTTAGTGATTTTGAACGGTTGCAGCGTGATTAGAAAATGTTTCTTCTACGGGTGTAAATGGTATTCAGGTAATACAAAAATACAGTTACATAGATTATCAATACATAGCAACATAATGTGTAGAGAACCTGGGGGGGGAAAAAAAAAATCCAAAAAAAAAATTTATAAAAAAAACCCAAAAAAGTCCCAGTGACACCCCACTCCCCCTATTTTATAACATTATTGTTCCCCCCCCACCCCCCCCATTTTTAACCCGGGGGGGGTTTTTCACCCCCCCCACGAAAAAGTTTTTCCCACCCCCAGGTCCTAGACAAGAAAGCGGGGGCAATGATACGAATTGTTGCATGTGCGAGAATTTTAGCATGAGTGTGATGCGTGGCATGACAAATATTTTTTCCCGCCCATTGTGGCTAGGAAATTCCGTCATGAGGATGTTTGTGGCATGACTCGCAGGTAAAAGTTGCTGCCAGCACCAAGAAATTTTCAGCAGGTCCCAACCAACAACAAACAACTACAATAACAATAGCACCAAAAATTAGTCAGCACCAGAAGCAGCAGCAGCAACAACAGACCCAAACCCCCAAAAAACCAAGCCAACCAAACAGCACAACACCAAGAGCAGCAGCAAAACGTAAACCAAAGAGCGGGCAAACCAGACAACACAGGAGCAGCATCAACAACAGACCAAGCAGCAGCAACAAAACACCAGCAGCAACAACAACACTTAGGAGCAGCAACAACCACAGCCCAGGAGCATGCAACAACAACACCAGGAGCAGCAGCAACAACAACACCCAGCAGCAACAACAACACAAGAGGCAGCAACAACAACACCAGGAGCAGCAACAACAACACCAGGAGCAGCAACAACAACACCAGGAGCAGCAGCCACCACACCAGGAGCAGCAGCAACCCAACAACACCAGCAGCAACAACAACACTAGGATCAGCATCAACAACACCAGAGCAGCAACAGACAACACCAGGAGTCAGCATCAACAACAACACCAGCACAACAATCACACTTAGAGCAGCAACAACAACACCAGGAGCAGCAGACAGCAACAACAACAACAACAACAACAACAACAACAACAACACCAACAACAACAACAACAACACCAGCAGCAGCAACAGCAACCAGCAGCAGAAAAACAAGCAACTAGCAGCAGCAGCAGCAACACAAACAACAACAAGACCATGAGCAGCACAACAATCACCAGCAGCAGCAACAAACACCAGCAGCAGTAACAACAACACCAGAGCAGCAACCACAACACCACAGCGAGCAGCAACAGCAACACACCGAGGAGGCAGCAACAACAGCACCAGCCGTTGCACAACAACACACCAGAAGCAGCAAGCAACAACAACAGCCACAGCAGCAACCAACAACACAGCAGCAAGACAAACAACAACACCAGGAACAGCAACATAACACCAGGAATAGCATAACAACCACCATGAGCATAAACAACAAGTACCAGCAGCACCAACAGCAACACCAGCAGCAGCAACAACATCACAGCACAACAACACCACAAGGAGCAACAACACAGAAGCGCAAACAACATCAGCAGCAGCAACAACAACTCCATCAGCAGCAAACACAACACCAGCAGCACAACAGCAACACCAGCAAAGCCACAACTGCGACATCCAGCAGCAGCGGCAACAACATCAGCAGCAGCAACAGCAACACCAGCAGCAGCAACAACACCAGCAAGCAGCAACAACATCAGCTGCAGCAACACACACAAGGACAACAACAACAACCAGAAGCAGCAAACACAACACCACCAGCAGCAACAACAACAGCACAAGGAGCACAAAACAAACAACCCTACATCAGCAACTAGCACCACCAGCAGCAAACAACAACACCACAGCAGCAAAAACGGGCAACCAGCAGCAACAACACAACCAGAAGGCAAGGCAACAAACAAACCCAGAAAGCAGCCATCCAACAACATCAGAGCAGCAGCAACAACACTAGACATCAGCCCCACTAGCAACACCAGTCACAGCATAGAACAAACACAAGCAGCAGCAAAAACCGGGCACTCCATCAGCAACAACAACAACCAGAAGCAGCAACAACAACACCATAAGCAGCACCAACAACTATCAGGAGCACAGCAACAACACCAATAGTATCAACAGCAAACACCAGAGCAGCAACAACACAAGGAAACAGCAACAACAACACCAGGAGCATGCAACAACAACCAGAAAAAGCAACCAACAACACCAGAGCACAACAATAGTAACACCCAGCAGCAGCAGCAACAACAACAACAACAGCAGGAAACAGCAACAACACTAGGAACGAGCAAAAAATACAACACACCAGAGCAGCCAAACAACACCACCAGGAACAGCAACAACAAAACCAGAGCAGCAACAAAACACCAGGAACAGCAACCAAACCAGTAACAGGGCAACAACAACATGAGCAGGCAACAAGCAACACCAGGAACAGCAACAACAAACGCGCCAGGATCAGCAATCAACAACAACAGGAACAGCACAACAACAACCAGGAGCTGCAGCAACAACACCAGGATCAGCAGCAAGAAACACAGAGTAGCAACAGCACAACACCAGAGCAGCAAGAACAACCAGGATCAAGCACAACAACACCAGGAACAGCAACAAAAACACAGGAGCAGCAAGAACAACCAGGATCACAACAACACCCAGAACAGCAACAACAACGCCAGGACAGCAACAGCAACAACTCAGGAGCAGCTGCAACACACACAAAGAAGTAGCAACAACAACACTCAGGACCAGCAACAACAACACCAGGAGCAGCAACAACATCCCCAGAGCAGCAACAACAAACACCAGGGGAGCACAACACAACATCAGGAGCAGCAACAACAACACCAGGAACTGCAACAACAACATCAAGGAGCAGCAACAACAAACCATGACAGCAACAACAACACCAGTCACAGCAACAACAACCCCATGATCAGCAACAACAACACCAGTAACAGCAACACCAACAACACCAGGAGCAGCAACAACAAACACCAGTAAGCAGCAACAACAAAACAACACCAGGGAGCAGAACAACAACACCAGTAACAGCAAGAACAACACCACGAGCAGCAACAACAACACCCATTAACAGCAACGAACAACATCAGGAGCAGCAACAACAACACCAGTAACAGCAACAACAAACCACCAGAGCAGCAAACAACAACACCAGTAACAGCAAGAACAACACCACGAGCAGTCACAACAACACCAGGAACAGCAAAAACAACACCAGAAAAACAGCAACAACAACACAGAAGCAGCGAACAACAACACTAGGAGGACCCCAGCAACAACAACCAGGAGCAGCAACAACAACACCATGAACAGCAACAACAACACCAGAGCAGCACCAACAACAGCCAGAGGCAGTCACCAACAAACACAGGATTATCAACAGCCACAACCAGGAGCCGCAACAACACCAGGCACGGTACACAACACCACCAGGAGCAGCAGCAACAACACCAGAGATCAGCAGCACAACAACACCAGGAATCGCACAGCAACACCAGGAGCAGCAACAAACACCATAACAGCAACAACAAACACAGGAACACAACAACACACCAGGACCAGAAAGAACAACACCAGGAGCAGCAACAACAAAACGCATGAACAGCAAACAACACACCAGGGGCAGCAACAAACAACACCAGGAGCATGCTGCAACAGACACAAGGTAGTAGCAACAAGCAATTCCAGGAGCACCACAGCAACACCAGGAAGCAGCAACAACATCACCCAGGAACAGCAAACAACAACACCAGGAGCAGCAACAAACAACCACCAGTAACAGCAAGTAACAAAACACCAGGAGCAGAAACAACAGACAACAGGACCACAGCAAACAACACCATGAGCACAGCAAACATCACCAAGGAGTAGCTACAGCAACACCAGGAGCAGACAACAACCCATTAACAGGTCAACAACAACACCAAGAACAGCAACAACAACACTAGGACCAGAAGTAACAACACCAGGATCAGCTACAACAAAACCAGGAACAGCAACACAAACACCCAGGGGGCAAGCAAACAACAACACCGGAGCAGCTGCAACAACACAAGAGTATCAACAGCAATTTCCAGGAAGCAGCAACACAATACACTACCAGGAGCAGCAACAAAAACAACACCAGGAACAGCAACAAACAACACCAGGAGCCGCAACAACAACACCAGAAACAGCAAAGTGCAACAACCAGGAGTCAGAAACAACAACAACAGGACCAAGCACAACAACAACCATGAGCAGCAGCAACAAACACCAGAACAGTCCAACAAACAACAAACACCATGAGCAGCAACAAACAACAACCAGGAGCAGGCAACAACAACACCAGTAACAGCAACACACAAACACCAGGAGCAGCAACAATAACACCAGAACAGCAAACAAACAACACCAGGAGCACCAACAACACACCAGGAACAGCAACAACAACACCACGAAGAGCAACAACAACCAGGCGAGCAGCAAACAACACCAGGAAGCGCAACACAAGCACCAGGAACAGCAGCAACAACACAAGGAGTAGCAACAGTAACCACACCAGGAACACGACAACAACACCAGGAGGCAGCAACAACAACACCATAACAGTCAACAACAACACCATGAGCAGCAGCAAGCAACACCAGGAAAGGCACGACAGCTCAACCACCATGAGCAGCAACAATACCAGGAGCTGCAACAACAACACTAGGAACAGCAACAAGACCATGACAGCAACAACAACACCAGGAGCAGCATCAACAACACACAAGGAAGTAGCAACAGTAACACCATGAGCAGCAACAACAACACCAGGAACAGCAACAACAACACCATGAACAGCAACAACTACACCAGTAAAACAGCACCAACCAACACCATTAGTCAGCAGCAGCAACATCATGGGGGAAGCAGCAACAACAACAACCAGGAACAGCAATTAACAGACACCAGGAGCAGCAACCACAACGCCCAGGAGCAGCAACAACAACCCCAGAAACAGCAACAACACCAAGTGCACAACAGCAGCAAGAACAACACCAGGTGTAGCAACATGAAACACCGGGAGCAGCAGCAACAACAAACCAGGAACAGCAACAACAAACACCAGGACTCCAACAAACACCACCATGAGCAGCAAACAACGCCTGGAAACAGCAAGAACTACAACCAGGACACAGCAACAACTCCAGGATCAGCGGCAGCAAACCAACCACCACCCCCACCACCCCACCGACCCGCGCCACCACCACCCACCACCACCACCACCACCAACACAACCACCACCACCACCACGACCAACAACAAACACCAGCAACAACCAACAACACCATAGCAACAACAGTAACACCAGCATAGCAACACACCACTACCACCAGCAAACATCAATATCAGCAGCAGCAGCAACAGCACTAACAGCAGCATGCAAACAGCAACTAAACAGCAGCAACAATTACTACTAGCAGCAAGCAAGAAACAACACTAGCACAGCAGCAACAACACTATAGCAGCAGCAGCAAGAACACCAGTAAGCACAGCAACAAACAACACCAGCAGCATCAAACAACACCACTACAGCAAACAACAACACCAGCAGCGAACAACAACAGCAGTAACAGCACAGCAAACAACCAGGAGCAGCAGCAACAACACCAGCAGCAACAGCAACAACACCACTCTACCAGCAACGACAATAACAGCAGCAACAAACATACTAGCATGCAGCAGCATCACAACACTAGCAACAGCAGCATAAAAAAATGCAACCACTACCATCATCAGCAACAACAATATTATAGCAGCAGCGGTACCAACGAACAGCAGCAGTAGCAACAACCCCACCACCACCAGAGAAAACAACACTAAGAAGCAGCAACACCCAACAACACCACCACCGCCACAAAGCAACAACACACAGGAGCAGCAACATTAGCACAGTAGCAACCACACCACCACCATCAGCATCAACACCACAACCACCACCAAGAAACAACACTAGCAGCAGCAGCAACCAACAACAACGCCACCGCCACAAGGCAGCAACACAAGCAGCAGCAAGCAATAACTAGCAGCAGCACAGCAATACTAGCATCAGCAGTATCAACAATAGCAGCAGCAGCCAACAAGAATAGCAGCATCATAAACGCCAACCAACCATCAACAAAACTAGGCAGCAGTAGCAACAACACAAGCAGCGGCAGTAACATCTCTACAGCGGCATTACAACACTAGCAGCAGCATAGCAAGCAAACCAGCAGCAGCAACACAAATGCCAACAAACAACAGTAGTACGTAAACAAAACCAGCAGACGCACAAACAACAACAGAAACACAAGCAGTCGTAACAGTAGACAACACACCAGGCAATAGTACTAACAGTACAACACCAGTAGCATAGTAAACAACAAGCAAAACCAGGCCATAGCAATAACAGTTAGCAACACTAAGCGGCAGCAAGCATCAACAGAACAGCTGTCAACAGCAACAACAGCAACAACACAACTGCTATCACAGCAACACCAGAGCAGCGCTAATCACAACAACAGCAGCACTACACAACTGCTATCACAGCAACAGCCGACACATTATTATAAGCCAAATAAAGCAAGTGGTTAAACTCCCTCCCCATGAGGTCCTAAAGAGCTGTCTCTGCTGCTACAGCGCTGTGATACAAACCTGCTCTGCTGCGAGTGAAATTTATTGGGGAGAGAGGGGGAGGGGTAGGGGTATGGAGGAGTAGCGGAGTTAGCGTTTAGAAAATAAAATATCAAAAATCAAAATCTAAGTCGGTGCAATAACTAAGTTTTTTCACTCGCGAGTCACCGCCTTCAACTGGCTGGACTCTCGGTGATAAGACAGAGTTTCTGACCAGCTGTGGCAAACGGCCCTTCCCCACCCTAGCGGTGTAAAGTGTGTACGTGTCACAGTGGATTCGGGGGGGGGGGGGGGGGGGGGGGGGTGGGGGGGGGGGGGGGGGGGGGGGGGGGGGGGGAGAGAACACACTGAGAAAACGCTTTATGAAAGATAAGAACACTTAGCTTAATGATCAGTGGTCCTTTTAATAATATACCTGACACCCATGTTCCACTTAAATAACATTCTGAGTATTCCATTGGCTCCTTAAAAAATTACATTCTAACAACTGTGGACCATTTAATAACATTCTGAGACAATAGTGTTCCATTAATAACATTCCCGCCCCTCCGAACATTAGTGTCCATTAAAAACCTTCAGAACATCGAGACCAATTAATAACAACCCCTGAATAACAGTGGTCCCATTTTGAATAACATTCTGAACATCAGTGGGTTCCAATTGATCACATTTCCTGTAACATAGTGGTCCATTTAATAACATTCGCATGGAACAGTCAGTGGTCCATTTAATACCATTGACCTGACCATCAGTCGACCATTATTACGTGTGAATACATTCTGAAACAATCGAACGCCGTGTCGATGTTGTCGCTAATCACACACCTCCACCGTCACAACCAGATTAACCCCAAAGCAAAACCATTTCGCCCCACCGCAGGAACCCATAACCCAAACCAATACCGTAGCCCCCCTCCGGTGGTCCCGGACTGGACACTTGAGTCCGAACCCAGTATAATAACATAACCCTCACCCTGGTGAGTTGGTATTTTCCCCAATGACATGTAGCCCAAGAAGCCCCCTCTCCTCGCTGCGGGCCCAGCACTTTCCCCCATGCTCTCTCTTAGACACATACCGATCACTGTCTCTTTACGTAGCTGGATTCCCCTGTAGACCTCGTGTCCCGCGCCCCCTACCTATCTCGGAATGGACAAGTAACCTCGCCCTGTTGTCCCTCGTCCAGCCCCCGTCCCGCGTCGCGCCGTCCGCTATCTTAAGAGGGATGAATCAGTCATCAGCTTATTAGCAAACACCCGAATCACACCCCCCCGAACGATGCACTCCCAACCACCTCTCCACCCGCTCCGACCGCGCCTAAGCCAACCACACACCACGCCAGAGCTCCTCGCGCCCCCTCCCAGCTCCCTCCTTCCTCCGTTTACCGCCCCCCCCCGCTCCACCTCAGGGCACCCGCCCCACTCCCCCATCCCGTCCACGACTCGTCCAGGGGCCGCTGCCTTGTCTTCTCCACCCCATCCTCCCCCTTCTAGGATGGGAGTCCACTCATCCGACCCCTCCCCAGCCCCTGCCGCCGCACCGGTCCCCAGGCACCCCCCCCAGATCCCCCTGCCCCGACTTGCCCCGCCCCCCAACAGCCGCCCCCCCGACCACCCCCCCCCCCCCTGCTGCCCACGCCCCACCCCCCTCCGCCAACTCCCCCCCAAACCCGCAGTCCTGCCGAGTTCCTCACCCCACCCCACCACCGGCGCCCACCGAGCACCACCCACGCTCTCAGCCCTCCCCCCCCCGCGCCGCCGCCGGCGCGCCCCCCACAGCCTTACCGACACCCCCCCCACAGCCAGATCCCTGCTCCCCCCAAAACCCCAAAAGTATACCATACCCACCCAAACGTAAGCACTCGAACAGTCAGCACCCGTGACGAGCAGCATCACCCACATAACAACAAAAACAACCGCACACGCCACCCCAAGACCCCCCGACGCCGCGAAGTGATAAACCCCCCATAAAGCCCCCAAACCCCCCCAACCCGTCCCGTAAACGCCCCCAAACCCCCAACACCCCCCCCTTACCTCCAACCCCCCAAGACCCCTAACCCACACACCCACCGATGTAAGACCCCGCCAACATTCCTACATACCACCCACCCGTCCACATTGGCTATCTCCAAACCAGCGCCACCCAAACCAAAACCCCCATGACGTCAGGCCCCCCGCTCCGGGGCCCACACCATCCCCCCCACCCCACTTTGGCACTGCAACGCTCTCCTTGTGGTACACCGTTCCTCTGTGTATGTCCCTATACCCAACGTGTCCCGACACCCGCCCCGACGTGACACAGCCCCTCCCCGCCCCCCCACCGCCGCCCCCGCGCCCCGCTCACTCCCCCAAGTGAACTTTGGTATCCCAAGCCAATGTGCCCAGACGCCCGCCCTCCCTACCCGGGACCTTCACACAGCGACAGGAGGCCACAAGCACTCCCCGGCAACCCCCAAACATGACAAACACTTAAACCAACCACATCCATTAACCAGCCCCAGCCGCGACCGCAGCAGCCCCCCTCAGTGCGACCATAATGCCCAATCCACCACAAAACACCCACTCACACTCCTCTTGACTGTCACTCTCCTCTACGCTCATCACTCATTCATCTCATCCTCTCACGATCAAACCACTCCACGCTCACTTCTCCTCGCTACTCGCCCCATCGTCACATCCTTCTCTCTCACCCTCCTCGTTCTGCTCTCCTCACCATCACCTCTGTCTGCGTCTCTCCCACCACCTCACGCCTACCTCACTCTCTGAATTACACACACAACAAACTCACCACACTCTACACACTCCACACACACACACACTCCAACACAAACACACACACACACACACACACACACACAACACATACACACACACACACACACACACACACACTCTCACACACACACACCACACCCACCCTACACACACACCCACACACCCATCACACACCCACATCACGAGCACATACTATCCTGCGGCATAAAACCCTCCACGTAGCCCAACCCCCGTCACCAGCCAAAACCCAACCCGACCAAGAAACCGGCCCATATACAAGAAACTCCTCAAACCCTAACACAGTAAAAAACCTAACCATAACCATACCCCCAAAACCCAAATGTGTCCACCCCCCTCCACAACGTTCCCCCAACCCACCCCACCATACACACCCGCTCCTTAACAAAACCTCCTAGCCCCCCCCCACCCAAACAAATACGTCAAAATGTGTAAACCCGACCAAACCCACCAACCCCCCCCCCCTGATCCCGCCACGCTAAAAAAAAGTAACTTTTTTTAACCAAACCCAAAAACCCAAAAAAACCCCCCAAAAAAAACCCCCCCACCCCCAAAACCAAAAAAAAAAAAAAAAAAACACCCCCAAAAAAAAAGGGAAAAGGGCAAAAACCTATCGACATAATGCAAAAAACACAAAAAAAAAACCGAGACCCCTTTTTCTTTTACCTTAAAAACCCCCGGGCCTCTCCACTGGGGCTTGCAAAAACCCCCCAAAAAACTGGCCTCCAAAACCCCCCCGGGGTTTTAAAAAAATAAAAACTCTCTTAAAAATTAAACCCCAAAAACCCCCCCCCTTTTTTTTTTCCCCCCCCCCCCCAAAACCCCCCCCCCCCCCCCTCCCCAAAAAAAAAATTAAAAAAAAAATTTTTTAAAAAAAAAATAAAAATAAAATATATTTTTTAAAATTTAAATTAAAAAAAAAAAAAAAAAAATATAAAATTAAAAAATTTAAAATAAAAATTAAAAAAATTCCCCAAAAAAATGGTAAAACAAAACTCAAAAAACCCCTTTAAAAATTTTTTTTTAAATTTAAAGCAAAATTTAAAAAAAAATTTTTAAAGACCAAAAAACCTTAAAAATTTAAAAAAATTTTTTTAAACCCCTAAAAATTTTAAGGGGACTTTTTCAAACAAACAGGGAAAAAAACGATTAAAGAGGGGAAAATTACATAAAAAATTTTTTCCTTCAAAGGCAAAAATCAATTGCTTTTGCCAGATCCAATTCCTACCACACATATTAAAAAAATAAAAAAAAAAAAAAAAAAAAAAAAAAAAAAAAAAATTTAAAAAATTTTTTTTCAATATTTTCGGGATAACCTTTTGAAAACCTTTTTTCCCCCTTTTTTAAAATTAAACCGGGGGAAACCA
Source organism: Cherax quadricarinatus (assembly GCF_026875155.1). Classification (NCBI taxonomy): domain Eukaryota; kingdom Metazoa; phylum Arthropoda; class Malacostraca; order Decapoda; family Parastacidae; genus Cherax; species Cherax quadricarinatus. The sequence goes on from NC_069407.1 coordinate 16,984,619, forward strand.
AAATGGCTTTAAAAGGGAAAAAAAACTTGCAACTTGGCCGACATTTTTAAAAAAACGAAAATTGGCGGTCTGTGGGGGGGAAAAACGGCTCCCCAAAAAAAAGAAAAATTTTCCCCAAATTTAATACTAAACAAACACAGTGAAATATATTTTTTTCGTTAGGTTTTCAGAATGATTTTGGCGAAATTATGCATACACAAATTTTTCACTGTCTTATATGGCAAGAGTCAAGGTTGCTATTTAAGCCAAGATCGCAAGTTCGCCTATTTCGGCACGACATATCTATATATATATATATATATATATATATATATATATATAATATATATATATATATATATAATATATATATATATATATATATATATATATATATATATATATATATTTCGGAGAGTACTTTCTGGTATATAACGGACGATATACCAGTAGATATACCATCTTGTGTACCCTCTTCGATTGGGGAGAAATATAACCTGGGAAACACAAGATAAAGGCTATATAATAGAATCTGGATAAACTGCAGACTTTGGCCTGACTAGTGATTAACTGAAACGAAAATATAGTGCAAGGTCATGTAATCTGAGGGAGTGGAAGAAGACAGGAAACTGCCTGTATAAACAGGGAAGAAGATGAAATAAGACACGTTCCGCCACGAATGAAGTTCTCTATAGTCCCATCAAGATTGATAGATTGAATACATCCACTTCCTGACAGGATCCTGATTCCCTCAAAGTCCCTAACTCATTGTCCCACTGTTTTCTCTGCAGTTAACTGAAGAAGCCACTGGCTAGCGAAACGTTTTCCGGAATAAAGACACCCAAGTTAGTAACAAGTATCTTATTATAGCATGTCGATTTCAATTTAATGGGGGGGGGGGAAATTATTTAGATTCCCTGGACTGAAGACCGCCGCACGTGGCGAAACGTTTCCTATTAAAACTTCTTTAATGTTTCGCCTGGTCTCTTTATTTCACATTTTGTTGGTATTTGGTGTCTAAGTCTTTACTCAGCAACGGACGTTGTAAAACCTCCTTGAGGACATCGAGTTAGGGAGCAGTAAAACCAGAGACCATATCACCACAATAACGCATCAGCTTAATACTCTCTAGAGTAGGTATGTGTGTGTGTGTGTGTGTGTACTCACCTAATTGTGCTTGCAAGGGGTCGTCACAGCTCTGGGCCCCCTCTTCCACTGGTGGCTACTAGGTCACCTCTTTCTGCTCCATGAGCATTTATCGTATCTCTCTTAAAGCTAATGCTCCTGCCTCCACTACATCACTTACCATACGATTCCCCGACTCCTGACTACTTTGTAACTGAAGAAATACTCCGACATCCTGTGATTCATCTGAGAGCCTTCAACTTCCAACTGTGACCCTTGCTGTTGTGTCCCACTCTGAACATCCCTGTCTCTGTCCACCTGTCGATTCTCTCAGTATTTTAAATGGTGTTCTCAACTATTCCCTCTCTCTCCGTACGACTGGCCGGGAGGTCGATTTCCTTTAACATCTCATCGTAGGACAGCCATACCCCTTACTCCGGGACTAGTCCCTTGTTGCAAAAACCTTTGCACTTTGTCTAATTTTCGCTTACTGCTTGGCTAGGTTGTGGTTCCAAACTGTGTTGCATAAGATCAATATGGTTTAACGTACACGGCGTGCAGGGTCATGAGGCAATTCCTTACTGATGTCGGAATGTTTATTCTAGGTTTGCTAGCGCTCATCATGCAGCAGCAGTTACTTGGTTGATGTGCGCCTCCAGGAGATGTGTCCTGGTGTTATACTCACACCAAAGATCCTTTTCCTTGAGTGAGGTTGAGGCCTCTAATTCCCTAGATTGTACTCCGTCTGCGGTCTTCTTGCACCTTCCCCCAATCTCATGAATGCATTGCACTTGGTGGAGTTGACCACTATCCTGGACCAGGCCTGCAGCTGTCCAGATCCCCTTTGTAGTTCTGCCTGGTTCTCATCCGACTGAATTTTCTTCTCACATCAACTCTACATCATCTGCAACCAGGACACTTCTGAGGTTCTTTCCTTCCAACATGTCGTTTCACTATACCAGAAAACAGCACCCTCTAGGATTGACCCATGTGGAACCCGCTCGTCACAGGCGCCAACTCTTGACACTGTCACGTACCGTGACTCTCTGATGTCTTCCCCTGACAGGTATTCCTTGATCACATTGCAGTGCCTTCCTTGTTTTACCTGTCTGGTCCACCAGCTTTTTGCACTAATCTCTTGTGAGGACTGTGTCGAAGGCCTTCTTACAGTCCAAAAACCGCAGTCTATCCACCCCTCCTCTCTCTCTCTCCATCTCTCTCTCTCTCATCTCTCTCTCTCTCTCTGTCTCATCTCTCTCATCTCTCTCTCTCTTGTCTTACCTACTGTCGCCTTGTCATAGAACCCATTCCTGAAACCGTGTTGTTGCTGTTGATAAGCTCATTCCTTTCTAGGTGATCAACGACTCCTTCGGATTATCTCCATGACTTTTATACTATACTATCAGTGACACTGGTCCTGTATTTTTACTGCTTCGTGTCTGTCTCCTTTTTTAACAAAACTGGGACTAAATTGCTCTCTTCCATACCTCAGGTAAATGTCCGTGTTTCGACCATATGTCGAAGATTGGTTGTTAGTATACATAGCGCCTCTGCTGCCATCTCTCAGGACCCATGGAGAGATGTTATCTGCCCCATCGCCTTGAGGTATCACTCGTTTAGGGGGCAGCTTCACTTCTCCTCGGTTGTAGTATTATTCTCAACACTTGATGGTGTACCCCCACCTCTGTCTTTCAGGAGTCCCTTCTGTCTCCTCTGTGAACACTTCTTTGAATCTCATGTTGAGCTCCTCACATACTTCTCGGTCGTTTCTTGTGATCTTCCCTCCTTCCTTTCTCATCCTGATTACCTGGTCCTTGACTGTTGTTTTCCTCCTGATGTGGCTATACAACAGCTTCGGGCCAGATCTGGCTTTCGCTGCTATGTCATTTTCGTATTGTCGTTGGGCCCCCCTTCTTACCTGTGCATATTCATTTCTGGCTCTACGACTGCTCTCCTTATTCTCCTGGGTCGTTCACCTTCAATACTTCTTCCATTCTCCTGCGCACTTGGTTTTGGCCTCTCTACACCTTTGGGTGAACCCAGGGTTCATCCTGGCTTTCTCATTATTTCTGTTACCTTGGGTACAAACCTCCCCAGTTCCTTGCATATAGTTGTCACATATTCCATCATCTCATTTACTGACTTCCCTGCCAGTTCTCTGTCCCACTGAACTCCGTTCAGGAAATTCTTCATGCCTGTGTAGTCCCCTTTCTTGTAGTTTGGCTTTATTCATCCTGCCCTTCCTGCTTCCCCTTCCATTTGTAGCTCTTCTATGTATTCGAAGCTCAGAACCACGTGGTCACTGGTCCCGAGGGGTCTTTCACATGTGATGTCCTCAATATCTGCACTACTCAAAGTGAATACTAGGTCCAGTTTTGCTGGTTCATCCTCTCCTCTCTCTCTCTCGTCTCTCTCTCTCTCTCTCTCTCTGGTAGTGTCCCTTACGTGTTGGTACATGAGGTTTACCAGTACCACCTCCACGTTTCTGGGCCCCCATGTGGCTCCAGGTTCTCCCAGTCAATTTTCTTGTGTTTGAAGTCACCCATAATCAGCAGCTTTGCCCAGTTCTCATGAGCCCTTCTGGCCACTTCAGCCAGTGTGTCAACCATCGCTCTCCTACTCTCATCGTACTCTTGCCTTGGCCTCCTGCTGTTCTGTGGTGGGTTATACATCACTGAAATTGCCACCTGGGGACTTCCAGACTGAAGTGTTCCTTTTATGTAGTCTCTTGCTTCCTTCTCGTGTGTATGTGTGTGCGTGTGTGTGTTTTGTGTGTGTGTGTGTGTGTGTGTGTGTGTGTGCGTGTGTGTGTGTGTGTGTGTGTGTGTGTGTGTGTGTGTGTGTGTTTGACAACTTTCATATTAGGTTTCTGGAATTAAAAGAAAGAGTCCTTCACAACAATATCACACCTATCAGGCCCACTTTGGAGTGCAGCAAATGCATGCGTACTCGAAGAG
>NC_069407.1:16998679-17008679 GCF_026875155.1 Cherax quadricarinatus
ACCATTGTCTCCAGTACTACCACTGTCTCCAGAACTACCACTGTCTCCAGTACTACCACTGTCTTCAGTACTACCACTGTCTCCAGTACTACCACTGTCTCCAGTACTACCATTGTCTCCAGTACTACCACTGTCTCCAGTACTACCACTGTCTCCAGTACTACCACTGTCTCCAGTACTACCACTGTCTCCAGTACTAACACTGTCTCCAGTACTAACACTGTCTCCAGCACTACTGCTGTCTCCAGTACTACCACTGTCTCCAGTACTAACACTGTCTCCAGCACTACTGCTGTCTCCAGCACTACTGCTGTCTCCAGCACTACCACTGTCTCCAGTACTACCACTGTCTCCAGTACTAACACTGTCTCCAGTACTAACACTGTCTCCAGCACTACTGCTGTCTCCAGTACTAATACTGTCTCCAGTACTAACACTGTCTCCAGCACTACTGCTGTCTCCAGCACTACTGCTGTCTCCAGCACTACTGCTGTCTCCAGCACTACCACTGTCTCCAGTACTACCACTGTCTCCAGTACTAACACTGTCTCCAGCACTACTGCTGTCTCCAGCACTACTGCTGTCTCCAGCACGACCACTGTCTCCAGTGCTACCACACTGTCTCCAGTACTACCACTGTCTCCAGTACTACCACTGTCTCCAGTACTACCACTGTCTCCAGTACTAACACTGTCTCCAGTACTACCACTGTCTCCAGCACTACTGCTGTCTCCAGCACTACCACTGTCTCCAGTGCTACCACTGTCTCCAGTACTACCACTGTCTCCAGTACTACCACTGTCTCCAGTACTACCACTGTCTCCAATACTACTACTGTCTCCAGTGAAATCACCACTGTCTCCAGCACTACCACTGTCTCCAGTACTACCACTGTCTCCAATACTACAAACACTGTCTCCAGTAATACCACTGTCTGCAGTACTACCACTGTCTCCAGTTGTACCACTGTCTACAGAACTACCACTGCCTCCAGTACTACCAATGTCTCCAGTGGAACTACTGTCTCCAGTGCTACCACACTGTCTCCAGTACTACCACTGTTTCCTGTTCTACTAATGTCTCCTGTACTACCAATGTCTCCGGTACTATCACTGTCTCCAGTACTACCACTCCCTCCAATATTACCAATGTCTCCATTAATACCACTGTCTCCAGTACTACCACTGTCTCGAATACTACCACTATCTCCGGTACTACCACTGTCTCCAGTACTACCACTGTCTTCAGTACTACCATTGTCTCCAGTACTACCACTGCCTCCAGTACTACCACTATCTCAGGTACAACCACTGCCTCCAGTACTACCACTGTCTCCAGTACTTCCACTGTCTCCAGTACTACCACTGTCTCCAGTATTACCAATGTCTCCAGTACCACTATTGTCTCCAGTACTACCACTGTCTCCAGTACTACCATTGTCTCCAGTAACACTATTGTCTCAACTACTACCACTATCTCCGGTACTACCACTGTCTCCAGTACTACCACTTTCTCCAGTACTACCACTGTCTCCAGTACTACCACTGTCTCCAGTACTTCCACTATCTCCAGTATTACCAATGTCTCCAGAACCACTATTGTCTCCAGTACTACCACTGTCTCCAGTACTACCACTGTCTCCATTACTACCACTGTCTCCAGTACTACCATTGTCTCCAGTACTGCCGCTGTCTCCAGTGCTACCACTGTCTCCAGTACTACCACTGTCTCCAGTACTACCACTGCCTCCAGTACTACCACTTTCTCCAGTACTACCACTGTCTCCAGTACTACCACTGTCTCCAGTACTACCGCTGTCTCCAGTGCTACCACTGACTCCAGTACCACTATTTTCTCCACTACTACCACTATCTCCGGTACTACCACTGTCTCCAGTACTACCACTGTCTCCAGTACTACCACTGTCTGCAGTACTACCACTGTCTCCAGTACTACCACAGTCTCCAGTACTACCACTGTCTCCAGTACTACAACTGCCTCCAGTACTACCACTGTCTCCAGTACTACCACTGTCTCCAGTACTACCACTGTCTCCAGTACTTCCTCTATCTCCAGTACTACCACTGTCTCCAGTACTACCACTGTCTCCAGTACTACTACTGTTTTCAGTACTACCACTGCCTCCAGTACTACCACTATTTCCGCTACTACCACTATCTCCGGTACTACCACTGTCTCTAGTAGTACCACTGTCTCCAGTACTACCACTGTCTCCTGTACTTCCACTGTCTCCAGTACTACCACTGTCTCCAGTACTACCACTATCTCCAGTACTACCACTATCTCCGTTACTTCCACTCTCTCCGGTACTACCACTATCTCCGGTACTACCACTGTCTCCAGTACTACCACTGTCTACAGTACTACCACTGTCTCCAGTACTACCACTGTCTCCAGTACTACCACTGTCTCCAGTACTTCCACTATCTCCGGTACTACCACTGTCTCCAGTACTTCCACTATATCCAGTACTACCACTATCTCCGGTACTACCACTGTCTCCAGTACCACCACTGTCTCCAGTACTACCACTGTCTCCAGTACTACCACTGTCTCGAGTACTTCCACTATCTCCGGTACTACCACTGTCTCCAGTACTTCCACTATCTCCGGTACTACCACTGTCTCCAATACTACCAATGTCTCCAGTACTACCACTATCTCCAGTACTTCCACTATATCCGGTACTACCACTGTCTCCAGTACTACCACTGTCTCCAGTACTACCACAGTCTCCAGTACTACCACTGTCTCCAGTACTACCACTGTCTCCAGTACTACCACTATCTCCAGTGCTACTACTATCTCCGGTACTTCCACTATCTCCGGTACTACCACTATCTCCGGTACTACCACCATCTCCACTACTACCACTGTCTCCACTACTACCACTGTCTCCAGTACTACCACTATCTACACTACTACCACGGTCTCCAGTACTACCACTGTCCACAGTACTACCACTGCCTCGAGTGCTACCACTATCTCCACTACTACCACTGTCTCCAGTACTACCACTGTCTCCAGTACTATCACTATCTCCGGTACTTCCACTATCTCCGGTACTACCACTATCTCCGGTACTACCACTATCTCCGGTACTACCACTATCTCCACTACTACCACTGTCTCCACTACTACCACTGTCTCCAGTACTACCACTATCTCCACTACTACCGCTATCTCCAGTACTACCACTATCTCCACTACTACCACTGTCTCCAGTACTTCCACCATCTCCACTACTACCACTATCTCCACTACTACCACTGTCTCCAGTACTACCACTATCTCCACTACTACCACTGTCTCCAGTACTACCACTATCTACACTACTACCACGGTCTCCAGTACTACCACTGTCCACAGTACTACCACTGTCTCCGGTACTACCACTATCTCCACTACTACCACTGTCTCCAGTACTACCACTGTCTCCAGTACTACCACTATCTCCGGTACTTCCACTATCTCCGGTACTACCACTATCTCTGGTACTACCACTATCTCCACTACTACCACTGTCTCCACTACTACCACTGTCTCCAGTACTACCACAATCTCCACTACTACCGCTGTCTCCAGTACTACCACTATGTCCACTACTACCACTGTCTCCAGTACTACCACTATCTCCACTACTACCACTATCTCCAGTACTACCACTGTCTCCAGTACTACCACTATCTCCACTACTACCACTGTCTCCAGTACTACCACTATCTCCACTACTACCACTATCTCCACTACTACCACTATCTCCACTACTACCACTATCTCCACTACTACCACTGTCTCCACTACTACCATTATCTCCACTACTACCACTATCTCCACTACTACCACTGTCTCCAGTACTACCACTATCTCCACTACTAACACTATCTCCAGTACTACCACTGTCTCCAGTACTACCACTATCTCCACTACTACCTCTATCTCCACTACTACCACTGCCTCCAGTACTACCACTATCTCCACTACTAACACTATCTCCACTACTACCACTGTCTCCAGTACTACCACTATCTCCACTACTACCACTATTTCCACTACTACCACTGTCTCCAGTACTACCACTATCTCCACTACTTCCACTGTCTCCACTACTACCACAGATAAACTCCAGATAACCACTATCTCCACTACTACCACTATCTCCACTACTGCCACTACCTCCAGTACTACCACTATCTCCACTACTAACACTATCTCCACTACTACCACTGTCTCCAGTAGTACCACTATCTCTACTACTACCACTGTCTCCAGTACTACCACTATCTCCACTACTGTCACTGTCTCCAGTACTACCACTATCTCCACTACTACCACTGTCTCCACTACTACCACTATCTCCACTACTACCACTATCTCCACTACTACCACTGTCTCCAGTACTACCACTGTCTCCACTACTACCACTATCTCCACTACTACCACTATCTCCACTACTACCACTGTCTCCAGTACTACCACTATCTCCACTACTTCCACTGTCTCCACTACTACCACTATCTCCACTACTACCACTATCTCCACTACTACCACTACCTCCAGTACTACCACTATCTCCACTACTAACACTATCTCCACTACTACCACTGTCTCCAGTACTACCACTATCTCCACTACTTCCACTGTCTCCACTACTACCACTATCTCCACTACTACCACTATCTCCACTACTACCACTACCTCCAGTACTACCACTATCTCCACTACTAACACTATCTCCACTACTATCACTGTCTCCAGTACTACCACTATCTTCCGTATAAAAGCCGCCTCTGTATTAGACCCGTCATTAAGAATCCCAAGAAACCTAAGGTATTGTGGCTTATTTCCATTAAGCTCCTTCCCTAGTATACCAAGCATGGCAGGTAGACGGCTAACTGACACTTAGGCATCTTTCTACTGCAACAGGTGTTAGGAAATATGCCCACGGCGTCTCCACACCTACCAGGGGATCGAATCCGGGTTCTTCGCTTGAGAGCCGGAGGCAGTATCTGATATCCATGAGAGGTAAGTACATGCCGGTACGTGTAATACTTCGTACTAAACAGAACAACGGCTCCATGGGCACTCATAACGTAGTCAGCCTTCCTATATGTACAATATTTTAGGAGTTAAACAAGTATGGACCATAACAGCACCAGGGAAACAGGAGATAATCAAACCTGAGTACATTGACACTGGCCGTGAAGTGACAAGAGCTGGATATCCACTTGAGTTGTGAGTGGTGTAAGGAAGAATCTATTAAAAACAAAACTTGAGGCTGGCACTACGGATGGCAGTGTGTGTAGACGTCACTTGTACTAGTCAAGGTGCCACACTTCATATGGCAACAAACATGGCCCTGTGGATGAGTGCTGGATTTGCTAACATTAAGTCATGGGTTGGAATCCCGTCCATCTCTTTCTTTTAATTTAATTAGATTCGTTCATTTTGACTTGTAGAGTATATAATATATATATATATATATATATATATATATATATATATATATATATATATATATAATATATATATATATATATATATATATATATATATATATATATATATATATATATATATATGTCGTGCCAAATAGGTAAAAATGGTCAATTAACAAGAACTCATTTAAAATTAAGTCCTTTCCATAATTTTCTCTTATACGGTTAAATATATATTTCTTCATTTATGTTAATATAAAAACTAATAATTTTGAACCAAAAGAACCTAAGAAAATTTAACTTACCTTATTATAACGAAGAGCAAATCACAAGTTTTACCTACATGGCACGACACATATATAGTTATGGCCTCGTGTAAACGTTCTCTAGTAATCTAATATTAGAACTTTTGTTTACATACATTTGTGTTTATATGGACAGGCATTTGTAAATGTTTTGTGTGTATCTGGAATTATGCTGGTTTGTGTCTACAGTGGAGAAGCTACAGATACCAGAAGGCTATCTTAAACTTTAAGTTCTCTTTAGAGAACTTCTCTTAAGTTCTCTATAAGAATATGAAAATCTAAAGGAACTTTTCAAAGACAAATTCACAAGAGCCGTTCCTCCAGAGACTCTAGCTTCTACAGAGATGCATCTTACAGCTGAATGTCGGCCACTCATTCAGCCTCCCTAAGTGCAGGTAAAACCCAGCTAGGGCAACTGTAATTTTCAGTGTAGGAGAGACACACCTGCCATCAGGCGACTAGTGACTAGCCATAAGAAGCCACAAAATCCGTCTCAAAATTGACTTCCAAATCAAGGGTCTAAAGGTTGCAATAAGCTGCTTCACGAGACCCCACAAAGCGGACAGCAGCCACAGTCAAGTACTTCAATAACGTGTGGCAGTTCTGGCCAAGCAATACACGAAATTTATCAGTCGGAGGAAACAGGAACAAAAAGAGAATACAAGCTATCGTAACAGCCTATATTGACAGCCTTGATATGTATTTATCTTGAGCTGTGGAAAAGAGCAGTCAGTATCTGACTAAAGTTATCACCTTCATGGTTCTCTCTCTCTTTCCCACACACCTTCATATTTACAGCGATTACAAAGAGCGACAAAGGTAACTGATAAGCATGAGTTAAAGCGACATGTATGATTTACCATGAAATACCTCGGTGTGTATTATGAATTACAAAAGTAAATATTACACAAAATCGATAACATTTTATTGAGATTAAGTATAAAGCAATAAAAGGTTGGATAACATTCTAATAACTGTAATAAGGTGAAGGGTTTATTTTGAATAATAATAATAATAATAATAATAATAATAATAATAATAATATAATAATAATAATAATAATAATAATAATAATAATAATAATAATTATTTATTATTATTATTATTATTATTATTATTATTATTATTATTATTATTATTATTTATTATATTATTATTATTATTATTATTATTATTATTATTATTATATTATATTATTATTATTATATTATTGTCAAGAGAGACGCAGACATAAGTGTGAGGATAACCTTGGCCTGGTTGTGGAAGACACTTGCTTCCTGCAAGTATCTTAAGATGCTTATTTTTGTATGTGTGCATGTGTGTTTACTCACCTATTTGTACTCACCTATTTGTACTCACCTATTTGTACTCACCTGTTTGTGGTTTCAGGGGTCGATTCATAACTCCTGGCCCCGCCTCTTCACTGATCGCTACTGGGTCCTCTCTCTCCCTGCTCCATGAGCTTTATCATACCTCGTCTTAAAATTATGTACGGTTGCTGCCTCCACTACGTCACTTACCAGAATATTCCACTTTCTGACAACTCTATGACTAAAGAAATACTTCTAACATCTCTATGATTCATCTGAGTCCTCAACTTTCAACTGTGACTCCTTATTTCTGTGTCCCATCTCTGGAACATCCTGTCTCTGTCCACTTTGTCAATTCCTCGCAGAATTTTGTATGCCGTTATCATGTCTCCCTTAACCCTCCTGTCCTCCAGTGTCGTCAGGCCGATTTTCCTTAACCTCTCTTCGTATGGGATTCCTAATAGCTCTGGAACTAGTCTTGTTGCAACCCTTTGCACTTTCTCTAATTTCTCAACATGCTTGACCAGGTGTGGGTTCCAAACTGGTGCTGCATACTCCAGTTATGAGCCTGACGTACACGGTGTACAGAGACCTGAACGAGTCTTCACTGAGGTATCGGAACGCTATTCTCAGGTTTGCCAGGCGCCCATATGCTGCAGCAGTTATCTGGTTGATGTGAGCCTCAGGAGATGTGCTCGGTATTATGCTCACCCCAAGCTCCTTTTCTTTGAGTGAGGTTTGCAGTCTTTGGCCACCTAGCCTGTACTCTGTCTGCTGTCTTCTTTGCCCTTCCCCGATCTTCATAACTTTGCATTTGGCAGGGTTAAATTCAAGGAGCTAGTTACTGGACCAGGCATGCAGCCTGTCTAGGTCTCTTTGTAGTCCTGCCTGATCATCATCCGATTTAATTTTCCTCATTAACTTCACATCATAAGAACATAAGAAAGAAGGAACACTGCAGCAGGTCTACTGGCCCATGCGAGGCAGGTCCAGTTCTCCCACCGACTTAAGCCAATGCCTTAACCTAGTCAGGTCAGGTCACATTCACTTAAGGAAGGAGCATGGCATGTGACCTAGTAGCACAAGCTAGTCAGGTCCAATTCACACCCACTCATGTATTTATCTAACCTAGTTTTAAAACCACACAACGACTTAGCTTCTATGACGGTACTCGGGAGTTTGCTCCACTCATTCACAACTCTATTAACAAACCAGTGCTTTCCTATATCCTTCCTGAATCTGAATTTTTCCAACTTAAAACCATTGCTGCGGGTCCTGACTATGTTAGATATTTTTAGCACGCTATTTACACGCCCTTTATTAATTCCTCTTTTCCATTTATACACCTCAATCATATTTTCCTTAATTTTATGCCTTTCTAGAGAGTGCAGATTCAGGGCCTCAGTCTATCCTCATAAGGAAGATTTCTGATACATGGGATCAACTTTGTCATCCTCCTTTGTACGTTTTCCAGTGCATTTATATCCATTCTGTAATACGGTGACCAGAACTGTGCAGCATAATCTAAATGAGGCCTAACCAAAGATATATAGAGTTGAAGAACAACTTAAGGACTTCTATTATTGATACTTCTTGATATGTTAGGTTATTTAATCGTATGAAGGAGAAGGGCAAGTTGGGTGAGAAGCAGGTAACAGCAGTTGTAGTGTTGGTGCCGAAGGTCAAGGGGCAGCCCAGCCTTCGGGAGTACCGAGCCATATCACTGATGTGTGCAGACTACAAGGTTTTCGCAAAAATTTTAGGTAATAGGTTAAAATGTGTTGTGGGGAGGGTGGTGTGAAAATCTCAGTTTGGGTTGCCGGGAAGGTCGATGATTGAAGAACATGGGATACTGCGAAGTTTTGTGGAAGCTAAGGGTGGGGGTAGTGGGGCGGCTTTGTTGGCTCTAGATTGGCAGGGAGCATATGATAGAGTGGAAAGGGAAGCTTTGCAGGTTATACTTAGGAGACAGGAAATAGTCGAGTGGGTAAATACGTTGTACAAGGGGGCGAAAATGAGGATACAGATTAATGGGTGTATGGGGAGGGAGATTGCAGTGGGTAGAGGACTTAGACAGGGATGTCCCATGTCCCAAATATTGTTTGCGTGTTTCCAGGACCCCTTTTATAGAATGGTTGACCGTAGCTTATGTAATCCAGGTGAGGGAAGTGTGGGGGGTGGGAGGGCCTGGCCGGGTTTAATTGGATATGTTGACGACACCACTGTTCTCATTCGTGAAGGGATGTCAATGGGAGTGTTGGACGAGGTTGTGCAATTATTTGTAAGTGCCACGGGTATGCAGGTAAACAGTGCGAAGTCAAGGTGCATGGAGTTGGGTTCTTGGGTGGGGGGTGTGGGGGGGAGATGTAATGTTGTTAAAGAATGGGCGGTGTCTTTAAAGATTTGTGGTATAATTTATAGGGATGACATGGTTGCGGCGCGAGTGGAAAACTCGGATAGGTTATTGTAAAGGATCGTGGGGCGTCTAGATGTTTTGAGACCCCAGCACCTAACTAACTCTTATACAGCGAGTGATAGTCGTAAACATTTTATTGTATAGTAAGGTTTGGCATGTTGCAGCTGTGTTCCCAATTACAGGGACAGCGATTGCGGGGATCTTAAGACGGGTGTACAAATTTTTGTGGGGTTCACGTTGTGATTAGTTAAGGAGAGAAGTTGTAATGTTACCTGTAAGTCAGGGTGGGTTGGGGTTGATGGATTTGAGACGGAGGGCTAAATGTGTGTTTATTAAATGGGAAGTGTTGCGTGAGGGTGTGAACGCGGGACAGTTGGGAAGGATACACGACAGGCTGGGTATGTGGTATCGAGGAATTGAGTTGAGGGAATGCGAAATCGTTTTGAGGGCCGTGTTGTTGGTTAGGGAACTGAGAAAGGTTAGTATAAAGGATTTGTGTAGGTTGCTTGT
>NC_069407.1:17013679-17026179 GCF_026875155.1 Cherax quadricarinatus
AGTGGGTTGTATATCACTGCAGTGGCTCTTATGTACCCCATTTCCTCAAATCCCTATTGTTTTTTAATAAGCAGTGCAACTCCTCCTCCTCTGTCCCCTCTATCTTTCCTCAGGGTTTGATATCCGGGTGGGAAGACTGTGTCTGTTATCACAGTGAGTTTCGTTTCTGTGAGTGCTATAATGTCTGGAGACTTCTCCTTGATTCTTTCATACCACACCTTACATTTATTTGCTATTCTATCTGCATTCGTATTCCAAACCATCAACTTCTTTTCTAAAACTGTGGTCTGGGGAGAAAGGGCTGGGGGAGTAGGAGACCTGGTGGGAAACTATGGAGGTTGCTGTAAATGTGGAGTTTGTGATGAGGGGGTAGGGGCAGGGGGTATGGTGTGTGGGTTTTGGGTTAGATTGGTTGCATTGTGGTTGTCGTGGTTGAGGTCCTTCTGTAGATGGTTCAGAGAGAGGTTGTATTTGCTCTTCCTCCTGAGTCTGGGTTCTCCTGCTCATCTCTGTATTTGCCTCTCTTTCCTCCTTGTGTCTTTGTAAACCTTTCTTTCAGTTTTTGCTTTTCTTCTTGTGTTCTGTTGCAGTCAAGGTACACTCTCTGGTACATTGGCTTGTACCTTAGTATTGCTTTCTCATGCAGGCTCCTGTTTTGAGCTGATTCTGCTTTGAAAATCACTTTGACCAGCCGTTTTTTTTTTTCCTCTTGTAAACTCCCAATTCTCAGAAACTTTGTCAACTGGGTTATGTCATCCTCTCCTATAGCTTTTGTGATACTTTCAATCGCTTTTTTTCTCCTCCTGTCTTCTTGCTTCATAAATTTCCTCTTCAGCTTCCTGGAGCCCATAAACAAAAACTGACCTCTACCTTTCATTCTCCTACTGCATTTTCCTTTGCATTCCCTGAGTCAATTTACTTGCCTCCATTGCAGCTCTTCTGATGTCCCTGTGCTCAGTCCTTTCATCTTCTTCAGTCCCTTCATTTGTTCCCGATGTGCTCCTTGTCTTTTCCCGGGCTCCACAGTGGTCTGAAAGGGCTTCTGCTTACAGTATAGCTCATGAGTTCCCTGGAATTTCCTCGTTTGTGACTGATGTAGCAATTCCTGATGTCATGCCCCATACTGCTCTTTGGTTCTTTGGACCATTTCAGATTTTTTAGTTCCTCTTCTAAGCTCTGTATCTTAGCTTTTGCCGCTGTGGCTGGTAGCTCCCATTTTCTGAACTCTGCAGTTATCCTCTCCTCAGTTTTCTTGCAAAGTTCTTCTAGCTTTCTTCACTCTTCTTATCTTTCCATGAGCTCTGCCACCCAATCTTCCATCTCAGGCTCATCCACCAGTCCCCTGCTCTTTGGCAACCCACTTTTTTTTTTTTTGGTCACCACAAGAACAACATCTTATGTGTTCTTGTGTGGCCATTTGTGATGTATGTTCGAGTGTGTGTGTGTGTGTGTGTGTGTGTGTGTGTGTGTGTGTGTGTGTACTCACCTAGTTGTGGTTGCAGGGATCGAGTCACAGCTCCTAGCCCTGCCTCTTCATTGATCATTACTAGGTCCTCTCTCTTCTTGCTCCAAAAGCTTTATCATACCTCGTCGTAATGCTATGAATGGATCCTGCCTCCACTACATCACTTCGAAGACTATTCCACTTCCTGACAACTCTATGACCAAAGAAATACTTCCTAATATACCTGTGATTCATCTGAGTCTTCAACTTCCAATTGTGACGTCTTGTTCCTCTGTCCCATCTCTGGAACATCCTGTTTCTGTCCACCTTGTCGATTCCTCTCAGAATTTTATGTCGTTATCATATCATCCCTATCTCTCCTGTTCTCCATTGTCGTCAGGTCGATTTCCCTAAAACTCTCCTCATGGAACATACCCCTTAGTTCCTGGGCTAATCTTGTAAACCTTTACACTTTCTCTAATTTCCTTGCGTGTTTGGCTAGGTGTGGGTTCCAAACTGGTGCTGCATACTCCAATATAGGCCTGACGTACACGGTATACAGGGTTCTGAACGATTCCTTATTGAGATGTTGGAATGTTATTCTTAGTTTTGCTAGGAGCCTGTATGCTGCAGCAGTTATTTGGTTGATATGCACCTCAGGAGATGTGCCTGGTGTTATACTCACCCCTAGCTTTGCCCTGCTCACATGAGGCCTTCTGGCCACTTCAACCAGTGTGTCAACCATCGCTCTGTTACTCTCATCATGTTCTTGCCTTGGCCTCCTGCTGTTCTGTGGTGGGTTATACATCACTGCAATTACCACTGTACTCACCTAATTGTGGTTGCAGGGGTCGAGACTCAGCTCCTGGCCGCGCCTCTTCACTGAATGCTACTAGGTCTTCTCTCTGCTCCATGAGCTTTATCATACCTCGTCTTAAAGCTATGCATGGTTCCTACCTCCACTACATCACTTGCTAGACTATTCCACTTCCTGACTACTCTGTCTGAAGAAATACTGCCTAACATCCCTTTGACTTATCTGAGTCTTCGACTTCCAAGTGTGACCCCTTGTTTATGTGTCCCCTCTCTGGAACATCCTGTCTCTGTCCACCCTGTATTTCGTATGTTATCATGTCTCCCCTAACCCTCCTATCCTCCAGTATCCTCAGGCCGATTTGCAACCTTGTTGCAAACCTTTGCACTTTCCCTAATTTCTTGACGTGTTTGACCAGGTGTGGGTTCCAAACTGGTGCTGCGTACTCCAGTATGGGCCTGAAGTACACAGTGTATAAAGTCTTGAACGATTCCTTACTGAGGTACCGGAAAGCTATTCTCAGGTTTGCCAGGCGCCCATTTACCGCAGCAGTTATCTGGTTAACGCGTGCTTCTGGCGACGTACTAGGTATTATACTCACCCTTAGATCTTTCTCCTTGAGTGAGGTTTGCAGTCTTTGGCCATCTAACCTGTACTGTCTGCCTGTGTGTGTGTGTGTGTGTGTGTGTGTGTGTGTGTGTGTGTGTGTGTGTGTGTGTGTGTGTGTGTGTGTACCCACCTAATTGTGGATGCAGGGGTCGAGATTCAGCTTCTGGTCCTGCCTCTTCACTGATCGCTACTAGGTCCTCTCTTTCTCTGCTCACTGAGCTTTGCCATACCTTGTCTTAAAGCTATGTATGGTTCCTGCTTCCACTACATCACTTGCTAGGCTATTCCACATTCTAACGACTCTGTGACTCGTCTGAGCCTTCTACTTTCAATTGTGACCCCTTGTTTCTGTGTCCCCTCTCTGGAACATCCTGTCTTTGTCCACCTTATCTATTCCACGCAATATTTTGTAGGTCGTTATCATGTCTCCCCCGACCCTCCTGTCCTCCAGTGTCGTCAGGCCGATTTCCCTCAACCTTCGTAGGACATTCCCCTGAGCTCCGGAACTAGCCTTCTTGCAAACCTTAGTACTTTCTCTAATTTCTTGACGTGCTTGACCAGGTGTGGATTCCAAACAGACACTGCATACTCCAGTATGGGCCTGACGTACACAGTGTACAGTGTCTTTAAACGATTCCTTACTAAGGTATCTGAATGCTATTCTCAGGATTGCCAGGCGCCCATATGCTGCAGCAGTTATCTGGTTGATGTGTGCCTCCGGAGACGTGCTCGGTGTTATGGTCACCCCTAGAGCTTTCTCCATGAGTGAGGTTTGCAGTCTTTGTCCGCTTAGCCTATACTCTGTCTGCGGTCTTCTTTGCCCGTCCCCAGCCTTCATGACTTTGCATTTGGCGGGGTTGAATTCGAGAAGCCAGTTGCTGGACCACGTGTCCAGCATCTCCAGGTCTCTTTGTAGTCCTGCCTGATCCTCATCTGATTTAATTCTCCTCATTAACTACACATCATCTGCGAACAGGGACACTTCAGAGTCTATCCCTTCCATCACGTCATTCACATATACCAAAAATAGCGCTGATCCTAGGACTGACCCCTGTGGGAGCCCGCTCGTCACAGGTGCCCACTGTGATACCTCTTCACGTATCATGACTCAATGTTGCCTCCCTGCCAAATATTCTCTGATCCTTTGCAGTGCCCTCCCTGTTATATGCGCCTGATCCTCTAGCTTCTGTACTAATCTCTTGTGTGAAACTGTGTCGAAGGCCTTCTTGCAGTCCAAGAAAATGCAATCAACCCACCCCTCTCTCTTGTCTCCTACTTCTGTTACTTTGTCATAAAACTCCAGAAGGTTTATAACACAGGATTTGCCTTCCATGAATCCGTGCTGTTTGCCGTTTATTATCTTGTTCCAATCCAGGTGCTCCACCACTCTCCGCCTGATAATCTTCTCATGACTTTGCATACTATACAAGTCAGTGACACTGGCATGTAGTTTAGTGCCTCGTTTCTGTCTCCTTTCTTAAAAATGGGGACTACATTTGTCGTCTTCCATACCTCAGGTAGTTACCCAGTTTCAAGGGATGTGTTGAAGATTTTGGTTAGTGGGACACACAGCGTCTCTGCTCCTTCTCTAAGGACCCACGGAGAGATGTTGTCCGGTCCCACCTCCTTAGTGGTGTAAAGGTCCTTAGCAGCTTCTGCACATCCTCCTCAGGAGTGTGTATGTCAACCAACAGTGTGTGTGTGTGTGTGTGTGTGTGTGTGTGTGTGTGTGTTTGTGTGCGTGTGTGTGTGTGTGTGTGTGTGTGTGTGTGTGTGTGTGTGAGAGTGTGTGTATGTGAGTGTGTACGTGAGTGAATGTATATTATCAGTGTTCGTATAACCCCTTTCACTGAAATGTTCGCACTCAAAGCAGATGTTAATCCAAGAAACCTCCTCGTGTCCGGTCACTCCAGTGTAACGAGCTCAAACACACACACACACACGCACCACACACACACACACACACACACACACACACACACACTACCTGAACGGGGTTCAGTGGGACAGAGAACTGGCAGGGAAGCCAGTTAATGAGATGATGGAATATGTAGCAACAAAATGCAAGGAGGCTGAGGAGTGGTTTGTACCCAAGGGTAACAGGAATAATGAAAAAGCCAGGATGAGCCCATGGTTTACCCAAAGGTGCAGGGAGGCAAAAACCAAGTGTGCTAGGGAATGGAAGAAATATAGAAGGCAAAGGACCCAGGAGAATAAGGAGAACAGTCGTAGAGCCAGAAACGAATATGCACAGATAAGAAGGGAGGCCCAAAGACAATATGAAAATGACATAGCAGCGAAAGCCAAATCTGGCCCGAAACTGTTGTACAGCCACATCAGGAGGAAAACAACAGTCAAGGACCAGGTAATCAGGCTAAGGAAGGAAGGAGGAGCGACAACAAGAAATGACCGTGAAGTATGTGAAGAACTCAACAAGAGATTCAAAGAAGTGTTCACAGAGGAGACAGAAGGGACTCCAGAAAGACGGAGAGGTGGGGCACACCACCAAGTGCTGGACACAGTGCACACAACCGAGGAAGAAGTGAAGAGGCTTCTGAGTGAGCTAGATACCTCAAAGGCAATGGGACCAGATAACATCTCCCCATGGGTATTGAGAGAGGGAGCAGAGGCGCTATGTGTACCCCTAACAACAATATTCAATACATCTATCGAAACAGGGAGATTGCCTGAGGCATGGAAGACAGCAAATGTAGTCCCAATCTTTAAAAAAAGAGACAGACATGAAGCATTAAACTACAGACCAGTGTCACTGACATGTATAGTATGCAAAATCATGGAGAAGATTATCAGGAGAAGAGTGGTGGAACACCTAGAAAGGAACGATCTCATCAACAGCAGCCAACATGGTTTCAGGGACGAGAAATTCTGTGTCACAAACCTACTGGAGTTCTATGACATGGTGACAGCAGTAAGACAAGAGAGAGAGGGGTGGGTGGATTGCATTTTCTTGGACTGCAAGAAGGCGTTTGACACAGTTCCACACAAGAGATTGGTGCAAAAACTGGAGGACCAAGCAGGGATAACAGGGAAGGCACTACAATGGATCAGGGAATACTTATCAGGAAGACAGCAGCGAGTCATGGTACGTGGCGAGGTGTCAGAGTGGGCACCTGTGACCAGCGGGGTCCCGCAGGGGTCAGTCCTAGGACCAGTGCTGTTTCTGGTATTTGTGAACGACATGACGGAAGGAATAGACTCTGAGGTGTCCCTGTTTGCAGATGACGTGAAGTTGATGAGAAGAATTCACTCGATCGAAGACCAGGCAGAACTACAAAGGGATCTGGACAGGCTGCAGACCTGGTCCAGCAATTGGCTCCTGGAGTTCAATCCCACCAAGTGCAAAGTCATAAAGATTGGGGAAGGGCAAAGAAGGCCGCAGACAGAGTACAGTCTAGGGGGCCAGAGACTACAAACCTCACTCAAGGAAAAAGATCTTGGTGTGAGTATAACACCAGGCACATCTCCTGAAGCGCACATCAACCAAATAACTGCTGCAGCATATGGGCGCCTAGCAAACCTCAGAACAGCATTCCGACATCTTAATAAGGAATCATTCAGGACCCTGTACACCGTGTACGTTAGGCCCATATTGGAGTATGCGGCACCAGTTTGGAACCCACACCTAGCCAAGCACGTGAAGAAACTAGAGAAAGTGCAAAGGTTTGCAACAAGACTAGTCCCAGAGCTAAGAGGTATGTCCTACGAGGAGAGGTTAAGGGAAATCAACCTGACGACACTGGAGGACAGGAGAGATAGGGGGGACATGATAACGACATACAAAATACCGAGAGGAATTGACAAGGTGGACAAAGACAGGATGTTCCAGAGATTGGACACAGTAACAAGGGGACACAGTTGGAAGCTGAAGACACAGATGAATCACAGGGATGTTAGGAAGTATTTCTTCAGCCACAGAGTAGCCAGTAAGTTTAATAGTTTGGGAAGCAATGTAGTGGAGGCAGGATCCATACATAGCTTTACGCAGAGGTATGATAAAGCTCACGGCTCAGGGAGAGTGACCTAGTAGCGATCAGTGAAGAGGCGGGGCCAGGAGCTCGGACTCGACCCCTGCAACCTCAACTAGGTGAGTACAACTAGGTGAGTACACACACACACACACACACACACACACACACACACACACACACACATGCACCCTATGGGCACTCTGCCCCCTCCTTTTTCACAAACCCCACCCAAACTCTGACAACCCCAATGCAACTGAACAATCTAAGCCAAAACCCACACACTGTTCCCTCTCCCCCAACCCCACATCACAAATCCCACCCCTGCAGCAGCTCCCCATGGGCACTCTGCCCTCTCCCCCCCCAATCACAAACCCTACCCACACTGCACACTCCCATAGGCCCCATCCAGGGCACCCGTTCCCCCAGCCCCAATATTTTCCCAAGACCTCCATGATAGATAAAAAGTTGAAGGTGTGGTACACGAACGCAGATGGATTATCAAGTAAATACGAGGAGTGGCATGAAAGAATAAATGAGAAGTCCCCAGACACCATAGCAGTCACAGAAACGAAACTTACTGAAACAATAACAGACGCATTCTTCCCACCGGGATATCAGATCCTGAGGAAAGACAGAAGGAGCAGAGGAGGAGGGGTTGCACTACTCATAAAGAACCGATGGAGTTTTAAGGAAACGGAAGGCGTGGGCGAGATTGGAGAAAGGGACCAGGAGGCCTGGTCACAGACCGGGCCGCGGGGGCGTTGACCCCCGGAACTCTCTCCAGGTAAACTCCAGGTAAACATAGTAGCTACAATTCAGTCTGGGGAACATAAGGTAGTTATTGCAGTGATGTATAACCCACCACAGAACTGCAGGAGGCCAAGAGAGGAATATGAAGAGAACAACAGAGCGATGGTGGACACACTGGCTGAGGTGGCATGAAGAGCTCAATCGTACAGAGCAAAGTTACTGGTTATGGGTGATTTCAACCATAAGGAGATCTGGAGCCTCACGGGGGTCCTGACACATGGAGAGCCAAGATGATGGATGTGGTACTGGAAAACCTAATGCATCAACACGTCAGGGACACTACTAGAGAGAGAGAGGGGAGAATGAACCAGCAAAGACTGGATCTTGTATTTACCCTGAGCAGTTCCGACATTGGGGACATCACATATGAGAGGCCCCTTGGAGCTAGTGATCATGTTGTTCTGAGCTGCAAGTGGAGAGGGTAGCAGGAGTCGAGTGGGAAAAGCCAAACTATAAAAGGGTGGACTACACAGGTATGAGGAACTTCCTGCAGGAGGTTAAGTGGGACAGAGAGGTGGTAGGAAAGTCAGTGAACGAAATGATAGAATATGTAAAAACAAATTGTAAGGAGGCAGAGGAGAGGTTTGTTCCCAAGGGCAACAGAATCAATGGGAAGACCAAAGTGAGTCTTTGGTTTACCCAAAGGTGTAGGGAGGCAAAAACTAAGTGCATTAGAGAATGGAAGAGGTACAGAAGGCAAAGGACCCAGGAAAATAAGGAGGTCAGTCGAAGACCCAGAAACGAGTATCAAAAGTCAAGTCTGACCCGAAACTGCTGTACAGCCACATTAGGAGAAAGACAACAGTCAAAGACCAGGTGATCAGGCTGAGGAAAGAAGGTGGGGAGCTCACACGAAACGATCAAGAGATAAGTGAGGAGCTCAACAAGAGATTTAAGGAAGTATTCACTGTGGAGACAGGAAGGACTCCGGGAAGACAGGACAGAGGGGGACACCAACAGGGAATACACCAACAAATGCTGGATGACGTACACACAACTGAGGAGGAGGTGAAGAAGCTGCTAAGTGAATATGATACCTCAAAGGCAATGGGACCGGACAACATCACCCCATGGGTCCTTAGAGAGGGAACAGAAATGCTGTGTGTCCCATTAACCGCAGTCTTCAACACATCCCTTGAAACTGGACTACTACCTGAGGTATGAAAGACGGCAAATGTAGTTCCAATTTTTAAAAAAAGGAGACAGAAAAGAGGCGCTAAACTACAGACCAGTGTCACTGACGTGTATAGTATGCAAAATCATGGAGAAGATTATCAGGAGAGTGGTAGACCACCCTGGACGGAACAAAAGTATAAATGACAACCAGCACGGTTTCATGGAAGGCAAATCCTGTGTCACAAACCTTCTGGAGTTTTACGATAAAGTAACAGAAGTAAGAGACGAGAGAGAGGGGTGGGTTGATTGTATCTTCTTGGACTGCAAGAAGGCCTTCAACACAGTTCCTCACAAGAGATTAGTGCAGAAACTAGAGGACCAGGCACGTATAACGGGAAGGGCACTTCAATGGATCAGAGAGTCATGGTGCGTGATGAGGTATCACAGTGCGCATCTGTGACGAGCGGGGTCCCACAGGGGTCGGTCCTAGGACCAGTGCTATTTTTGGTATACGTGAATGACATGATAGAAGGGATAGACTCAGAGGTGTCCCTGTTCGCAGATGATGTGAAGTTAATGAGGAGAATTAAATCAGATGAGGATAAGGCAGACCTTCAAAGAGACCTGGACAGGCTGGACACGTGGTCTAGCAACTGGCTTCTCGAATTCATCCCTGCCAAATGCAAAGTCATGAAGATTGGAGAAGGGCAAAGAAGACCGCAAACAGAGTATAGGCTAGGTGGCCAACGACTGCAAACCTCGCTCAAGGAGAAAGATCTTGGCGTGATTATAACACCCAACACGTCTCCGGAAGTACACATCAACCAGATAACTGCTGCAGCATATGGGCGCCTGGCAAACCTGAGATTAGCATTCCGATACCTAAGTAAGGAATCTTTCAAGACACTGTACACCATGTACGTCAGGCCCATACTGGAGTATGCAGCAGCAGTTTGGAACCCGCACCAGATCAAGCCTGTTAAGAAATTAGAGAAAGTGCAAAGGTTTGCGAAAAGGTTAGTTCCAGGGGAATGTCCTATGAAGAAAGGTTGAGGGAAATCGGACTGACGACACTGGAGGACAGGAGGGATAGGGGAGACATGATAACGACATACAAAATACTGCGTAGAATAGACAAGGTGGACAGAGACAAGGTGTTCCAGAGAGGGGACACAGAAACAAGGGGTCACTCTTGGAAATTGAAGACTCAGATGAGTCACAGGGATGTTGGGAAGCATTTCTTCAGTTATAGAATAATCAGGAAGTGGAACAGTCTGGCGAGCGATGTAGTGGAGGCAGGTACCATACATAGCTTTAAGACGAGGTATGATAAAGCTCATGGAGCGGGGGGGAGAGAGGACCTAGTAGCGTTCAGTGAAGAGGCGGGGCCAGGAGCTGAGTATCGACCCCTGCAACTACACTTAGGTGGGTACACACACACACACACACACACACACACATACACACACACACTCTAGATCCATCATCGCCTCTGTCTTAACCTCCGTCCCTACCCTCCCTCGATCGATCCTTACACCTCAAACACTTAAGAAATATATGCACCTGTTTTGCTGGATCCTATGTGATCAGTCTGTCTTACCACCTCCTCTACTACTTCCCAAATTATTCCTTTCTTTCCATCATACTGTTTTTTTTTTATTTCTCCACTTCTAGTGACCTTCGTATACTGCAAGTTGATAAATATGTTGAAGACACAACTGAGATTTATCTGCACAATCTTTTGCTCTCTAGATTTATTTATATGAAGGTTTATCTCGCATGGCTTTCGTGGTTACTTTCTGCAAAACGGCATGATGAGATATTACAACAGCCAAGAGTGCGTGTTTGAATCGTGAGAGAGACATGAGTGCGTTAGTGTGAGTCAAATAACAGTGAATGTGTCGCAGACGTCGATGGACGCACTACGAACGTACTGTGCACGTTGGTGGACATACTGCGGATGTCAGCTTGCGTACTACGGACGCCTATAGATGTACTACGGCCATAAGTGAACGTACTGTGCATGTTGTTTACTGATAGTCCGAGGGAGGTCGAAGTTGGTACAAAGTTTAAACTTTAGACCATTGTGCCACACTGTGTCAAAGGCTTTTTCTACATCTTTTGTTACTAGAGCTGTCTTTTTCCCTTGGTGTTGGTTTATGTGGATGTAGTTTAGAATTAAATTGAGTGCATCTTGGGTGGAGCGGTTTGATTTGGCTTCAGATCAAACCGCTCCACCCAAGATGCACTCAATTTAATTCTAAACTACATCCACATAAACCAACACCAAGGGAAAAAGACAGCTCTAGTAACAAAAGATGTAGAAAAAGCCTTTGACACAGTGTGGCACAATGGTCTAAAGTTTAAACTTTGTACCAACTTCGACCTCCCTCGGACTATCAGCAAACTACTATGTAACTTCCTAGATGGTAGGACCATGAGGATTAAGTTCCAGGGATGCTTCTCACAGTACTTCCCACTACTGCTGGAGTTCCTCAGGGTTCAGTCCTCTCACCCACCCTCTACATCCTTTACACCAACGACATCCCAACACCTGCATTTGACTCCACCATCACACTTGCATATGCAGACGACATCACCCAACTCATCACACACAATCAAATAACCACTCTAGCCCGCAGAACACAAGCCGAAGTAGACCAGATCACACATTGGGAACAAAAATGGAGAATTAAAACCAACCCTGCAAAATCCAAAATCACCTACTTCCACTACAGGAAACGCGAACCCCCTCCCCCAGTAATACTCAGGATAGCTGATACCCACCAAAACATCCCTGTCTCACAGACAACCAGCGTATTAGGAGTCAATCTAGACTACAACATGCGAATACACAAACACATCAACCAGAAGCAAGCCATTGCATCCAAGGCCCTGTCGGGGCTGTCCAAGCTATGGCAAGCCTCCCAGAAAACAAAACTACATCTATACAAAGCCCTCATTCGTCCACTAATAACTTACTGCCCACTAGCCCTCTCCCTAGCAGCTGTGACAAACAGACATAAACTACAACGCATCCAGAACAGAGCCTTACGCTGGGTGCTCAACACCCGATGGGATGAATTCATCACAAGCGAGTCCATCCACGCACGTGCGAACATCCCTGCTCTAAACGTGTACTGGAAACAGCTTAGCGATAAACAAATAGACAGACTAGAGACCCGACATGACTACTGGACCTCATACCTAGACGACGAAATACGCAGACCAGCAAACACACACAACCTCTTCTACTCGTTACTAGCTCCTGACCCAATTCCTATATACAAATAACCTTGCTAAGATCCTGACTCACTAACCTGTAACTCACAGGTATGGACCTTTAATAAAGCCCTTGTACCATGCGATTCACGCTTTGTCGCCCCCCCTCCCCCCCCTTCACTCCGACCAGTCACTTAGCCGCGAAAACTCCTGAATCGCTTTCAGCTCAGCTACTGGGTTTTAAGCCCTGGTTCTTTCCCTCTTACAATAACCCTTCCTCTAACCAACCTATTCTTCCTCTATCCCCACTTCCCCACTCACCCCTTCTTGGGGTCTTACCTAGAATCTATCGTATCGTATCGTATCGTACTACGGACGCCTATAGCTGTACTACGGCCATAAGTGAACGTACTGTGCATGTTGGCGTGCGTACCGCAGACGACGGGAGGCGTTCTGTGGACTTCGGTGGACGTACTGAGGACGTAAATACAATCTT
>NC_069407.1:17028679-17064119 GCF_026875155.1 Cherax quadricarinatus
GTATGATGGAAAAGCCAGACTACAAAAGAGGGGACTACGCAGGCAAAAGGAACTTTCTGCAAGAGGTTCAGTGGAAAAGATAATTGGTAAGAAAATCAGTAAACAAAATAATGGACTATGCGACAACAAAATGCAAGGAAGCAGAGGAGAAGTTTGTTCCCAAGAGCAACAGAAATAATGGGAAGACCAGAATGATCCCTTGGTTTGCCCAAAGGTGTAGGGAGGCAAAAACTAAGTGTGCTATGGAATGGAAAAAGTGCAGAAGACAAAGGACCCAGGAAAATAAAGAGATTAGTCAAAGAGCCAGAAACCAGTATGCACAGATAAGGAGGAAGGCCCAGCGACAGTACGAAAACTATATTGCATCGAAAGTCAAGTCTCACCTGAGGCTGTTATATAGCCACTTCAGGAGGAAGACAACAGTCAAGGGCAAGGTAATCAGGCTGAGGAAGGAACGTGGGAAGCTCACAAGAAGCGACCAAGAAGTATGTGAGGAGCTGAACATGAGATTTAAGGAAGTATTTACAGTGGAGACAGAAAGGACTCCAGGAAGTCAGAACAGGGGGGGCGCACCAACAAGGAATATACCAACAAATGTTGAATTAAATACACACAACCAAGGTGGAGGTGAAGAAGCTGCTAGGTGATCTTGATTCCTCAAAGGTATCACTCTGTCGGTCCTTAGAGAGAGAGCAAAGATGCTGTGTATGCCACTAACAACAATTTTCAACACATACATTGAAACTGGGCAACTACCTGAGGTATGGAAGACTGCAAATGTGGTCCCCATTTTTAAGAAAGGAGACAGACTAAATGCACTACACTTCAGACCAGTGTAACTGACGTGTAGTATGCAAAGTCATAGAGAAGATTATCAGAAGATGGGTGGAGCACCTAGAACGGAACAAGCTGATAAACGACAACCAGCATGGATTCAGGGAAGGAAAATCCTGTGTCACGAACCTACTGAAGTTTTATGACAAGGTAACGGAATACGCTAGAGAGAATGGTGGGTAGATTGCATTTTCTTGGACTTCAAGAAGACTTTCCACACAGCTCTTCACAAAAAAAAAAAAAAAAAAAATAGTGCAAAAACAGGGTGACATATCAGTGAGCCTCAAGCATGGATTCAAGCT
The DNA here is from genome assembly GCF_026875155.1 of Cherax quadricarinatus. Taxonomy (NCBI): domain Eukaryota; kingdom Metazoa; phylum Arthropoda; class Malacostraca; order Decapoda; family Parastacidae; genus Cherax; species Cherax quadricarinatus. Next base: position 17,029,816 of record NC_069407.1, read on the forward strand.
ATTTTAATCTCCTCCTGTATGTTCTGACCTCTGTATATACCCGCTTGTTTCTGCGTGGTGCATTGATGTAAAAATCGCTTGTTAGGTCAGAACATACAGGAGGAGATTGAAATAACTTAAATCCATGCTTGAGGCTCACTGACGTGCCCGGGCTGGGAAACAAACATGTCTTTTGAACCAGGCTCCCCAGTCTATGTGGCATTTATGTGGACAAGAGGACTAGAGCGCTGCCTCGGAATCTTGAACGTCCCCAGTAGTAGTTTCGAATCCTGCTGACTGCGATCTTTCTTTGTATATACCCGCTTGTTTCTGCGTGGTGTATATGTAGATATATATATATATATATATATATATATATATATATATATATATATATATATATATATATATATATATATAAATTTGAGTACATATGCATGATAATACTGTTTGTCAAAAAAATGGATCCATGGTTATTACACCGTATCACATGATGTGTTCAGCTGAAAGAAGCAAGAAATGTGTCAACTGTCACCAAGAAGAAGTGTCACTTGACCTCCATTAACCTGATATGAAAGGGTGTTACCTGACCTCGTGTGATTTGAACCTGAAAAGTTTAATTTTTATTGTTGTCAACCCCCATTAAAATTATAATGCCATATCTTTTTTTTTTTGTAAATACCGAGCTGCTTATTGACATGGTCGTCAAACCATACCACGGGTGGGGATAGAACCCGCGATCAGAGAGTCATAAAACTCCAGACCGACGCGTTAGCCACTGGGCCAGCTAGCCACAATAAAATTCATCTAACTAGGAGAAATTAGCATAGGCACCACTGTGACCACAAATACAAGTTTTTACAGACGAATCTCCCGCCAGCGTGGCCGTGACTATTATTATTATTATAATCAAAGGGGAAACGCTAAACCCGGAGGATTATACAGCGCCTGGGGGGGGGATGTGGAAGGCATTCAGGCTTAATTTGGGGAACTGGAGCACAGATCCAATTCCCTAAATCAAGAGCCCCTCACCAACATCAAGGCCACCTTGAGGGGTGGCCGTGACTAGCTCCAGCTCAATTCCCCTCAAAGTCGTCATCATGACTCACGAAATCGAATGGTTTGTTTGCAGTCGTTTCGTTACGATTTCGTGAGTCATGGTCGTCAATATGAGTGATGAAATTAAATTGTCCTAGATGTAAATTACAGACTGGAATTTAAGATAAAATTATTTTATTCAATAATATGCATTTTAAAGTAATTAGCAGATATAAAAGCATGTATATAATTGTCGATATTTTTACGTGGAAAAAAAACAGCACTGCTAGTATGCCCTGTCCTTTTTTTTTTTTTTTGCGTTCATACACATGCTGGTTCAATTTGCAACCACTAATTTCAAATTCATATATCTTCTCCGAATATTGCTTGCCAGGAAGCAAATAATCACCTTAGTCAACGTTCTCATTTAGTTAAGCTCTGGCTAATGGCCCGTTAACAAGGAGTCCAAAAGAAGAACATTTCATATACTTGGCCCTTCGAATCCTATATCTCGCATCATTCTCCCCAACAACAGCATAAATAACAACGTTACCAAAATCTTCTCAAGACGTAAATTCAGAGAAGCCACAGACGATGCCACCTCCATCAATCATCAAATCAAGACCAGAACTGCAGTAACTCCCTCCCGGCATGTACTGTGTAATATCCCATGTGGAGGCTGCAAGGAGGTATTTTTGTGCAAATCAAGAAATTGGAACACACGTATTGAAAATCATAAAGAAACATGCAATATCGACAACAAAAACAATGTTCATCGTGAAAAGATGTGAAATTATTAAAAAAAAAAAATCTGAGCTTCGTAAGAGGAACGTAACGTAGTCTAAATAAAACAACCAGACGTTACAGTTATTGAACTACAAATGTCTGTATACAAAGAGATAAACAAATCCAGATGCAAATAATCTTGAGAAAGCCTTTACAGTTTTATTCAGTATTTATGAAATGACAGATTAGGTTACACGTTTAACTAATATTTCTTCATGTAAATCATCATTATTTTTTACGATATTTTGATTTTATGTATAATAATGCATCAGTTTTATGTACAGTGATGCATCAGTGTAAGGATCACTGGTCACTGAAGATTTTCTTCAATGGATCCTATTATGTATATTTTATGCCCACAGAATAGGCTTTCGTATCTATGCCTTATGTCCCTCCCCAGAATAAAGGAAATTAAAACGAATCTATACCACTACTACTGATAATAATAATAATAATAATAATAATAATAATAATAATAATAATAATAATAATAATAATATTATTATTATTATTATTATTATTATTATTATTATTATTATTATTATTATTATTATTATTATTGTATATCTACCCTCTTGCAAACTGGCAACTGGTTCAGACAATTCCGCACAAAAACAAGGACACATGTACTTGTACTCATCTTGCTGCGGCCGGTTTAACATCATACGAGGCAGGACACATCCACACGTAAGGGTACTCCGAGTGGCTAGTGTGTCAGTCTTTCTGAGTGGCTAGTGTATCAAGCTGAGTCGCTAATCATAAGTCACTCAGCTTGATTAGCCGCTATTGTAATAAACTCTCTGACTGGCTAGTGTATTAAGCTCTCTGAGTGGCTAGTAAAGCTCTTTGAGCTTCCAGCAACCCAAACTCAGTGAATAGTCAGTAAGCCAAGGCTTGCGAGTGGCCAGTAACCAAAGCTTTCTGAGTGGCCAGTAACCTAAGTTCTCGGAGTGACCAGTAACCGAAGCATTCTGAAATCAAAGATCACTCTCAGGATGAGAGATATACCTTCATGGTGGGATGAGAAAGATTAACTTTGGTTTTGGGATGAGGGAACAAAAGTCACTTTTGGAATGAGAGCTACAAAATTCGTTGTCTTGGGATGAAAAAGATCAAGAGCTCATTTTCGGAATAAGAGATTACTTTTGGGATGAGAAAGAGACAGTTTACCATTGGGAATGAGAGTTTACTTTTAGGATTATACATAGAGTTAACATTTATTTTGTATGAGAAAGGTAGAGTTTGTTTTTGGGTTGAGATCAGATTCACTTATGGGATAAAACAGATGAAGTTTTCTTTCAGGGAAAGGAAGACAATGTCCTCCGTCAAGACAACAAACACCATAGCCTGAGGAGCCGAGCTCGGAGAAACTCCATGAAGTTACGAGCCTCTTCCTAGGCTGTTCAGGATGAGCAGACATCATGTAAATTTTAGTAAGACATAATACGTCTGTTACTGATGTAGTGACAAGTTGATAAATAAGACAGGTGTAACTCTCGGGTATTTTCAATGCCGAAACGTTTTTCCTCTTTATTCCGCTGAAGACTCCTGCTGTGCAGGCGAAACTTTTCGGCAATACACACTTTGTTTTATTCATCGACATATGACTTCTTCGTAAGTTGTATTTAATTAACTCATAATTACTTTTCGCTATTTATTGCATAAATTTACTTAAGCCGGTAGGAGAATTGGACCTGCCTCGCAATGGGCCAGTAGGCCTGCTGCAGTGTTCCTTCTTTTTTATGTTCTTATGTTTGTCGTGTGGATTCTATTAAAAAATTATTATTAGAACCTGGAAATATCTCTGTCGTAAAATATGGTACTTTAACTCGGAGAAAAATTCCAGACTAGAGGGTTCAGATTTTTTTTTTTTTTATTTATGTTAAGCGCTAAATCCATGGGGATCATTCAGCGCATGACGTGGAGGCTTGATCCTCCGTCTGCTGAGCGCCAGACAGATGCGCTTCCTATTTGTACTCACCTAGTTACTAGAGGGATCAGAGAGATGATGTAAGGTACAGGAAAATTAATAGTTCCAAATTCACTAGCAGTCGAACTCAAACTTTTGGATTAGTCAAGTTTTGTGGAATACTCCAAGTGTTTTGTTTTGTTAAATATCCAAGGTCGTGTGCTGGTGATTCAGTTGGTAACAACTCACTGAGATGTGCGGGTGCTCCACTGTACCGCCGCCACATTGCAAACTGTCACCATCACTACCGACACTGTCTCATACACCACTACCACCACCACCACTGGCAACAATCAGCACCCCCACCAACCACCACCACTGGCAACAATCAGCACCCCCACCAGCCACCACCACTATTAGCAACAATCAGCACCCACACCAACCACCACCACCACTACTAGCAACAATCAGCACCCCCACCAACCACCACCACCACTAGCAACAATCAGCACCCCACCAACCACCACCACCACCACTAGCAACAATCAGCACCCACACCAACCAGCACCACCACTAGCAACAATCAACACCCCCACCAACCACCACCACCACTAGCAACAATCAACACCCCCACCAACCACCACCACCACCACTAGCAACAATCAACACCCCCACCAACCACCACCACCACGAGCAACAATCAACACCCCCACCAACCACCACCACCACTAGCAACAATCAACACCCCCACCAACCAGCACCACCACTAGCAACAATCAGCACCCACACCAACCACCACCATCACTGGCAACAATCAGCACCCACCACAACCACCACCACTAGCAACAATCAGCATCCCACCAACCACTTCCACCACTAGCAACAATCAGCACCCACACCAACCACCACTACCACTAGCATCAATCAGCACCCCACCAGCCACCACCACCACCACTAGCAACAATCAGCACCCCCACCAGCCACTTCCACAACTAGCAACAATCAGCACCCCCTCCACCCACCACCACCACTAGCAACAATCAGCACCCCAACAACCACCACCACCACCACCACTAGCAACAATCAGCACCCACACCAACCACCACCACCACCACCACTAGCAACAATCAGCACCCCCACCAACCACCACCATCACTAGCAACAATCAGCACCCCCACCAACCACCACCACCACTAGCAAGAATCAGCACCCCCACCAACACCACTAGCAACAATCAGCACCCCACCAGCCACCACCACCACCACTAGCAACAATCAGCACCCCCACCAACCACCACCACCACTAGCAACAATCAGCACTCACACCAACCACCACCACCACTAGCAACAATCAGCACCCACACCAACCACCACCACTAGCAACAATCAGCACCCCCACCAACCACTTCCACCATTAGCAACAATCAGCACCCCCACCAACCACCACCACCACTAGCAACAATCAGCACCCCCACCAACCACTTCCACCACTAGCAACAATCAGCACCCCCACCAACCACTTCCACCACTAGCAACAATCAGCACCCACACCAACCACCACCACTGGCAACAAACAGCACCCCCACCAGCCACCACCACTATTAGCAACAATCAGCACCCACACAACCACCACCACCACTACTAGCAACAATCAGCACCCCCACCAACCACCCCCACTAGCAACAATCAGCACCCCCACCAACCACCACCACCACTAGCAACAATCAGCACCCACACCAACCAGCACCACCACTAGCAACAATCAACACCCCCACCAACCACCACCACCACTAGCAACAATCAACACCCCCACCAACCACCACCGCCACTAGCAACAATCAACACCCCCACCAACCACCACCACCACCACTAGCAACAATCAACACCCACACCAACCAGCACCATCACTAGCAACAATTAGCACCCACACCAACCACCACCACCACTGGCAACAATCAGCACCCACACCAACCACCACCACTAGCAACAATCAGCATCCCACCAACCACTTCCACCACTAGCAACAATCATCACCCACACCAACCACCACCACCACTAGCACCAATCAGCACCCCACCAGCCACCACCACCACCACTAGCAACAATCAGCACCCCCACCAACCACTTCCACCACTAGCAACAATCAGCACCCCCACCAACCACTTCCACCACTAGCAACAATCAGCACCCCCACCAACCACCACCACCACTAGCAACAATCAGCACCCCAACAACCACCATCACTATTAGCAACAATCAGCACCCGCACCAACCACCACCGCCACCACTAGCAACACTCAGCACCCCCACCAACCACCACCACCACTAGCAACAATCAGCGCCCACACCAACCACCACCACCACTAGCAAGAATCAGCACCCCCACCAACCACCACCACCACTAGCAAGAATCAGCACCCCACCAGCCACCACCACCACTAGCAACAATCAGCACCCCCACCAACCACCACCACCACTAGCAACAATCAGCACTCACACCAACCACCACCACCACTAGCAACAATCAGCACCCACACCAACCACCACCACCACCACTAGCAACAATCAGCACCCCCACCAACCACCACCACCACTAGCAACAATCAGCACCCACACCAACCACCACCACCACCACTACCAACAATCAGCACCCACACCAACCACCACCACCACCACTAGCAATAATCAGCACCCCCACCAACCACCACCACCACTAGCAACAATCAGCACCCACACCAACCAGCACCACCACCACTAGCAATAATCAGCACTCACACCAACCACCACCACCACTAGCAACAATCAGCACCCCCACCAACCACCACCACCACTAGCAATAATCAGCACCCCCACCAACCACCACCACCACTAGCAACAATCAGCACCCACACCAACCAGCACCACCACTAGCAACAATCAACACCCCCACCACCACCACCACCACCACCACCACCACTAGCAACAATCAGCACCCCCACCAACCACCACCACCACTAGCAACAATCAGCACCCACACCAACCACCACCACCACCACTAGCAACAATCAGCACCCCCACCAACCACTTCCACCACCACTACCACACATACATGCTCTCCATCGACCCACACATGGCAACAAGGTCGTTTATATCAATGTATCTAGATTTGGTGGTCAGGAAGTGGGATATATGGAGTGGAAATCAAGACATATCATTACATTGTAGTCACTCTGAGCGTCCACTCTAGTACACAACGACCTTTGTGGCCTGTCTCTCTACTGCCCCAAAGGTCTTGTGCACGAAAGGTCACCAGACTGTCCGGTTTAAATAATACTGCTTGAAGAATATTTGTAAGACCTTCACGCATTGGCTTCAAGGTCAGATGAACTTCTTAAATTGCGAATGAATTTAATGAGAAATATATATGATCCAGTTAATAACAACAACAAGGATTTATACATGATTTTTTACACCATTATGAAAATTTGTTCGATCAAAGTTCAGGGCGCCGCCGAGATGGAGCGCAAGACACATGAACAGCAAATTATTATTGTCTTTTACTCTTGGAAGACTAACATAACAACTTTGTTCTTCATAAAGGTGCTTGATAGAGTAATGTATGAGTGTAAAACGAAAGCCTGTAATTGTTTTACATGATGATAGGATTGTTGGTGTTTTTTGTCTGTCTCATAAACTTGCAAGATTCCAGGTACGTCTTGCTGCTTCTACTTACACTTAGGTCACACTACACATACATGTACAAGTTTATTTATACACATTCGTCTGAGTTTTCTTTGATTTTATCTTAATAGTTCTTGGTCTTAGTACTTTTCCTTTTATATTCATAGGGAAGTGGAATAAGAATTTTTCCTCCGTAAGCCATGTGTGTTGTAAAAGTCAACTAAAATGCTGGGAACAATGGGCTAGTAACCTCTTCCCGTACATCTTACTAAAAAGAAAAAGAAGAAAATTTTCAAAGTGGGATGTTTGAATGTGCGTGAATGTTGTGTGAATGATAAGAAAGAGTTGATTGTGGATGTTATGAATGAGAAGAAGCTGGATGTCCTGGCTTTAAGTGAAACAAAGCTAAAGGGGGTGGGAGAGTTTCAGTGGAGAGGAATAAATGGGATTAGGTCAGGGGTTTCAAATAGAGTTAGAGCTAAAGAAGTAGCAATTATGTTGAAGGATAAGTTATGGCGTGGAAAGAGGGAATATAAATGTATAAATTCAAGGATTATATGGAGTAAAATAAGGGATGGATGTGAAAAGTGGGTTATAGTAAGCGTATATGCACCTGGAGAAGAGAGAAGTGTAGAAGAGAGAGAGAGATTTTGAGAATGTTGAGTGAGTGTGTGGGGAGTTTTAAATCTAATGAGAGAGTACTTGTGGTTGGGGATTTCAATGCTAAAGTGGGTAAAAAATGTTGTGGAGGGAGTAGTAGGTAAATTTGGGGTGCCAGGAGTAAATGAAAATGGGGAGCCTTTAATTGAGCTATGTGCAGAAATAGGTTTGGTAATAAGTAACACATATTTTATGAAAAAGAGGATTAATAAATATACAAGGTATGATGTAGCACATAATGAAGTAGTTTGTTAGATTATATATTGGTGGCTAAAAGGTTGATGGGTAGGCTCCAGGATGTACATGTTTATAGAGGGGCAACTGATATGTCGGATCATTATTTAGTTGTAGCTACAGTTAGAGTAAGAGGTAGATGGGATAAAAGGAAAATGGCAACAACAAGTAAGAGAGAGGTGAAAGTGTGTAAACTGAGGGAGGAGGAAGTTAGGGTGAAATATGAGCAACTATTGGTAGAAAGGTGGGCTGGTGCAAGTATGAGTAGTGAGAGGGGTAGAAGAGGGTTGGAATAGTTTTAAAAATGAATTATTAGAATGTGAGGCAAAAGTTTGTGGCTACAGGAGGGTGGGTGCAGGAGGAAAGAGGAGTGATTGGTGGAATGATGAAGTAAGGGTAAGATAAAAGAGAAGAAGGTAGCTTATGAGAGATTTTTACAAAGCAGAAGTGTTATAAGAAGAGCAGAGTATATGGAGAGTAAAAGAAAGGTGAAGAGAGTGGTGAGAGAGTGCAAAAGGAGAGCAGATGATAGAATGGGAGAGGCACTGTCAAGAAATTTTTATGAAAATAAGAAAAAAATTTGGAGTGAGATAAACAAGTTAAGAAAGCCTAGGGAACGAATGGATTCGTCAGTTAAAAACAGAGTAGGGGAGTTAGTAGATGGGGAGATGGAGGTTTTTGGTAGATGGCGGGAATATTTTGAGGAACTTTTAAATGCCGACGAAGTAAGGGAAGTGGTAATTTCATTGACAGGACAGGGAGGTATAACATCTTTTAGGAGTGAAGAAGAGCAGGATGTGAGTGTGTCGGAGGTGCATGAGGCATTACGTAGAATGAAAGGGGGTAAAGCAGCTGCAACTGATGGGATCATGACAGAAATGTTAAAAGAAGGGGGGATATAGTGTTGGAGTGGTTGGTATTTTTGTTTAATAAATGTATGAAAAAGGGGAAGGTACCTAAGGATTGGCAGAGAGCTAGTAGAGTTCCTTTATATAAAGGGAAGGGGGACAAAAGAGATTGTAGAGGAATAATTTTACTGAGTATACCAGGAAAAGTGGACGGTAGGGTTATTATTGAAAGAATTAGAGGAAAGACAGAGAGTAGGATTTCGGATGAGCAAGGAGATTTCAGAGTGGGTAGGGGATGTGTAGATCAAGTGTTTACGTTGAAGCATATGTGTGAACAGTATTTAGATAAAGGTAGGGAAGTTTTCATTGCATTTATGGATTTAGAAAAGGCATATGATAAAGTGGATAGGGGAGCAATGTGGCAGATGTTGCAAGTATATGGAATAGGTAATAAGTTACTAAATCCTTTAAAGAGTTTTTATGAGGATAGTGAGGCTTAGGTTAGGGTGTGTAGAAGAGAGGGAGATTACTTCCCGGTAAAAGTAGGTCTTAGACAGGGATGTGTAATGTCTCCATGGTTGTTAAATATATTTATAGATGGGGTTGTAAAAGAATTAAATGCAAGGGTGTTGGGGAGAGGGGTGGGATTAAATTATGGGAAATCAAATACAAAATGGGAGTTGACACAGTTACTTTTTGCTGATGATACTGTGCTTATGGGAGATTCTAGAGAAATGTTGCAAAGGTTAGTGGACGAGTTTGGGAGGGTGTGTAAAGGCAGAAAGTTGAAAGTGAACATAGATAAGAGTAAGGTGATGAGGGTATCAATTGATTTAGATAAAGAAAAAATGGATATCACATTGGAGAGAGGGAGTATGGAAGAAGTGAATGTTTTCAGATATTTGAGAGTTAATGTGTGTGGATGCAAAGAGTACGTAACCTTTATTCGGCGCATGTACACACCCTCATTTACAGGCTATCTCCCCCAACCAGCGAACCAGGTGACTGAGAGTTGACGATGGGGCCCCGTCGTTCAATTAGTAACCAGGTTCCAGCCAATAAAAAGATGGTTTTGGCAATCGCAGAGGTTATGTGGGTACCACTCTCCTGTCTGCCCTTGTCATTCCCATTCCAGAGCTGGTTGAAGCACGGTCTGCTCTCTAGTGGCTTCTATTCTGCCTTGCTTACCGTGGAGTGCACTAATACCTGTCACTGTACATAGTGCATATAGTGTACATATTACTGTTCTAAATTGGTGGAGGATAATATAAGTCAAAACTTTTCTGCTGTTTATTTTGCTCCCTTTACACCCAGGATAACAGGCCATTTGGACTCCTGGGTTGTAATAATGTGTCAGCAGAAGGGTTTATGAAGGATGAGGTTAACTATAGAATTGATGAAGGAGAAAAGGTGAGTGGTGCGTTGAGGTATATGTGAAGACAAAAAACGTTATCTATGAAGGCAAAGAAGGGAATGTATGAAGCTTGGGATGTAAATGCTGTAGCAAGGAGGCGGTTGGAGGCAGTGGAGATGTCCTGTCTAAGGGCAATGTGTGGTGTAAATATTATGCAGAAAATTCGGAGTGTGTAAATTAGGAGAAGGTGTGGAGTTAATAAAAGTATTGGTCACAGGGCCGAAGAGGGTTTGTTGAGGTGGTTTGGTCATTTAAAGAGAATGGATCAAAGTAGAATGACATGGAGAGCATATAAATCTGTAGAGAAAGGAAGGCGGGGTAGGGGTCGTCCTCGAAAAGGTTGGAGGGAGGTGGTAAAGGAGGTTTTGTGGACGAGGGGCTTGGACTTCCAGCAAGCGTGCGTGAGCGTGTTAGATAGGAATGAATGGAAACGAATGATTTTTGGGACCTGACGATCTGTTGGAGTGTGTGCAGGGTAATATTTAGTGAAGGGATTCAGGGAAACCGGTTGTTTTTATATAGCCGGACTTGAGTCCTGGAAATGGGAAGTACAATGCCTGCACTCTATAGGAGGGGTTTGGGATATTGGCAGTTTGGAGGGATATGTTGTGTATCTTTATACGTATATGCTTCTACTCTGTTGTATTCTGAACACTTCTGCAAAAACAGTGATTATGTGTGAGTGTGGTGAAAGTGTTGAATGATGATGAAAGTATTTTCTTTTTGGGGAATTTCTTTTTGGGTCACCCTGCCTCGGTGGGAGACGGCCGCCTTGTTGAAATATATATATATATATATATATATATATATATATATATATATATATATATATATATATATATATATATATATATATATATATATATATATATAATATATATATATATGTCGTGCCGAATAGGCAGAACTTGCGATCTTGGCTTAAATAGCAACGCTCATCTTGCCATATAGGACAAGTGAAAAATTGTGTATGCAATAATTTCGCCAAAATCATTCAGAACCTAACGCAAAAAATATATTTCACTGTATTTGTTTAGTATTAAATTATTGTAAGCAAATCTTAAATATATTTAGTTGGGTTAGGCCAAAATAAATTGGGCTTGTTATAATAAGGTTAGGTATGTTTTCTAAGATTATTTTGGTGCAAAGTTATAAATTTTTACATCAACATTAATGAAAAAAACATATCTTTAAACGTATAAGAGAAAAATTTAGATTAAATCATCTAACCAAGGCCTTCCATTCGCTTATCAATCCATCCCTTTAAAAATTAAGATTAAAAAAATTATGTGAGAGTCAAGACTTGTACTCCGGCTGTCAGTCAATGAAAATAAGTCAGCAGAACTCGATTTTGCATTAATGTTTTTTTCGTAGAAAGTGTGAGCAGTCGTTGGTCTTCCCGCTAGAGATTAATATTCCTTAATGGTCACCTTGAAATAAAATTAATAAGTGCACTCGGGATTCGAGTAAATGTTGAATTCGCTTTATCCTTACATTCATTATCATCAGTCTGATGGTTGTCTTCAAGGGTACAAACAACTGTACATGCGTTACAAGCAACAGAATCACTTGTACATTCCCACACGTGTTTACACAAGTGTTCCAGCATTACGGGCAACAAACTGTTCGAAATATACAGCGTTGTTTACCACACGGTTTTTCGATGCGTCGTCTACTGCACTACCTAAACAGTCATACAGAATATATTAATTATTCTAGACTAAGTTAAATTACCCTATATTTACTTATTCTTAACTGCCAATAACGAAATGAGATTGGGTAACTGAAGTGAGGCAGCGCTGGACACGTTACCGCAGGTTAAAACGTTGGAAACCCTACGCTATATATTATGTTTATAATTGACATTATCAATTTCAGGGTCAGCCATGTTGGTTACATCCGATAATAAATATGTTCAGAAATGCGAGAGTTTTACAAATTATTTTTGCTAATTCACATTTAGTTAATTTGTTTAAGCACAAAAAACATATATATGTTCCATTGTGAAGTTATTTCTTGTCATAAAAGGCTCGATGATGAGTCACATTTAAAGTGTCACAGACACCCGAAAGTGATAACTAACCAAGGTGATGCTGTTGAAAGATTATCAGAGGAGAGAAGGCGGGAGTGACCGTCACGTCTGCCACAGAACTTTGAGGGAAATAATCTTGAGAACGTTTAGAAAGACACGTAAGCAAACACTATAACATATTTATTAGAAAACGTTTCGGTCCTGGGACCTTGATCACTTACGTTTTCTAATAAATATGTTATAGTGTTTGCTTACGCGTCTTTCTAAACCAACTTGTCGGTATTTATTACCAAGGTTTATACCAATCTTGAGAACACACGAGAGTGCTCAGCACATTTCGTATCAAGTACAACATTTTAATGTACTTGATACGACCTGCCATGTCTTGCTGATATAAACCTCCATTTTTTAATTTACTATGGAGATTCTCAAACATTAATTTTTACCTATACTTGTCGGTTTTCTAAACCATTTATACGTAAACATATGGAGTAAGTCATTAAACCACACTTATGTAACTAAAACTGCCTAGGCATACGCATGTGATAATCTTTATAATGAACTATTTTCATTTTATTTTTGTTTTAGTATTAATTTTAAGTATTACAATTTGCTTGAAAAAAAAAAACCCGGAAAATACTTACCTTTGCCATCACCAGGTATTTATCACTGATGATCCTCTTTTCTTTTCCCCTCTAACCTATCACCCACAGACAAACTGGTTGTAGTGCGCTTCTAAACCATGATAGCTTTTGAGATCTTGGGATGTGTAGAGACAAGGTAAAAATTCCAAGTAGAACGGATAGGTTATACTGGAAAGTCGTCTGACATCTGACGAATCACCTTCAGTCATTTCATACGGATCTTCACCACAAATCAATCGTAACTTGATTTCATACCTTTTTATTTGACTGAAGACCAGCTTCATCAGGTCAGATCACCTGGGGTGAAATAATTATTATAAAGTACTATTTTGATTGTCCTGATGTTAATGCAGTTCCAAATTTAAAAGCAGTCAATGTTTCACAACAGAAATGTTTAAATAATTCACTAATTTATTTCTTAAAACACATATCACACTTTGTTTACAAATCGTATGTAACCAACATGGCCGCTCATCCGGGTGACCAACATGGCCGCTCGTCCGGGTAACCAACATGGCCGCTCATCCGGGTAACCAACATGGCAGCTCATCCGGGTAACCAACATGGCCGCTCGTCCGGGTAACCAACGTGGTCACTCGTCCGGGTAACCAACATGGCCGCTCATCCGGGTAACTAACATGGCCGATCATCCGGGTAACCAACATGGCCGATCGTCCGGGTAACTAGCATGACCGATCATCCGGGTAACCAACATGGCCGATCGTCCGGGTAACCAACATGGCCACTCATCCGGGTAACCAACATGGCCGCTTGTCCGGGTAACCAACATGGCCGCTCATCCGGGTAACTAACATGGCCGATCATCCGGGTAACCAACATGGTCGATCGTCCGGGTAACTAACATGGCCGCTAATCCGGGTAACCAACATGGCCGATCGTCCGGGAAACCAACATGGCCGATTGTCCGGGTAATACGTGAAAGAAATTTCTGTATTCACGTTGAAGAACGGGACGAGCAGTTTGTGGGTCCAAACGTAACGAAAACAGGATGAGACAGAGTTGCTCCTGCTTCTTCTCCGTTACTCATAGATAAGAACTCAAAATTTGCATAATTTAATTTAACAGCAGCTGTGTTAAACGAATACGAGGTCAACAGGTAGCTAGCTAATTGTAACAGGTAGCTAGCAGCAACAGGTAGGTAGCAGTAACATGTAGCTAGCAGCAACTAGTAACTAGCAACAACAGATAGCTAGTAACAACACAGCTAGCATCAACAGGTATCTAGCATCAACAGGTAACTAGCCGCAACGGGTAACTAACAACAACAGGTAGCTAGCACCAACCGGAAGCTAACAGCAACAGTTAGATAGTAACAACACAGCTAGCAGCAACAGGTAGCTAGCAACAATAGATAGTTAGAAGCAACAGATAGCTAGCAGCAACAGGTAGCTAACAACAACAGGTAGCTAGCAACAACAGGTAACTACCAGCAACAGGTAAATAGCAACATCATGTACCTAACTGCAACACTTAGCTGTAATATCTTAAGTAAAACGACACAAGATCAACTAATGAGACGTCTCAGCTACATTTCGCTCTCCAGGAGCTCCATCAAGCCTGAGTGTGGAGAGAAATGGTAGTGAGTATTGTTACTACTACTATAGATACAATGCAGTGCGACCCTTTACTGACGACATTTCACCCTCACTGTGGGCTTTATCGTGTCACAAAAGCATTACTTGATAAAGTTACTGTGAGGGTGAAACGTCGTCAATGAAGGATCATTTTCTTGACAAGAAATGTTCTTACATCCACCTTACTTTTCAGCCGAAGTCTCGCAAGACACTTACATAAAGCAAGTACTTGTCTTGCGAGTTACACCCATCAGAAAACCCTCATCAGGACCAAAGTGGAGAACCTTGAACCAGTCAACGCAGGGGTTTAATTCAGGTATTTAATTCAGGGGAAGCAGGCGAAACCCAAGAGCACATCTGAATGATATGAACACATTTACACGTTGAGATGTGACAGTCTAAACAACGCATGGGTACAACGCACACTACACAAATAGTCGGCATATAGGAGACTGAAACTTATATGTCGACGTTTCGGTTTGACTTGGTCCAAGTCGGACCGAAACGTCGTCGAAAAACTATCGGGTCGTTTGTGCATTGTTCCAGTAACGGTAGTGTGTCTATTCATTATTGGACAACTCTCGGAATATTATCGGCCATCTGATGAAATGGGACAACTCCAGCTTAGTGATCAAGGAACCAGACACCCACATAATTAATCTTCAATTCTGACACAATTACACAAAGGCAGTTGTTGTGTCTTTTAAAGTATTATCATTAATCCTGTTTATGACGATAAACCGCGCCTTCACCTGAAGACAAAAACTCGTGTCTATTTCTACTACCACTTCTAACATAAGCATTGCTTATGATGAGTAAGATATATGTGCAACACTTACGTATCTTTACTGATGGAACGTTTCGCCTGACCAACAGGCTTCATCAGTCGAATCTAGGGATGATTACAGTACTGGTATTTACGTTTCTGGCCTCATGTCCCTGCTAATTGACCGACCATCTTCTGTCAAGGTTCAGGGCCTGAACGCCCCAGATTACCTCTCCATTTCTTCTACTTTCTTTCGTACCATAATCACATCTGTACTTTAACTCATTGGTACTTTTAACCATATGTGTGATACATTGCTTATTTTCTTACTTGCTGCACTTCACCATGTTCACTCTGTGCCGTGATATTGTTTTTATTGGTCTGATGAAGCTCGGACGACGAAACATAGTGGTGATAAATGTTACATTAGTTGCTCTCTGTGTTCTTTTTTGCTTAAAGACAGGCAACTAACAGGAGCAACATAAACTCTGGGCAATTGATGACCAAAGTCAAATATACTTTTCGCCATCCAGTGGCTTTATCAATGCAGTACATGGATATAATGTGAAGACTGTAGAAATATATACGAGGTAATCGGTCCCTCAACTAGATCACCGTAGTCAACATGACGAAACGTCCACTAAGTAAAGATACCCAGATGTTGCACATGTGTATAATTCACCATTTTGTTAGTATTGTATACCAGTGTTACACATATACAAGTAAATCAGAGTAACTGGACGTTTCTCCCTCTGCGTGACTTTGTCGAGCATTTCGCGTGAACAACATTCCTTTCGTTATACGTTTATTCAACAAACTCTAATCGTAAACCAATGCCTTGACTGTTTTTTTTTTTTACATCTTTATTATCGCACCGAGAATTTCTTAATAGATTACTGGATTTATATTTCATACTTGTATATATGTGAATATATATTTCACGTTTGTATATGGGAAAACGTATTATAGACACGTGGATAAGGCGTCCAGAAGTTGTACAAAATGAGGAATTAGACATATGTGCAACATCTGGGTATCTTCTGCACATGCGTCCAGAAGTACCCACTTTATGTATTATTTAAAGAAGCTTCTCTATTTTGTATAGCCACGTCAAGATGAACAAGGTACGACTCGGTTTGAGATTTGCAACACAACGAGCATAATGTTCGTCATCAGCCCTCATATTTCAGCCGAGTTTTTATCTTGATAAAGTAAATTAGAGTTATAAATTTAAAATTAGACTAGCTCTGTTTGCAGTGTTGAATTTACAAGTTAGCAGCTGTTATGCTCCCTCAGTTCATTTACGGACTGAGAAATGTTATCTTAACTCAGTTCGTTTACAGGCTGAGAGATGTTATCCAACCTCAGATAATTTACATGCTAAGAACTGTTATCCTCCCTCAACTCACTTCAGATCACAGCCATATCTAAGGTATACTAACACTCCTCTTTCCTCATTGGATTGCCACCCACAATAGTCACCTATCATCCAGGTACTTATACACAAATAACCCGCACATAGGAGAAAGAGAAGCTTACGACGAAGTATCTGTCCGACTTGAACCATTTACAAAGTCGTATGATGGAGTGTTCTGGTCACTTACATGCTTCACTTTAGAACCACCTGATCCTTTGCCTCGAGAACATATTTACGTTAAGTCAATTCCTTTGTGTTGAGACCTCGCAGAACTGCAGCTCAACCACTTGATCACTCATTTAGTATATGAGAAAGAGAAACAATCTCTTTCTCTCTCTCTCTCTCTCTCTCTCCCTCAGCCGCATCTCCTACCTCAGATCAGTAGTCATACAGAGAAAACTGGGAAGCATTGTTTATTAATCAAGTTAGACCTTAATCAAGTTAGAGATAATTGAAGATACTTATCAGTTACTCCCTCGTTCACTTGTTTATGTTTTATTCTCTTCTGTCGCCTTCAAGAAGGGTGATTGATGCTGGCGAAGGCTCTTGATCCAAGGAATTAAAGTTAATTTTTGTTTTCCTTGGGTCAACCTTGACTTCTCTTTCCCCAGGCTCTACATAACCTTACGGGGTGAGCGTTTCCCAGTGAATATAATTAAAATGATTTGTCCCCTCTCCAATCCCTCGTATGAAGCAGCACTTTCCTCGCTGTACACATCTTCCCTTTACCCTCCCATCCTCTCAGTGGACACAAATGCTAGTGAGTTATATGGTCACTCTGAGTTATACGGCCCGAAAATTTCTAGTTGGCTGAAATGATTACCATACACGTGGTAATTGACTCAACCAGGTGGGCTGTGGCATTCTGACAAGTCAGAATGCCACGGCCGACCTAGTTGTCCTAGACGATGTAGGGCTGCATGCCACCCTTAGATAGCTCTGGTTTTATTTACAACTGACAAAGATAACCACTGGACTTGTTAAGGGTCTGCTGTACGCTCAATAGATGTGTGGCGCACTCGTCACTTGCAGAATGTTCACCGAGAGCTCTATATCCATTTTTTTACATCCACTGTGAGGCATATCTCTCAGAGTATACACCAAGAGGTGTACACACCCCTCGGTATATATACACCAAGAGGTGTGTATCTCTCCGTATATATTCATAGACAAGTATGCATCTCTCCGTATATATATATATACGTAGACTGGTGTGCACTTTTCTGAATATTCACTAAGGGGCGTATGTTTTATTGTACATACACCGAGAGGAGAGTATCTTTGTGAATATACACCAAGAGATATACTTTTTCATTGTATATGTACCGAGAAGTCTATGTATCTCAGTGTATATACTGAGTGGTGCACATCCCTGTGTATACACCTAGGTGTGAGCATCTCGGAATATATACACAGAAAGGAGTGTATTTCGGTATAAATACACTGAGAAGTGAGAATATATTGGTCACAGACCGGGCCGCGGGGACGTTGATTCCCGAAACCCTCTCCAGGTATGTGTATAAACACAAGAGACTGTTAAATAAATACCAGTGTTAGTGACTCACGAAATCGTAATGACACGATTGCAAACCAACCATACCACGGGCGGGGTTAGAACCCGCGATCAGTCTCAAAACTCCAGACCGTCGCGTAGTCGTGTTAGCTATGAAAGTATCCATTATATTGGTTGCTGTTGTTGTTGATGCTGCTACAACATCAGAAGGAGAAAAGGGAAGAGGAAGGGAGGAGGAGAAGGAGGAGGAATGCGACGACGATAACGACAACGACGAGGAAGAGGAGGAGAAGACGAGGAAGAAGAGTAGTTAAGGGCTACTTCAACATGAGCTGTTCTGAGCCGTCGTGAACCCTCATTTCCCTGGTGTCCGAGACTGATATATTACCTAATCTTGGAAGTTAAAAGAACAAAACAAACGCTCACAACAGGTGTTTGGCACCGGCCACAATACCCATCCGGCAAATAAGGAGGAACAAGTATGCAAGACAAAAAAAAAAGAGCGAGGAGGCTCTTAATACCGATGCCCAGACCAAAGTATGACGTTAACTAGCAACCAAGACCAAAGCAGAGGCCTCTGAAATTTCACTATTTTTTCACAGTGGTTGTTTTATATATATATATATATATATATATATATATATATATATATATATATATATATATATTATATATATATATATATATATACATATAGGTGGTGTGGGACTAT
The DNA here is from genome assembly GCF_026875155.1 of Cherax quadricarinatus. Taxonomy (NCBI): domain Eukaryota; kingdom Metazoa; phylum Arthropoda; class Malacostraca; order Decapoda; family Parastacidae; genus Cherax; species Cherax quadricarinatus. The sequence goes on from NC_069407.1 coordinate 17,049,022, forward strand.
ACATGTGCATCTACCTTGGCTGATACCTATCTCCAATACACCAGGGAGGAAGGAGGGGCAGCTGCCAGCTTCAGGGAGTCCCAAAAGTCTAGAAAATAAGGAGAACTTGCCCATCATTATATGTTTGTTCCCATAGACTCAGAGACCCTTGGCTCATGGGGAAAGAGTGCATCTAAATTCCTTAAGGAGCTGGGAAAAAGACTCATCAGGGTAACTAGGGATCCCAGGGCAGCTAGTTTTCTGTTCCAGCGGCTCAGTGCGGCTGTTCAAAGGGGTAATGCCTGCTGTATTTTGGGAACACGCCCCAGCTCTGAGGAGCTGGATGAGATTTTCGCCTTATAGTCGGTGATACACATGTAACAACATGTACCTTATATGCCACCTTTATATCAACAATGTATCTCTTAAATCTTCTTTACCATATTATGTAATAAAATATTCCTATTGGTAAAAAAAATATATACTAAAAGATGGGGTTTACCTGGAGTTTACCTGGAGAGAGTTCCGGGGGTCAACGCCCCCGCGGCCCGGTCTGAGACCAGGCCTCCTGGTGGATCAGAGCCTGATCAACCAGGCTGTTGCTGCTGGCTGCACGCAAACCAACATACGAGCCACAGCCCGGCTGATCCGGAACTGACTTTAGGTGCTTGTCCAGTGCCAGCTTGAAGACTGCCAGGGGTCTGTTGGTAATCCCCCTTATGTGTGCTGGGAGGCAGTTGAACAGTCTCGGGCCCCTGACACTTATTGTATGGTCTCTTAACGTGCTAGTGACACCCCTGCTTTTCACTGGGGGGATGGTGCATCGTCTGCCAAGTCTTTTGCTTTCGTAGTGGGTGATTTTCGTGTGCAAGTTCGGTACTAGTCCCTCTAGGATTTTCCAGGTGTATATAATCATGTATCTCTCCCTCCTGCGTTCCAGGGAATACAGGTTTAGGAACCTCAAGCGCTCCCAATAATTGAGGTGTTTTATCTCCGTTATGCGCGCCGTGAAAGTTCTCTGTACATTTTCTAGGTCGGCAATTTCACCTGCCTTGAAAGGTGCTGTTAGTGTGCAGCAATATTCCAGCCTAGATAGAACAAGTGACCTGAAGAGTGTCATCATGGGCTTGGCCTCCCTAGTTTTGAAGGTTCTCATTATCCATCCTGTCATTTTTCTAGCAGATGCGATTGATACAATGTTATGGTCCTTGAAGGTGAGATCCTCCGACATGATCACTCCCAGGTCTTTGACGTTGGTGTTTCGCTCTATTTTGTGGCCAGAATTTGTTTTGTACTCTGATGAAGATTTAATTTCCTCATGTTTACCATATCTGAGTAATTGAAATTTCTCATCGTTGAACTTCATATTGTTTTCTGCAGCCCACTGAAAGATTTGGTTGATGTCTGCCTGGAGCTTTGCAGTGTCTGCAATGAAGACACTGTCATGCAGATTCGGGTGTCATCTGCAAAGGAAGACACGGTGCTGGCTGACACCTTGTCTATGTCGGATATAAGGATGAGGAACAAGATGGGAGCGAGTACTGTGCCTTGTGGAACAGAGCTTTTCACCGTAAGCTGCCTCGGACTTTACTCTGTTGACGACTACTCTCTGTGTTCTGTTAGTGAGGAAATTATAGATCCATCGACCGACTTTCCTGTTATTCCTTTAGCACGCATTTTGTGCGCTATTACGCCATGGTCACACTTGTCGAAGGCTTTTGCAAAGTCTGTATATATTACATCTGCATTCTTTTTGTCTTCTAGTGCATTTAAAACCTTGTCGTAGTGGTCCAATAGTTGAGACAGACAGGAGCGACCTGTTCTAAACCCATGTTGCCCTGGGTTGTGTAACTGATGGGTTTCTAGATGCGTGGTGATCTTGCTTCTTAGGACCCTTTCAAAGATTTTTATGATATGGGATGTTAGTGCTATTGGTCTGTAGTTCTTTGCTGTTGCTTTACTGCCCCCTTTGTGGAGTGGGGCTATGTCTGTTGTTTTTAGTAACTGTGGGACGACCCCCGTGTCCATGCTCCCTCTCCATAGGATGGAAAAGGCTCGTGATAGGGGCTTCTTGCAGTTCTTGATGAACACAGAGTTCCATGAGTCTGGCCTGGGGCAGAGTGCATGGGCATGTCATTTATCGCCTGTTCAAAGTCATTTGGCGTCAGGATAACATCGGATAGGCTTGTGTTAATCAAATTTTGTGGCTCTCTCATAAAAATTCATTTTGATCTTCGACTCTCAGTCTGGTTAGCGGCTTGCTAAAAACTGAGTCATATTGGGACTTGAGTAGCTCACTCATTTCCTTGTTGTCATCTGTGTAGGACCCATCTTGTTTAAGTAGGGGCCCAATACTGGACGTTGTTCTCGATTTTGATTTGGCATAGGAGAAGAAATACTTTGGGTTTCTTTCGATTTCATTTATGGCTTTTAGTTCTTCCCGCGATTCCTGACTCCTAAAGGATTCTTTTAGCTTAAGTTCGATGCTTGCTATTTCTCTGACCAGTGTCTCCCTACGCATTTCAGATATATTGACCTCTTTTAGCCGCTCTGTTATTCTTTTCCGTCGCCTGTAAAGGGAGCGCCTGTCTCTTTCTGTTTTACATCTACTCCTCCTTTTTCTTAGAGGAATAAGCCTTGTGCATACATCGAGTGCTACCGAGTTAATCTGTTCTAGGCATAAGTTGGGGTCTGTGTTGCTTAGTATATCTTCCCAGCTTATATCGGTTAGGACTTGGTTTACTTGGTCCCACTTTATGTTTTTGTTATTGAAGTTGAATTTGGTGAATGCTCCCTCGTGACTAATCTCCTTATGTCGGTCTGGGGCTCCGCGCATACATGACTGAACCTCAATTATGTTGAGATCTGAGTATATTGTTTTTGATATGGTGATATTTCTTATCAGATCATCATTGTTAGTGAAGATGAGGTCTAGTGTATTCTCCAGTCTAGTAGGCTCTATTATTTGCTGGTTTAAATTGAATTTTGTGCAGAGATTTAAAAGCTCGCGTGAGTGTGAGTTTTCATCAGAGCTGCCTCCTGGTGTTATTTCTGCAACAATATTATTTGCTATATTCCTCCATTTTAGGTGCCTTAAGTTGAAATCCCCCAGGAGCAAGATGTTGGGTGCAGGAGCTGGAAGGTTTTCCAGACAGTGGTCAATTTTTAACAGCTGTTCCTGGAATTGCTGGGATGTTGCATCCGGAGGCTTGTAGACTATCACAATGACTAGGTTTTGGTTCTCGACCTTTACTGCTAAAACTTCCACTACATCATTTGAGGCATTTAGCAGTTCTGTGCAAACAAGTGACTCTGCAATGTACAGGCCAACCCCCCCCTTTTGCCTGTTCACTCTGTCACATCTGTATAGGTTGTAACCTGGGATCCATATTTCGTTGTCCAAGTGATCCTTTATGTGGGTCTCAGTGAAAGCCGCGAACATTGCCTTTGCCTCTGCAAGCAGTCCACGGATGAAAGGTATTTTGTTGTTTGTTGCTGGCTTTAGACCCTGTATATTTGCAAAGAAGAATGTTATCGGACTGGTGGTATTGTTGGTACTGGGGGGGGATTTTTTTTCCGGCATTAGTATCTGTATCTGTTGGTTTGGAGTGGAGGCCATCGACTGTGGTTCCACTCCAGGAATGACTGGATTTGGTGTACGATTTCTGCCATTTCCTGCCAGTTTTTTTTTCCTTCCTGGCACTAAAAAACCTCTCCCTCTTGAGTGGCTGTGGCTACCCAGGTTTTCCCATGGCCTGGATGTTTTGTATCTTTTTGTCCCCTTTAGATGGTATGCCTGGCAATTTAAGTTATAGCACAGTCTTTCCTGTACTGAAGAGGTACACAGTTCAGGGTGAAAAAGCTTACAGGAAGGGAGTTTGCATTTTCCTGTTGTCATATGGGCATGGCATTTCCTAGGGTGGTCATAGTTGCACGTCCCATCTGTTTTTCCAGATTTCCCATGCCAGCAGATACCGAGTGCATAGTATGTGCACAGGCTTGGTTTCCGTTTGCCTTGGGTTTCTGTGACTGTATTCCCTGTTGGTGCATGTTTCCCTGTCTTACTTCTATCCTCCCTAGCACCAACAATGGAGCTCCCACCATTTGTTTTTGGTAATATATCCTCACTATTGCTAGTGGAGTCCTCTTGTTTGCTATTTCCTGCGGTATTTCTAGTTTGCAATATTGGTTTTATCTTATCTTTGACTACACTTGTTTCCCTACTATGGCTCCTGTCCCCTATGAGGTCATTCATATGTATTCCTTCCTGCGTATAATTCCCGACTACTTGGACAAAATCTCCAGCTTCACCATTACTGTCTCCCAGGACAGCATCTCCAGCTTCCCCATTACTGTCTCCCAGGACAGCATCTCCAGCTTCACCATTACTGTCTCCCAGGACAGCACCTCCAGCTTCACCATTACTGTCTCCCAGGACAGCACCTCCAGCTTCCCCATTACTGTCTCCCAGGACAGCACTATCAGCCCCCCATTTACTGACTACCAGGACATCATCTCCAGCCTTACAGTTTCTGACTACATGGCCAGTATCAAGGGCAGTACCATTCAGCCCGGACTTTTTATGTTCCCATCTGTTGTAGAAAGCTTCCAGGTTTTCTATGAAAGCAGCTTTGATGTTGACCTCTTTTAATACCCTTGTGATTTTAGTCCACAGATTTATCTCATTTGGGCATACCCAAAAACACTTCCCTGTTTTAATACTGCTTGTAGCTAGTTCCTGGATATCTGCACAAGGGGCGTGACACCAATTTCCACAGAAATGACAATTTATGCATGTGGAAGCCCGTTTGTTTGACTGACCACAGACTACACACAGCTTCATAATGATTTGAATGGTTGATTTACTGCAATTCTACTAGCAACCTCTTGAATATTCTATTAATAACCTGCTAGGTGGTGCACAACGAAACCGTTTGAAATCAGTCCAGGGTTCGGACCAGTCAAGGGTTCGGACCAGTCAAGGGTTCGGACCAGTCTATCTGATCTGATCAGTGGGTCACTTATTTAAACCATACTGGTCGGTGATTTGAGCTAACACATGAAGGATCTACTGGAAATTATCTACCCGAGTAATATGTGATTTGATTGATACAAAAGTATAACTTGCGTGTTGAAGAGCCGGTGACTGCTGGCACTCCTACAATGACGAACGGTCGAGCCTCCACTTTTGTTTATCAATCGCTGTATCTAGCTTCTCTATTTTTTTTTTCCGTCTCCACCACAATAAATGCTATATTATCACTATAGTTGACTGGTGCAAATTTTGGAGGAAGGGCGCTTTTTCTGTAGTAATAATTGCTTCTCGTTGTGTATATTGCGACCGCTGGTAACTACAGGTTATATGAAATTCACAGTAACGTCTGGTATTTCAAGAAAAAGAAACTAATGAAAGTCACTCCACTTCACTAAGTACCATTATAATATTGGTTAGTTGCTACTACAACACTGTATTCTGCTATTCACTGGTATCACTAGATTATATGCGAGTACACTAGCAGGCCAGGAAGATTATTAAAACAGCTGACCTGTGGTAAGTTTCTGGCGACTTCTGGCACCTGCCTCTATAGGCTTATCACTTCATTTACAAATTCACCTGTTTTCAAATGACACTTTAGCCTTTATCATCAATATACTAGGGAGCCACTGTAGTATACACTATACACTATGTATACTCAATGCTTTCAGGGAGACTTCCTTTCTCTGACACAAAGTTCAATATTATTATTTTTTCCACACGGGACAGGCCTATGATTCCCCTCTGGCAGTAAACTCTGCTAGGAAGTGCACACTTATTCTCCTTTTTTTACTCAGTATATAATGTTTTCCGCCCAAGATTGGTTCCAGGCGCTAGAGGGATGTATCGTATAGGATTGATGACACAAATTAAAGTTCTAGCACGTAAGAGCGACCGTGAAAACACCAGAAAAACCGGGAGCACGAGGCACGCTGACACTTGACGTTAAATTTAGTACATGGGGTGGTAGGGGAAGTGGAATATTCAAACGGCTTCAGGAAGAAATCCAAATATTCTTCCTTGAAGCCTTTTTATGCACTTCTCCGAGGCTATGGGTCCCACTATATATATATATATATATATATATATATATATATATATATATATATATATATATATATATATATATATATATATATATATATATATATATATATATATATACCAGGAGAGGGTTTCGGGGGTCAAGGCTCCTGCGGCCCGGTCTATGACCAGGCCACAGCAGGATTCGAATCTGCACACTCAGACTGTGCAGGTTCGAGTCCTGCTTTGGATTGAGAGTTAATATTTGTTAAAATTTAGACCGTTTGCAAATATACACACATATATCTAGCTTCCCGGGAGGCTGGTTAAACGACTCGGGTTCAATTCCTGGCCGATCGCAGTGTGGTCTTTGCTCTAAACCAATTGTTTTCTTGTATGCATTGATTTGCGTACTACTCGTGAGACTGGTATCCAAACGGGAGGAGAATATGAATAGTCCATAAGCTTACTACTCCCCGGAATGTGCCCAGCGCTACGGTAAACATGTCTAGCATTCTCACTGAAAACCAAGCGTTTTTTTATCATAGTGATGTGGTTTAAGACGTCGAAAGTTTAGCTAGCTTTTCAGAAAGCTGCCCAGATGTCCCGGGTTTAATTTCTTTGTGGGATGGCTTCAACAAGGTGCTGGAAACATTCCATAAAGATTCTGGTCCATACTCTGAACATTTTTTTTTTTGTCTTATAAATTTTTTTTTGTCCCGGTGGTCCCTCTGATCTGGAGTTTACCTGGAGAGAGTTCCGGGGGTCAACGCCCCCGCGGCCCGGTCTGTGACCAGGCCTCCTGGTGGATCAGAGCCTGATCAACCAGGCTGTTACTGCTGGCTGCACGCAAACCAACGTACGAGCCACAGCCCGGCTGATCAGGAACCGACTTTAGGTGCTTGTCCAGTGCCAGCTTGAAGACTGCCAGGGGTCTGTTGGTAATCCCCCTTATGTATGCTGGGAGGCAGTTGAACAGTCTCGGGCCCCTGACACTAATTGTATAGTCTCGTGGTGAAACCAATGCATTAATATGTGATTAAATTTACAATTACTTGTAACTTTGTAGCGTAATTAAGAGTCCGTATTTATTACAGGGGGAAACACGAGGAAGTGTGTCCTTAAGACACTTGCTCTCCATGTTCTATCAGTAAAATGGGTTCCTCGCTTTATATGATTGGTGTGGGTCGCATCCTGGGACAAAATTGACCTAATTTGTCCGAAATGCTCTGCATAACTTGGGGCTTTCTATATAGTAGTATCATGCTAGTATATCATTGATGTCAGCTAGGCCTTTATACCTTGTATATGTACTGGTAGTAATAAAGTTATTATTATTAGTAGTATTAGTATTAGCATTATAACGATGGAGTGATCAATTAATAACTGTTTCCAATGTAGGTTGGACACGGTTTGATAACACAATAGGCTCACAAACGAGAAATCTGGGTTTGATCTTAGGGTGGACAGAGACGTTGGTCATGCTTTCTTACATTTGTTGCGTGTGTTAAGATAAGATATTATCTTATCCTAGGGTGGATAGACACGTTGGGCATATTTCCTTACACTTGTTGGGTCGGTTCACCTAGCAGTCAGTAGGTACTTGGGTGCTGACTGACTCTTGTGGGTCACATCCTTGGGAAAAGGACCAAAGAACCCAGCAAGTAAGTAAATTTATTTAGGTAAGTAAGTTTATTCAGGTATACACAAATACAGTTACATAGATTATCATACATAGCAGCATATGTGTAGAGAACCTGGGATAACCCAAAAAAGTCAGACAGAGTGACTTATTTCCACTGGGATCCTTTTACTTTATCATTATAAAATAAAAGCGATAATATCTTATTATTATTCCATAATGAACATAACATCATTCTAAAAAGACTATCCACTACACCAGGGTCATTAAGACTATCTTCTACTTCTTGATTCGCCGGTACTCTCCCGGCCCGGGCCTTTTCCATTTGGTGGCCCGGCCTTGGCTCCCTTGCTCGGGAGTATCTCAGACTAGTGTCTGCCATGGGAGAAGGTAGAAGTACCTCCTCATCATTGGGACCAACTGTCCCCAGGCCTAGCCACATTCCCCGCCCTCACGGGGCTCGTAGGGAGAAGCTGGGCCTCTCTGGTCTGCCATCCCCGCCCCAAGGGAGCTAATGGTAATGACAGTCTTGTGAGCTGCAAGCTCGGGCTCAGGCACCTACCCTGCCCTAGAAGGGCTGTGCATGGTGTCGATCGATCAAGACTATCTACAATACAGGAGGCATTACTATGAATAAGGTAAAATTACAAGTGTATTAGCTTAAAAAAATAAAAATCATTTGGTGATTTCAAGTATCATACAGAGTAACATATGTGTAAATTGTCTAGAATAGCCCCCCAAAAAATCAGATAAAATGATTTATTTTCAATGGTTAATAGAAATATGAGGAAAGCGAAGTTGCCGGTGGAAAACAAAAACGTTTTCTTATAACCTAAAATCAAAGAAAACGTACTTGATTATGGTATAACTAATTTGTTAATATCCAACAAAGAAAACGAATACAAAAACAGGGATAACTAATCTAACATGCTCTAAGACGTGCATCTTCGACAGATACATACAATGATAGAATTACAACCATAAACATCTAATGAGTGACTTACCGTAACCCTTCATGATGCCGTGGGTGAGGAAGAGAGGCGCTCGTCCCGTAGTGGACTTCTGACTTAGTGTGTCGCGTATGACCTGAGGATCCACCATCACAACCACCAACACGCTGCCCAACTTAAGGCTGAACACACGACCATAACGCTCCACCAGCTTCACTATAGTCAAGTGAGGGGCGACTGGGTCCAGCCAGGGCAGGTAGCCCACCTGGTATGTTAAATGATTTTTTAGTCATTTGACATTTTAATCATTTAATCGTTCTGCAAATAAACTGACAAATACTGTTCCATAAATTGAAATAATTATTCACATAGGAATATTAAATAGCTTAACGATGACAAATGATAACACTCTGAAAATGGATGAGGCTATTTATGGACTTGCTATCACACTGCTTCACTACCTGGAGTTTACCTGGAGAGAATTCCGGGGGTCAACGCTCCCGCGGCCTGGTCTGTGACCAGGCCTCATGGTGGATCAGAGCCTGATCAAACAGGCTGTTACTGCTGGCTGCACGCACTCCAACGTACGAGCTACAGCCTGGCTGGTCAGGAACCGACTTTAGGTGCTTGTCCAGTGCCTGCTTCAAGACAGCCAGAGGTCTATTGGTAATCCCCCTTATGTATGCTGGGAGGCAGTTGAACAGTCTCGGGCCCCTGACACTTATTGTATGGTCTCTTAACGTGCTAGTGACACCCCTGCTTTTCATTGGGGGGGATGTTGCATCGTCTACCGAGTCTTTTGCTTTCGTTGTGAGTGATTTTCGTGTGCAAGTTCGGTACTAGTCCCTCTAGGATTTTCCAGGTGTATATAATCATGTATCTCTCCCGCCTGCGTTCCAGGGAATACAGGTTTAGGAACCTCAAGCGCTCCCAGTAACTGAGGTGTTTTATCTCCGTTATGCGCGCCGTGAAGGTTCTCTGTACATTTTCTAGGTCAGCAATTTCACCTGCCTTGAAAGGTGCTGTTAGTGTGCAGCAATATTCCAGCGTAGATAGAACAAGCGACCTGAAGAGTGTCATCATGGGCTTGGCCTCCCTAGTTTTGAAGGTTCTCATTATCCATCCTGTCATTTTTTTAGCAGATGCGACTGATGCAGTGTTATGGTCCTTGAAGGTGAGATCCTCCGACATGATCACTCCCAGGTCTCTGACATTAGTTTTTTGCTCTATTTTGTGGCCGGAATTTGTTTTGTGCTCTGATGAAGTTTTTATTTCCTCGTGTTTACCATATTGGAGTAATTGAAATTTCTCATCGTTGAACTTCATATTGTTTTCTGCAGCCCATTGAAAGATTTGGTTGATGTCCGCCAGGAGCCTTGCAGTGTCTGCAATGGAAGAAAGACACTGTCATGCAGATTCGGGTGTCATCTGCAAAGGAAGACACGGTGCTGTGGCTGACATCCTTGTCTATGTCAGATAGGAGGATGAGAAACAAGAGGGGAGCGAGTACTGTGCCTTGTGGAACAGAGCTTTTCATCGTAGCCGCCTCAAACTTTACTCTGTTGACTACTACTCTTTGTGTTTTGTTTGTGAGGAAATTATAGATCCATCTACCAAATTTTCCTGTTATTCCTTTAGCACGCATTTTGTGCGCTATTACGCCATGGTCACATTTGTCGAAGGCTTTTGCAAGGTCTGTATATGTTACATCTGCATTCTTTTTGTCTTCTAGTGCATCTAGGACCTTGTCGTAGTGATCCAGTAGATGGGACAGACAGGAGCGCCCTGCTCTTAACCCATGTTACCCTGGGTTGTGTAATTGATGGGTATCTAGATGGGTGGCAATCTTGCTTCTTAGGAACATTTTGAAGCTTTTTATGATATGGGATGTTAGTGCTATCGGTCCGTAGTTCTTTGCTATTGCTTTACTGCCCCCTTTGTGGAGTGGGGCTATGTCTGTTGTTTTTAGTAACTGTGGGACGACCCCCGTGTCCATTCTCCCTCTCCATAGGATGGTAAAAGCACGTGATAGGATTTTCTTGCAGTTCTTGATGAACACGGAGTTCCATGAGTCTGGCCCTGGTTCAGAGTGCATGGGCATGTCATTTATCACCTGTTCGAAGTCATTTGGCGTCAGGATAACATCAGATAGGCTTTTGTTTGCCAAATTCTGTGGCTCTCTTCGACTCTCAGTCTGGTTAGCGGCTTGCTAAAAACTGAGTCATATTGGGACTTGAGTAGCTCACTCATTTCCTTGCTGTCATCTGTGTAGGACCCATCTTGTTTAAGTAGGGGCCCAATACTGGATGTTGTTCTCAACTTTGATTTAGCATAAGAAAAGAAATGCTTTGGGTTTCTTTCGATTTCATTTATGGCTTTTAGTTCTTCCCGCGATTCCTGGCTCCTATAAGATTCCTTTAGCTTTAGTTCGATGTTTGCTTTTTCTCTGACCAGTGTTTCCCTACGCATTTCAGATATATTGGCCTCTTTTAGCCGCTCTGTTATTCTTATTCCGTCGCCTGTAAAAGGAGCGCCTCTCTCTTTCTGTTTTACATCTACTCCTCCTTTTTCTTAAAGGAATAAGCCTTGAGCATACATCGAGTGCCACAGAGTTAATCTGTTCTAGGCGTAAGTTGGGGTCTGTGTTGCTTAGTCTATCTTCCCAGCTTATGTCGTTTTGGACGTGGTTTATTTGGTCCCACTTTATGTTCTTGTTATTGAACTTGAATTTGGTGAAGGCTCCCTCGCAACTGATCTCATTTTGTCGGTCTGGGACTCCGCATATACATGTCTGAACCTCGATTATGTTGTGATCTGAGTATATTGTTTTTGATATAGTGACATTTCGTCACTATATCACTATATGAAGATGAGGTCTAGTGTATTCTCCAGTCTAGTAGGCTCTATTATTTGCTGGTTTAAGTTGAATTTTGTGCAGAGATTTGAAAGCTCGTGTGTGTGTGAGCTCTCGTCAGAGCTGCCTCCTGGTGCTATCACTGAAACAACATTATTTGCTATATTCCTCCATTTTAGGTGCCTCAAGTTGAAATCCCCCAGGAGCAAGATGTTGGGGGCAGGAGCTGGAAGATTTTCCAGACAGTGGTCAATTTTCAACAGCTGTTCCTGGAATTACTGGGATGTTGCATCCGGAGGCTTGTAGACTACCACAATGACTAGGTTTTCGTTCTAGATCTTTACTGCTAAAACTTCCACTACATCATTTGAGGCATTAAGCAGTTCTGTGCAAATAAGTGACTCTGCGATATACAGGCCAACTTCCCCCCCTTTTGCCTGTTCACTCTGTCGCATCTGTACAGGTTGTAACCTGGGATCCATATTTCGTTGTCCAAGTGATCCTTTATGTGGGTCTCTGTGAAAGCCGGGAACATTGCATTTGCCTCTGCAAGCAACCCACGGATGAAAGGTATTTTGTTGTTCGTTGCTGGCTTTAGACCCTGTATATTTGCAAAGAAGAATGTCATCGGTACTGGGGGGTTACTTTTTTTTCCGGCACTAATATCTGTATCTATTGGTTTGGAGTGGAGGCCATCGACTGTGGTTCCACTCCAGAAATGACTGGATTTGGCGTACGATTTCTGCCATTTCCTGCCAGTTTTTTTTTCTTCCTGGCACTAAAAAACCTCTCCCTCTTGAGTGGCTGTGGCTACCCAGGTTTTCCCATGGCCTGGATGTTTTGTATCTCATTGTTCCCTTTAGATGCTGTGCCTGGCAATTTAAGTTATAGCACTGTCTTTCGTGTACTGAAGAGGGACACATTTCAGGGTGAAAAAGCTTATAGGAAGGGAGTTTGCATTTTCCTGTTGTCATATGGGCACAACATTTTCTAGGGTGGTCAAAGTTGCATTTCCCATCTGTTTTTTCAGATTTCCCATGCCTGCAGATACCAAGTGCATAATATGTGCACAGGCTTGGTTTCCGTTTGCCTTGGGTTTCTGTGACTGTATTCCCTGTTGGTGCATATTTTCCTGTCTCATTCCTATCCTCACTAGTACTAACAATGGAGCTCTCACCAGTTGTTTCTGGTAATATATCCTCACTGTTACTAGTGGAGTCCCCTTGTTTGCTATCTCCTGTGGTATTACTAGTTTGTAATATTGGTTTTATCTTGTCCTTGACTACACTTGTTTCCCCACTACAGCTCCTGTCTCCCTCGAGGATATTTATATGCATTCCCTCATGCGTACATTTACTGTCTACCAGAACAGCACTTCCAGCCCCACAGTTACTGTCTACCAGGACAGCACCTCCAGCCTCACCATTACTGTCTACAAGGGCAGCACTTCCAGCCCCACAATTACTGTCTGCCAGGACAGCACCTCCAGCCTCACCATTACTGTCTACCAGGACAGTACTTCCAGCCCGACATTTACTGTCTACCAGGACAGCACCTCCAGTCTTACAGTTTCTGACTACATGTCCAGCACCAAGGGCGATATCATCCAGCCCAGACTTTTTATTTTCCCATCTGTTATAGAATACTTCCAGGTTTTCTATGAAAGCAGCTTTGATGTTATCCTCTTTTAATACCAATGTGATTTTAGTCCACAGATTGATCTCATTTGGGCATACCCAAAAACACTTCCCTGATTTAATACTGCTTGTAAATAATTCTTGGATATCTGCACAAGGGGCGTGACACCAATTTTCACAAAAATGGCAAGTAATTCACATGGAAGCCCGTTTGTTTGATTTACTGCAGACTATACAGAATTTCATGTGATTTCAGTGGTTGATTTACTGTTATTCTACTAGTAACCCCTTGAATATTCTAATAATAACCTCTTTAAAGTGAAGATCTGGCTATTTGTATTTCTATTTCTAACTGTACTTGTATATTAGGACAAGCTTACCGCTTTACATTTCTGCTTTATAGTTATTGTTTGTGTTTGATAAGGGCGCCCAATACCCCATCTGTTTATAGTCTGCTTTATAGTCCAACGAATCCGTTTGAAACCAGCCAAGGGTTCGGAACCAGTCAAGGGTTCGGAACCAGTCAGATCTGATCAGTGGATCACTTATTTAAAACATATCTGGTCAGTGATTTGGGCTAACTCATGAAGGAACTACTGGAAATTATTTAACCGAGTAATAGGTGATTAGATTGATACAAAAGTATAACTTGCGTGATGAAGAACCGGTGATTGCTGGCAGCTCCTACAATGACGAACGGTCGAGGCCTCAACCCTTATTTACAGCCTGAAGGTTTATAGATAACTATATCTAGCTTTTCTAGATTTTTTCCATATCCACCACAACAAATGCTGTTATCACTATAGTAGACTGGTGAAGATTATTGGAGGAATACAATACACAAATAACCCGCACATAAAAGAGAGAAGCTTACGACGACGTTTCGGTCCGACTTGGACCATTGACAAAGTCACTATTTGTGTATCGTTCCAGTCACGGCATTGTGCCTTTTTGTTAATTATTGGAGGAAAGTCGCTTTTCTGGAGTAATATTTGCTTTTTGTTGTGTATATTGCGACCGCTGCTAACTACAGGTTATAGGAATTTCCACTGTATACATCTAGTATTTCAAGAATAAAGAAAAAACTAATGATGGTCACTCCCCTCCACTAAGTATCATTACATTACTGGTTAGTTGCTACTACAACACTGTGGTAAGTTACTAAGTATCATTACATTACTGGTTAGTTGCTACTACAACACTGTGGTAAGGTTACTAAGTACCATTATATTACTGGTTAGTTGCTACTACAACACTGTGGTAAGGTTACTAAGTACCATTATATTACTGGTTAGTTGCTACTACAACACTGTGGTAAGGTTACTAAGTACCATTATATTACTGGTTAGTTGCTACTACAACACTGGTAAGGTTACTAAGTACCATTATATTACTGGTTAGTTGCTACTACAACACTGTGGTAAGTTACTAAGTACCATTATATTACTGGTTAGTTGCTACTACAACACTGTGGTAAGGTTACTAAGTACCATTATATTACTGGTTAGTTGCTACTACAACACTGTGGTAAGTTACTAAGTACCATTATATTACTGGTTAGTTGCTACTACAACACTGTGGTAAGTTACTAAGTACCATTATATTACTGGTTAGTTGCTACTACAACACTGTGGTAAGGGTTTCTAAGTACCATTATATACGGTTAGTTGCTACTACAACACTGTGGAAAGGTTACCAAGTACCATTATATTACTAGTTATTGCACTACAACACTGTGGAAGGTTACTAAGTACCCATTTTTACGGTTAGTGCTCTACAACACGGGTAAGGGTTTTCTAAGACCATTAATTATGGGAAGTTGCACTACAACACGGGTAAGGTTTCTAAGTACCATTATATTCTGGTTGATCACTACAACACGTGGTAATTACTAAGTCCCTTAATTTCGGGTAGTTGCTACTACAACACGTGGTAAGGTTACTAAGACCTTATTACGGTTTTGCACTACAACACTGTG
>NC_069407.1:17064619-17084619 GCF_026875155.1 Cherax quadricarinatus
GGGAGTATGCAGCACCAGTTTTGAATCCACACCTAGTCAGCAATCAAGAAATTAGAGAAATTTGAAAAGGTTTGCAACAAGACTAGCCCCAGAGCTACGGGGATTGTCCTACGAAGAAAGGTTGAGGGAAATCGGCCTGACGACACTGGAGGACAGGAGGGTTAGGGGAGACATGATAACGACATATAAAATACTGCGTGGAATAGACAAGGTGGACAAAGACAGGATGTTCCAGAGAAGGGACTCAGACACAAGAGGTCACAATTGGAAGTTGAAGACTCAGATGAATCAAAGGGATGTTAGGAAGTATTTCTTCAGTCATAGAGTAGTCAGGCCGTGGAATAGACTAGAAAGTGACGTAGTGGAGGCGGGAACCATACATAGTTTTAAGACTAGGTATGATAGAGCTCATGGGGCAGGGAGAGAGAGGACCTAGTAGCAATCAGCGAAGAGGCGGGGCCAGGAGCTGTGACTCGACCCCTGCAACCACAAATAGGTGAGTACAAATAGGTGAGTACATACACACACACACAGGCACACACGCAGACAAACACAGCAAAGTATCTGCAGACATGGCAAATCTGGAAAAACAGATGGGACGTGCAACTATGACCACCCTAGAAAATGCTGTGCCCTTATGACAACAGGAAAATGCAAACTCACTTCCTGTAAGCTTTTTCACCCTGAAATGTGTCCCTCTTCAGTACAGGAAAGACTGTGCTATAACTTAAATTGCCAGGCACACGATCTAAAGGGGACAAAAAGATACAAAACATCCAGGCCATGGGAAAACCTGGGTAGATACAGCCACTCAAGAGGGAGAGGTTTTTTAGTGCCAGGAAGGAAGAAAAAAACTGGCAGGAAATGGCGGAAATCGTACGCCAAGTCCAGTCATTCCTGGAGTGGAACCACAGTCGATGGCCTCCACTCCAAACCAACAGATACGGATACTAGTGCTGGAAAAAAAGTCCCCCCCCAGTACCACCAATACCACCAGTCCGATGACATTCTTCCTTGCAAATATACAGGGTCTAAAGCCAGCAACGAACAACAAAATACCTTTCATCGATGGACTGCTTGCAGAGGCAAATGCAATGTTCGCGGCTTTCACAGAAACCTACATAAAGGATCACTTGGACAACGAAATATGGATCCCAGGTTACAACCTATACAAATGCGACAGAGTGAACAGGCCAAAAGCGGGGGGTTGGCCTATATTTCGCAGAGTCACTTGTTTGCACAGAGCTGCTTAATGCCTCAAATGATGTAGTAGAAGTTTTAGCAGTAAAGATCGAGAACCAAAACCTAGTCATTGTGGTAGTCTACAAGCCTCCGGATGCAACGTCCCAGCAATTCCAGGAACAGCTGTTAAAAAATGACCACTGTCTGGAAAATCTGCCAGCTCCTGCCCCCAACATCTTGCTCCTGGAGGATTTCAACTTAGGGCACCTAAAATGGAGGAATATAACAAATAATGATGTTGCAGTGACAACACCAGGAGGCAGCTCTGACGAGAACTCATACACACACGAGCTTTTAAATCTCTGCACAAAATTCAACTTAAACCAGCAAATAATAGAGCCTACTAGACTGGAGAATACACTAGACCTCATCTTCACTAACAATGATGATCTGATACGAAATGTCACCATATCAAAAACAATATACTCAGATCACAACATAATCGAGGTTATGACATGTATGCGCGGAGCCCCAGACCTATATAATGAGATTAGTCACGAGGGAGCCTTCACCAAATTCAACTTCAATAACAAGAACATAAAGTTGGACCAAGTAAACCAAGTCCTAACCAATGTAAGCTGGGAGGATAGACTAAGCAACACAGACCCCAACTTATGCCTAGAACAGATTAACTCAGTGGCAGCCGCACTCGATGTATGCTCAAGGCTTATTCCTTTAAGAAAAAGGAGGAGTAGATGTAATATAGAAAGAGACAGGCACTACCTTTACAGGCGACGGAAAAGAGTAACTGAGCTGCTAAAAGAGGCCAATATATCTGAAATGCGTAGGGAGACACTGATCAGATAAATAGCAAACATCGAACTTAAGCTAAAGGAATCTTATAGGAGTCAGGAATCGCGGGGAGAACTAAAAGCCATAAATGAAATCGAAAGAAACCACAAGTATTTATTTTCTTATGCCAAATCAAAGTCGAGAACAACATCCAGTATTGGGACCCTACTTAAACAAGATGGGTCCTACACAGATGACAGCAAGGAAATGAGTGAGCCACTCAAGTCCCAATATGGCTCAGTTTTTAGCAAGCCGCTAACCAGACTGAGAGTCGAAGATCAAAATGATTTTTTTATGAGAGAGCCACAGAATTTGGTTAACACAAGCCTATCTGATGTTATCCTGACGCCAAATGACTTCGAACAGGCGATAAATGACATGCCCATGCACTCTGCCCCAGAGCCAGACTCATGGAACTCCGTGTTCATCAAGAACTTCAAGAAGCCCCTATCACGAGCTTTTACCATCCTATGGAGAGGGAGCATGGACACAGGGGTCGTCCCACAGTTACTAAAAACAACAGACATAGCCCCACTCCACAAAGGGGGCAGTAAAGCAATAGCAAAGAACTACAGACCGATAACATTAACATCCCATATCGTAAAAATCTTTGAAAGGGTCCTAAGAAGCAAGATCACCACCCATCTAGATACCCATCAGTTACACAACCCAGGGCAACATGGGTTTAGAGCAGGTCGCTCTTGTCTGTCTCAACTATTGGATCACTACGACAAGGTCCTAGATGCACTAGAAGACAAAAAGAATGCAGATATAATATATATAAACTTTACAAAAGCCTTCGACAAGTGTGACCATGGCGTAATAGCGCACAAAATGCGTGCTAAAGGAATAACAGGAATAGTTGGTAGATGGATCTATAATTTCCTCACATACAGAACACAAAGAGTAGTAGTCAACAGAGTAAAGTCCGAGGCGGCTACGGTGAAAAGCTCTGTTCCACAAGGCACAATACTCGCTCCCATCTTGTTTCTCATCCTCATATCTGACATAGACAAGGATGTCAGCCACAGCACCGTGTCTTCCTTTGCAGATGACACCCGAATCTGCATGACAGTGTCTTCCATTGCAGACACTGCAAGGCTCCAGGCGGACATCAACCAAATCTTTCAATGGGCTGCAGAAAACAATATGAAGTTCAATGATGAGAAATTTCATTTACTCCGATATGGTAAACACGAGGAAATTAAAACTTCATCAGAGTACAAAACAAACTCCTTCCACAAAATAGAGCGAAAAACCAACGTCAAAGACCTGGGAGTGATCATGCCGGCACTGGACAAGCACCTAAAGTCAGTTCCTGATCAGCCGGGCTGTGGCTCGTACGTTGGTTTACGTGCAGCCAGCAGCAACAGCCTGGTTGATCAGGCGCTGATCCACCAGGAGGCCTGGTCACAGACCGGGCCGCGGGGCATTGACCCCCGAAACTCTCTCCAGGTAAACTCCAGGTAACTCCAGGATCTCATCTTCAAGGACCATAACATTGTATCAATCGCAGCTGCTTGAAAAATGACAGGATGGATAATGAGAACCTTCAAAACTAGGGATGCCAAGCCCATGATGACACTCTTCAGGTCGCTTGTTCTATCTAGGCTGGAATATTGCTGCACACTAACAGCACCTTTCAAGGCAGGTGAAATTGCTAACCTAGAAAATGTACAGAGAAACTTCATGGCGCGCATAACGGAGATAAAATACCTCAATTACTGGGAGCGCTTGAAGTTCCTGAACCTGTATTCCCTGGAACGCAGGCGGGAAAGATACATGATTATATACACCTGGAAAATCCTAGAGGGACTAGTACCGAACTTGCACACGAAAATCACTCACAGCGAAAGCAAAAGACTTGGCAGACGATGCAACATCCCCCCAATGAAAAGCAGGGGTATCACTAGCACGTTAAGAGACAATACAGTAAGTGTCAGGAGCCCGAGACTGTTCAACTGCCTCCCAGCATACATAAGGGGGATTACCAACAGACCCCTGGCAGTCTTCAAGCTGGCACTGGACAAGCACCTAAAGTCAGTACCTGACCAGCCGGGCTGTGACTCGTACGTTGGATTGCGTGCAGCCAGCAGTAACAGCCTGGTTGATCAGGCTCAGATCCACCAGGAGGCCTGGCCACAGGCCTGGCCGCGGGGGCGTTGACCCTCGGAACTCTCTCCAGGTAGCTCCAGGTAAGACTAGTTCCAGAGCTACGAGGTATGTCCTACGAGGAGAGGTTAAGGGAAATCAACCTGACGACACTGGAGGACAGGAGAGATAGGGGGAACATGATAACGACATACAAAATACTGAGAGGAATTGATAAGGTGGACAAAGACAGGATGTTCCAGAGATGGGACACAGCAACAAGGGGACACAGTTGGAAGTTGAAGACACAGATGAATCATAGGGATGTTAGGAAGTATTTCTTCAGCCACAGAGTAGTCAGGAAGTGGAATAGTTTGGGAAGCGATGTAGTGGAGGCAGGATCCATACATAGCTTTAAGCAGAGGTATAATAAAGCTCACGGTTCAGGGAGAGTGACCTAGTAGTGACCAGTGAAGAGGCGGGGCCAGGAGCTTGGGATCGACCCCAGCAACCTCAACTAGGTGAGTACAACTAGGTGAGTACACACGTGGTAATGCTTTCTTTACAGCCAGCAAAGTCAGGGTATTTCTCCAGAATGGTCTGTAATATACCGCTGTGAATAAAATACTTTGCCATTTCTTGAACATTTCTGAGTGAGTTGTCTCTAAATTCATTAATTTTATCGCACTCCAGTACATAATGACGCAAGGTGTGACAATAGTCCATCTGGCAAAGTTTACATTTCGTTTGGTCTACATCTGGTGGTGGTGATTTAATTAACCTGCCAAAGATGCTTGTAACCCAGCCGGAGCCGGGCGGTAGTGACATCCAAGAGTCTGCTTATCTTGTTGGATGCACCATAGACATATGGCTCCTCCTGCATGATAGAATGATGATAGATGGACTGACTTGTGTCAGTCTCCCTAAGTCTTAAGTCAATAAAGTTCAATTGAAGTTCTTTTCTTATAATTGTTCTCAAACTGCTAACTGACAACCCAAGATTTCAATCTACTCCCTCTTTGAAAGCGTACAGCTTAGCCAATTTATCAGTTCTATCATGCATCTGAAGACCAATGTGAGATGGAATCCACAGCATGTGCACTCTGACTCCACTGTCCACAATCTTACCAATCTTACCAATATTCAAAACCCTAAACCTACTCACCATACAAAACATCCATACTTATTACTGCACCTATTACATATATAGAACACTTAACTCGGATATAAACCCTCCCCTCAAACGTCTCCTTACCAACCTCAACAGAACACATGACCATAACACAAGGCACAGATCACTCTTTGATGTTCCTCGTGTCCATCTCACGCTATGCAAAAACTCAATGCACATAAAAGGCCCTAAAATCTGGAATTCATTACCTGTAAATATAAAAGAAACACTGTTTATAAATTCAAGTCTCTTCTCAAAAATCACTTACTCACCCACAACCAAATAAATACTGAATAATTGTATCTTAAAAATTGTATCTCATAAATGTTTCTCATAATTGTATCTCATAAATGTTTAACCTGATACCCAATCAAACTTTGTTATTTTTTTTTTATTACATTACCAACAGAATACTCCCATTTACTGAATGCACAGCAATACAGTAAATGGACCATTATGACCTGTCTTTGTTATACTCATTTGTGCTTAATTTTTTATCTGTTTTTTTTTTTTTTTTTTTTATTACATAATGTATCTTGTTCAAATAAAAATAAAATAAAATAAATAAATACCCTGTGTCTGGCTTCTGACGCAACCATGCCCAATTTATCTTAAGCAATTGAGGCATTTATGGATGACAGAGTAGGATCAGTTACAATTAAAAAGTTGGTCAACCTTAGATACATTGAACGCAATTTGAGTGCAAGGAATATGGCAAACAGTTCTGTTTTGAAAGGGTAGAGGCCAGTATTGATGCGTGTTGCTCCCAATTTCTTTATGAAAGCCATCATTGTATGGACAACAGCAGAATACCAAACTGAACAGTGGATTGGTGAACAGAACCCATCAACGTAATATCATTTGTGACTAAGTTATCAATACTGCTTAAGAATCATGTTTTGGACTCCAAGACGGGTAGCTTTGGTTGTGATTTAAAAGAAAGAGTTTTTGGGGATAATGGAGGAATGGATAGTTTGGAATGGGGTAATATCCCATGGTAGCGGGAGAAGTGTCTCTGCTGCCTAAATTGACATAGACCATGTAGCTGGTTCTGCGGAATCGTTTTCCAGTTTCTCTCGGATCCATCTGGAAGGATGTTCACCAGTGCAGAGGGAAAGTTTGGAGGGCGTCTGTGCAGGGGTCTGATGGGTAACTAAAGCATATTGACCCAGTGAGGATATTTCTTTCAGTTACACGATCTCTTTATGATTGGAATATTAAGTTCTTTCTGCATATTTAAGATTTGGGCAGTACGAGGGCACATCCTAGGATAAATCCAATTTACTTCGTTTTTTTGCGGTTTTTTCCATCCTCAAGCTTCCAGTCAAAACCGAGTGCAGGTAGTGGCGCAGATATCAACCAAATGATCTAATATAAGCAAGATAATAATCACTAGAAGTACTTACCGTAGATATTACTTGACAGAACCCTCAGACAGCCTCCAACACTCAGGTTAAGGTTAAAAACAATTCTCATTTTGTAAACTTGAGGCTTGTGAACCTGTCGTAGGCACACTCCCGGCCGTACGTAGCAGAGGTCATGAGGGGTCGAGTACCTGTTAGCCAAAATATAAAAGAAAAATAGTTTATATTCATTCCAAATTTAACAGATAGTCTTACCTAACTTGATGCACCAGACAAACTTAAAGAAAACGTAAACATTTTCAACATTAACACTTATATTTTGCACTAATATATTTGCACCTGAATTTCTCCAGTAGTTGAAATCCCAGCAAAGGCAAAGATGAGGTGAGTACAGATGCTGGGATCTATGTCTTCCACATCAAACTTTCCATCTTCGTCGCGATATACAGCCCAAGACGCCATGTTTCTGCACATTTACCATCACACCTCTCTAGAGGTGAAATATAATGAGTATATTGTTACGTATAGGCCTAAGTGTGAAGTATATTGTAGTGTGTAGGTTTAAGAAGGCAACACATAATCAGTACTTGATTCAGTGTTTTTCCAAAATAATAATAAGAAAAACTTTATACATCAAAAGAAAAGTATATGGGAACATCATAGAATAATTTACTTATTAGGTTGGCAAAAACAAGAGAAAAAATGAGGAAATGTGAAACAATATATGTAAAGTTAGAGCGTAGTAGTTAGAGATATAAGATGTTGTTAAGTTGACTTAATTCTCGAAGTCACTGAAGATGAAAAGGCATTGTTAAGAACAAAGACGTAGAACCTATTTACTGGGTATTGAAAAACGTAAAGTTCATTTACTTTATTTTAATTTATTTATTTCCAATTTGTGCACACTTACAGAAGGTACAAAAAAAAAATACAGATAAGAGCAGTATGCCAAAGCCACTTATTACTATGCATTGCATTACGGGCTGCTTAAAAATTAACTTAAGATTAACTAAGCAATGATTATTATTATTATTATAATCAAAAAAAGAAGCGCTAAAAGCCACAAGGGGGGACTTTACAGCGTGCTACTAAAGCAATGATGAAATCAGGTGATAAAACCATTAATGTAAAAGGATAACTATAAAGCACAAAGTGAGTATTACAAAGACAGGTCATATGGTTGCATTCAGTTAGAGTAGTGAGTCTGTTAGGTAGTGTAATTTTAAAAAATAATAAATTGTTTTAGATTGGGTTTTAGGTTTAAATTTTGGATATAAATTGTGGGAAAACATTTAAAGATATACAATTTTAATGTTCAGTTATTTCAGTATTTATTTGGGTTTTTGGTGAGTAAGTAATCTTTGAGAAGTGACTTGGAATTTAATAAAAGGGTTGTGTTTCTTTTATATTTACAGGTAATGAATTCCAGATTTTAGGGCTTTTATGTGCATTGAGTTTATGCATTTAGTGTGAGATGGACACGGGAAACATCAAAGAGTGATCTGTGCCTTGTGTTATGGTCATGTGTTCTGGTTGAGGTTGGCAAGGAGATGTTTTGAAGGGGAGGGTTAGATTTTATCAGAGTTAAGTGTTCTTATGTATGTAATAGGTGCAGTAATATTAATAAGTATGGATGTTTTTGTATGGTGAGTAGGTTTAGTGTATTGATTATTGGAGGTGTTGCTGCCTGTAGTGAGAATTTGTTATCATTTCTAATGCAGCCTTTTGTTGGGGTGTAATAGTGGTCTGAGATGGTTAATTGTTGTTGAGCCCATGCACAAATTCCATAGGTGATGATAGGGGTAAATAAGAAGAGTGATTATAGGGCCAGGCGGGCTGATGTGGAACATAGTACCGTATCTTAGGATAGTATGCCCTACAGGTCTTGGAAATTTTCTTAGGAAATTTGATGAATATGGTGTATGAAAATTTGAGTCTATTTATCAAGGTGGATTCCTAAGAATTTTCCTTCTGTTGTTTTGTGATAGGTGATCCCATTTATCATTATGTTAAGAGGGACATCTGTGCTCTGTTACCAAACTGAATGAAGTATGTTTTGTCAATGTTTAGTGTAAGTTGTTAGTCTATCCAGGGTAGATATTTTCTGTAATTCGGTATTTACAGTATATGCTAGGTGACTGGGCGTCGGGGTGAGAGAAGCGTATGTAGTGTCATCTGCAAATAGTGTGGTTTTGAGTAATTGCCGCGAAGCATTTGGAAGGTCAAATATATGTATTAGGAGAAAGAGAAGAGGGGCCAAGGAACCTTCCCTGTGGGACACCAACTGTAATTGGTTGTGCAGGAAGAGTTTTGCCCCATTTGGTACACATATTGGCTTTGTTGCTGAGGTAAGGGACGTGGAGGATGTAGTTGAGGGAGTTGCCCTTCTTAACAATAGTGTGACAATTTTTACGTGGAGCAGTCATGGTCATTGTATCAAAAGCTTACGTAAGTCAATGGATGATCCAGTGGGACTTCTTTTTTCTTCTATTGCAGTGTATATATGTTCTAGCATGTGTATAATAGCATCATTAGTATTTTTATTAGGCCTGAATCCAAATTGGCAGGGGTTGAGTATGTTTTGGGAGATAAGGTAGGAGTAGATTCGTTTATGAATTAATTTTTCGAAGATTTTTGAGAGAGGGTGTAAGTTGGATATTGGCCTATAGTTATTCAACTCTGTTTGGTCTCCTCCTTTGTGGATCGGGGTGACCCTTGCTATTTTGAGTACTGTAGGGAAGGTGGAGGATTCAATGGATTTGTTAAAGAGTGTTGCAATGATTGGTGATAGCACTTGTGACACTTTTTTGTATATAAGGGGTGGTAAGGTATTTAAATCTCCTGCCTTGTTTTTTAGTGCGTTGATAATAAGGGAGACTTCGTATGGGTTAGTCGGAGCTAGGAACAGTGTGTTCGGGTAGTTGCCGGTGAGGTAGTCATTTGGTGGGGTATCTGAGCTTGGGATTTTATTGGCAAGGTTTTGTCCTATAGTGGAGAAGAAATCATTGAGTCTGTTTGCTGTTTCTGTTGGTGGGAGTTGGGGTTCATCTGTTTTTGCTAATTTTATTTCGCTATTTCGTGATATCTTTTTTGTTCCCAGAATTTCTGATAGGGTTTTCCAGGTCTTTTTTATATCACCTCGTAAGTTGGATAATCTGTTCTCATAATACAATTTTTTTGCCCTTCTTATCAGGCTGGTTAGGATTGACGAGTAACGTTTTGTTTGGTCTCTGGTTATGTGACCCATTCTGTACTGTTTTTCATATTGGTGTTTTGTATTTATGGATTTGAGAATGCTGGGTGTTAGCCAGGGACTGTTCAGTCTCTTTGCTGTCATCTGTTTAGTTTTTTTAGGGCAGTGCTTGTTATAGAGGTATTGGGTTTTTTTTAGAAAATTATTAATACATTCGTCAATATCTGTATAGGTTTCTAGCTCAGTGTGCCAATCAATGTTTGCTATTGCTGTTGTGAAGTTATTAATGGCTGCCTCATTGTGAAGTCTGAAGGTGACTTTAGTAGTGTCTTGGGGTAGTTTACCAAGAGTTGTTATGAGGAAAGTAGGGTAGTGGTCTGTGGTATTATCTGTAATTATGCCTGATTTTAAAGGGGATATGGTGTTGGTCCAGATGTGGTCAAGTAGGGAAACACTAGTCTCTGTAACTCTTGTAGGTTTTGTTACTGTTGGTAGTAACATACAGTTACTCATTGTGTTTGTGAATTCAGTAACGTGTGGGTCCTGGTCTTGCAGGAGATTTATATTGAAGTCACCTGAGAGTAGTAAGTGATCTTTGTTCATGCGTGCATCAGTTATCATACTTCCTAGATTTTGACTAAATTGGCTAATGTTTGACTGTGGAACTCTGTAGATGTTTATCAATGTGAGAGGTTTTTGTAGGTACTTTGATTTGAATTTAGCTATTATATATTCCCCATGTTCATCCCTTGTGGCAAGTAATAGTTGATACATTCTAGTTGGTCTGAGTAGTATATGGCTGTGCCACCCCCTTGTTGAATCTGGCCCTACGTTGTGTAAGGCTGTGTAACCAGGAATGCATAGACATCCTGTACTACAGCTTTAGACCGGTTTTCATTAGTGTAATGATGACATATTGCATGTAAGAAATTTTAGTAATGCTATAGTGATCGCGTAATGCTTTGCTTAAAGATCTGATATTGTAGTTAAATATAGTTAATTGTTGTTGTTGGCACTGAGAATGCCTTTGATTGTTCTGCAGTTGTAGTAATTACAGTTACTGTTTGATATTTTCATTTAAGTCATAAAAAGAAGTTGGTAATCAGATCAATGCTTGTAATCATAAATTTGTAGTTGAAAATCTATAGTTGAATTAAGATAAAACAAATGTAAATAGTCTTAAGCTAAAAACTAGCACGCTGGATTATTTAACAAATGTAAAATAATGAGGCTAAAGGGACTAATACAAATAAAGTGAATGGAATCAAATAGTGGAGCTTGGAATATGATAGTAGGTAAGTACTATAAAAGGTAATTTTTTAAAGTAGAATTATAGTATAAAATTATAATACAAAGGGACTAAATAGGTTGTAGTGACGCAATTAAAGTGGTAATCAAAAAAATGAGCTTTGGAATATTAATTGGCAAAATTGTGAACTTATTCTACTTTAGCACCGAAAAATAGCACTTTATTAATTTTAACAAATGTGAATAGATAAACTAGGATAGTTATATAAAGCTAAAATAAAGGAGAAAACATATAAGGGACTAAAAATTAAGTAATGGTAAAGCAAAGTTATATGGGCAATTGTAGGAATTATAATATAAACGTAAAATATAAAAATACAATTGAAATGGTAACTTGCAATTGCAAAGAGTCTGGTATAGGTGTTGACAAGAACAAGATTATACCTAGATTTTAAATTGCCGAAAAATAAAATTCTCAATTAAAGTACCAAAAGAATAATAGTAAAAAAAAAAACAATGTAATGTCTTGATTATAATATGATAGTAAGAGGGTATACAGTACACAGGTACATGGTATAATATAAAGGTTGGGGTTGAATATAAAAACTTGAAAATTTGGCTACAAAATGTTATGAGAAGTATAAAATAATGTTTAATGTACAAAAGTAAAATTGTACCATTATACTACTGGTCAGTTGCTACTACAACACTGTGGTAAGTTACTAATAACCATATTATTACTAGTTTATTGCTACTACAACACGTGGTAGTTACTAAGTATTCCATTATATTACTGGATAGTTGCAACTACAACACAGTGGTAAGTTACTAAGTACATAAATTACTGGTTAGGTTTGCTAACTACAACACTGTGGTAAGTTACTAAGTACCTTATCATTACTGGTATTTGCTACTACAACACGTGGAGTAACTAAGTACCATTATATTACTGGTTAGTTGCTACTACAACACTGTGGTAAGTTACTAAGTACCATTATATTACTGGTTAGTTGCCACCAACAACACTGTGGTAAGATTAACTAAGACATTAAATTACTGGTTATTAGCTACTGACAACACTGTGGTAAGTTACTGAAGTACCTTTATATTACTGGTTATTGCTACTACAACACTGTGGAAAGTTACTAAGTACCATTATATTACTGGTTAGATTCTACCTACAACACTGTGGTAAGTTACTAAGACCATTATATTACTGGTTAGTTGCTGACTACAACCTGTGGTATGTTTACTAAGTACCATTATATTACTGGTTTAAGTTGCTACAACAAACACTGTGTAAGTTATCCTTAGTACCTTAATATTACTTGGTTTAGTTGCTACTAACAACACTGTGGTAAGTTACTAAGTACCATTAATATTACTGGTTAGTTGCTACCACAACACTGTGATAAGTTACTAGTACCATTATATACTGGATAGTTGCTACAACAACACTGTGTAAGTTAGCTAAGTACCTTTATATTACTGGATAGTAGCTACTACAACACTGTGGTAAGTACTAAGTACCATTATATTACTGGTCATTTACTACTACAAGACTGTGGTAAGTTACTAAGGTACCATTATATTACTGGTTAGTGCTACTACAACACTGTGGTAAGGTTACTAGTACCATTATATTACTGGTTAGTTTGCTAACACGACATCTGTGGTAAGGTTACTAAGTACCATTATATTATGTTATTTTGCTACTAACAACACTGTGGTAAGGTTACTAAGTACCATTATATTACTAGATAGTTGCTAAGCTACAAACACTGTGGTAAGGTTACTAAGTACCATAATATTACTGGTTCGTTGCTACTAACAACACTAGTGGTAAGTTTACTAAGTACCATTATATTACCTGGTTAGTTGCACTACAACACTGTGGTATATTACTAATTACCATTATTTACTGGTTAGTTGTCCTACTACCAAACTGTGTAAAGTTACTAAGTACATTATATTTACTGATAGATGCTACTGGACAACACTGTGGTAAGGTTACTAAGGTACCATTATATTACTGGTTAGTTGCTAACTACAACACTGTGTAATTACTAAGTACACATTATATTACTGGTTAGTTTGCTACTACATACACTGTGGTTAATTTACTAATACCATTAATTACTGGTTATGTTCTACAAACAACAACTGTGGTAAGTTACTACAAGAACCATTATATTACTGGTTAGTTTGCTAAATACAAAAACTGTGGTAAGTTGACTAAGTACCATATATTACTGTTAGTTGCTACTACAAACACTGTGGTAAGGTTACTAAGTACCAATAATTACTATTAGTTGCTACTACAACACTGAGGTAAGGTTACTAAGTACTATTATATTACGAGGTTAGTTGCTACACAACACTGGTGGGTAAGTTACAAAGTACCATTCTATTACTGGTTAGTTGCTACTACAACACTG
Organism: Cherax quadricarinatus; assembly: GCF_026875155.1. Classification (NCBI taxonomy): domain Eukaryota; kingdom Metazoa; phylum Arthropoda; class Malacostraca; order Decapoda; family Parastacidae; genus Cherax; species Cherax quadricarinatus. The sequence goes on from NC_069407.1 coordinate 17,078,159, forward strand.
TGGTAAGTTACTAAGTACCCATTATATTTACAGGTTAGTGCTACTACAACACTGTGGTAAGTTACTAAGTAACCATTATATTACTGTTAGTTGCTACTACAACACTGTGGTAAGTACTAAAGTACCATTATATTACTGGTTAGTTGCAACTACAACACTGTGGTAAGTTACTAAGTACCATTATATTACTGGATAGTTGCTACTACAACACTTGGTAAGTTACTAAGAACCATTAATTACTGGTTAGTTGCACTACAACACTGTGTAAGTTATCTAAGTACCCATTAATATTACGGTTAGTTGCTAACTACAAACACTGTGGTAAGTTACTAAGTACCATTATAATTACTGGTTTAGTTGCTACACAACACTTGTAAGTTACTAAGTACCATTAAATTACTGGTTAGTTCTACTACAACACTGTGGTAAGTTACAAAGTAACCATTAATTACTAGTTAGTTGCTACTAACAACACCTGTGGGTAAGGTTACTAATTACCATTATATAACTAGTTAGTTGCTACTAACTACAACACTGTGGTAAGGATACCAAGTACCATTATTATTACTGGTTAGTTGCTATACAACACTGTGGTAATGTATTAAGTACCATTATATTACTAGTTAGTTTGCTACTGACAACACTGAGGTAAGGTTACTAAGTACCATAATTACTATTAGATTTGCTACTACAACACTGTGGTAAAGGTTACTAAGTACCATTTAAATTTACTGTTTAGTTGCTACTACAACACTGTGGAAGGTTATAAGTACCATATATTACTGGTTAGTTGCTACTACAACACTGTGGTAAGTTACTAAGTACTCATTATATTACTGGTTAGTTGCTACTACAACACTGTGGTAAAGTTACTAAGTACCATTATATTACTGGTTAGTGCTATCACAACACTGAGGTAAGGTACTAAGTACCATTATATTACTCGTCAGTTGCTACTACAACACTGTGGTAAGGTTACTCAGTACCATTATATTACTGGTTAGTTGCTACTACAACACTGTGGTAGTTACTAAGTACCATTATATTACTGGGTTAGTTGCTACTACAACACTGTGGTAAGTTACTAAGTAACCATTTATATTACTAGTTGTTTGCAGTACTTGACACTCTGTGGTAAGGTTACTAAGTACCATATATTTACTGGTTAGTTGCTACTACAATCACTGTGGTAAGTTACTAAGTACAATTATATTACTATTAGTTTGCTACTACAACACTGTGGTATGTTACTAAGTACCATTATATTCTAGTTAGTTACTTTGCTACTACAACATCTGTGGTAAGTTACTAAATACCATATATACTTGGTAGTTGCTACTATCAACACTGAGGTAAGTTACTAAGTACCATTATATACTAGTTACTGCTACTACAACACTGTGGTCAGTTACTAAGTTCCATAATTATACTGGTTAGTTTGCTACTGACAACAGCTGTGGAAAGGTTACTAAGTACCATTATATTACTGGTTAGTTGCTACACAACACTGTGGTATTACTAAGTACCATTATTTACTAGTTAGTTCTACTACAACACTGTGGTAAGTTACTAATTACCATTATAATACTGGTTAGTTGCTACTACAACACTGTGGGTAGAGTGTACTAAGTACCATTATATACTGGTTAGATTGCTACAACAACACTGTGGTAAGTACTAAGTACCATTATATTACAAGATTATAGCTACTAGCAACACTGTGGTAAGTTACTAAGTACCATTATATACTGGTTAGTGCTACTATCAACACTGTGGTATCGGTTACTAAGTACCAATATATTACTGGTTTATGTTGCTACTACAACACTGTGGTAAGTTACTACGTACCATATATTACTAGTTAGTTGCTACTACAACACTGTTGTAAGTACTAAGTACCATTATATTACTGTATTTGCAACTTACAACACTGTGGTAAAGGTTACTAAGTACCATTATATTACTGTTTAGGTTGCTACTGACAACACTGTGGTAAATACTAAGTACCATTATATTCCTGTTAGATTCTACTACAACACTGTGGGTAAGTTCTAAGTACCATTATATTACAGTTAGTTGCTACTACAAACACTGTGGTAAGTTACTAAGAACCATATATTACTGGTTAGTTCTACTACAACACTGTGTAAGGTTTCTATTACCATTATATTACTGTTAGTTTGCTACTACAACACTTGAGTAAGTTACTAAGTACCATTATATTACTAGTTATTTGCTACTACAACCACTGTGTGTAAGTTACTAAGTACCATTATATTACTGGTTAGTTGCTACTACAACACAGTTGTAAGTTTACTAAGTACCATTATATTACTATTTAGTTTTGCTACTACAAACACTGTGGGTAAGTTACTAGAGTACCATTATAATGACTGGTTAGTTGCTACTACCAAAAAACACTGAGGTAAGTTACTAAGACCATAATATTAACTGGTTTAGTTGCTAACTACAACACTGTGAAGAGGGGGGGGTGAGTTACTAAGTACATTATATACTGGTAGTTGCTACTACAACACTGTGGTAAGTTTACTAAGTACCATTAATTACTATTTAGTTGCTACTCAACACGTTGTAGTTACTAAGTACCATTATATTACTGTTAAGTGCTACTACAACACTGTGGTAAGTTACTAAGTACCATATATTACTGGTTAGTTGCTACTACAACAAACACTGTTGTAAGTTACTAAGTACATTATATTATCTATTTTAGTTTGCTACTAACAACACTGTGGGTAAGTTAGCTAAGTATACCATTATATTACGGGTTAGTTGCTACTACAACACTGTGGTAAGTTACTAAGTACCATTATATACTGTTAGTGCCTACTAAACAACACTGTGCAAGTTACTAAGTACCATTATATTACTATTAGTTGCTACATCAAACACTGTGGTAAGTACTACTAAGTACCATTATATTTCTGGTAGTTGCTACTACAACACTGGAAAGGTTTACTAAGTACCATTATATTACTGGTTAGTTGCTACTAACAACACTGTGTAAGGTTACAGTACCATTATATTACTTGGTTAGTTGCTACTACTACAACACTGATGTAAGTACTAAGTACCATTATATTACTGGTAGTTGCTAACTACAAACACTGTTGGTAAGTTACTAAGTACCATAATATTACTGGTTAGTTGCTACTTACCACACTGTGGTAAGTTTACTAAGTACCATATATTACTGGTTATGTTGCTACTACAACCTGTGGTAAGTTACTAAGTACCTATATAATTACTGGTTAGTTGCTACTACAACACTGTGGTAAGTTACTAAGTACCATTATATTACTGGTTAGTTGCTACTACAACACTGTGGTAAGTTACTAAGTACCATTATATTACTGGTTAGTTGCTACTACAACACTGTGGTATGGGGGGAGTACTAAGTACCATTATATTACTGTATAGTTGCTACTAAACACTGTGGTAAGTTACTAAGTACCATTATATTACTGGTTAGTTGCTACTACAACACTGTGGTAAGGTTTCTGGATGACAAATGATTTTTTTTTTAAACCTTCACTGATATCGTATATTTTTTTTTTTTACAAAACTGTACACTTTTCGTATTTTCTCAGGATTTGAAACTCATCGTAATTTAGAGGAAAAAAAAATTTCCCCACTGGTATCACTAGATTATAAGTGAGGTACACTAGAAGGCTAGGAAGATTATATGCGAGGTACACTAGCAGGCTAGGAAGATTATATGCGAGGTACACTAGCAGGCTAGGAAGATTATATGCGAGGTACACTAGCAGGCTAGGAAGATTATATCGAGGTACACTAGCAGGCTAGGAAGATTATATGCGAGGTACACTAGCAGGCTAGGAAAGATTATATTCTAGGTACACTAGCTTCTAGGAAGATGATATGTGGAGGTACACTAGAAGCTAGGAAGATTTATATTCGAGGTACTACACTAGCAGCTAGGAATTATATCGAGGTACACTAGCAGGCAAAGGAAGATTATATGCGGGTACACTAGCAGGCTAGGAAATTATATGCGAGGTACAGCTAGCATGTATGAAGATAATATGCGAGGTACACTAGCATGACTAGGAAGATTATATTCGAGGTACACTCGCAGGCCTAGGAGGATTATATGCGAGGTACACTAGCAGGCTTGGAAGACTATAAGCGAGGTACACTAGCAGGCAAGGAAATTATATGGCAAGGTACCTAGCAGGCTAGGATAGATTATGATGCGAGGTCCTAGCAGCTATGAAATCAAATGCGATGTACCGTAGCAGGCTAGGAAGATTATAAGCGAGGAACACTAGCAGGGCCAAGAAAGATTAATTCGAGGTTCACTAGCAGGCAAGGAAGATATATGCGAGGTACACTAGCAGGCTAGGAAGATTATATCAAGGTACAGCTAGCAGGCTAGGAAGATTATATGCGAGGTACACTAGCAGTCTATGATATTATAAGCAGGTACACTAGCAAGCCCTAGGAAGATTATATGCAAGGTACACTAGCAGCTAGGAAGATTATATGCAGTTGCACTAGCACATGTCTAGAAGATTATATGCTAGTACACTAGCAGCTAGGAAGAAATATAATCAGAGGTAACACTAGCCAGGCCAGGATGATTATATGCGATGGTCACTAGCAGGCCAAGAAGATTATAATCAGGTACACTAGCAGTCTAGTAAGATTATATCGGGTACACTACAGCCAGCTAGGAAGATTTATATGCGAGGTAACAACTATCAGTGCTAAGATGATTATAACAGGTACAGAGCTAGCAGGCTAGGAAGATTATATTCTAGTTACACTAGCAGCTAGGACTATTATATGGCGGGTGCACTAGCAGGCTAGAGATTATATGCGAGTACACTATCAGGCTATGGAAGACTAATAAGCGAGGAACACTAGCAGCTAGGAAGAATATATGCGAGGTACACAACAAAGCTAGTAATACTAATACGCGAGGTAACACTAGCAGGCTAGGAATACTATATGCAATGTACACCATCAGGCTAGGTAGATTATAAGCGAGTACACTAGCAAGCTAGGAAGATTATATGCGCAGGAACACTAGCAGGCTAGGAGATTGTATGCGAGATACCCAGCATTCAATTAAAGATTATATGCGAGGTACACTAGCAGGCTAGAAGATTTAATACGAGGTGCACTAGCATGCTATGAAGATTATAAGCGAGATACACTAGCAGGTCTAGAAGATTGTAGCGAAGAAAACACCAGCAGGCTAGGAAGATTATAAGCGAGGTACACTAGCAGGCTAGGAAGATTATATGCGAGGTACACTAGCAGGCTAGGAAGATTGTATGCGAGATACACTAGCAGGCTAGGAAGATTATAAGCGAGGTACACTAGCAGGCTAGGAAGATTATATGCGAGGTAGACTAGCATTCTAGGAAGATTATATGCGAGATACACTAGCAGGCTAGGAAGATTATATCGATGTACACTAGCAGGCTAGGAAGATTATTAAAGCAGCTGACCTGTGTGGTAGGTTTCTGTCTCTTTAAGCCTATCGCTTCAGTTACAATTTCACCTGTTTTAAATGACACTTTAGATTATTTAGGTACAGGTAAACATGAGAACAATTATCATACCTGGAGATACCTGGAGAGGGTTTCGGGGGTCAACGACCCCGCGGCCCGGGCTGTGACCAGGCCTCATGATGGACCAGTGCCTGATCAACCAGGTTGTTACTGTTTGTTGGTCGTACGTAAACCGACGTGTGAACCACAGCCCGGTTGACTGACTTTAGGTGCCTGTCCAAAGCCTTCTTGAAGACAGCCAGGGGTCTATTGGTAATTCCCCTTATGTATGCTGGGAGGCAGTTGAACAGTCTTGGGCCCCTAACACTTACTGTGTTGTGTATTATCGTGCTAGTGGCGCCCCTGGGATAACCCTCGCATTCTCATCTTACCACTAACATTTTTCATTATATTAAGATTTTTTTCACTCCAAAATATTTGTTGAAAGCAAACAGACATTTCGTAATCTCCTGAAATAAGAGTTTTAACCAAACAGCTGCGGAGAATGGTCGAAACCAGCATATTTTAATAATAATAATTCTTTATTTACTAACAAGTACATGTACAAATGTATAAAGACATAAGCTGAGCATCAATGACATTACTACTGTATAGAAAGCCCCTTAATTATGCAGAGATTTCGGGCAAATTAGGTCAGTTTTGGTCCCAGGATGCACCCACACCAACCCACTAACACCCAGGTAACCATTATTACTGATGGGTGAACGTAGACAACCGGTGTAAGGAAACTCGACCAATGTTATTTCTACCCTCGCTGGGAATCGAACCCGGACTCACACCGTGTGAAGCGAGAGTTTTAGCCACCAGGCCACGGAGTTTATACATATCAAATTGATTCTCTACAAATAATGAATTAATAATAATAATAATAATAATAATAAAAATAATAATAATAAT
>NC_069407.1:17087119-17167119 GCF_026875155.1 Cherax quadricarinatus
TACATCTTATCTCACTCTCTCACCCACTCACTCCTCTCCCACTCTCACCTCACTCTCTCCCTCACACATCCCCACACTACACACAACTCTCACACACTTTCTCTCTCACTCCCCACACAACTCTCCACAACTCTCTCTCTCTCTCTCTCTTCACACTAACACATCCTCACTCTCCACACACTCACACCATCTCTACTCTCTCTCTCTCGTCTCACCCTCTCCATCTCTCCCTCACTCTCTCCCTCACTCCCTCCACACTCACTCTACTCTCACGCTCACACACCACAATCACTCACTCACACATCACACTCACACACACACACACTCTCTCCCCTCACCACACACCACCACACTCACCACACACTCACACACACCACACACACACACCACTCTCCACACACTCACTTTCCCCACACTCACCCTCTCACCGTCGACCCCCATCACCTCACACTCACACACACACACACAACACACCTCTCACTTCCACACCACACAACACACACACACCCACACACACCCACACTCACACACACCACCACACACCTACCACATAACCTCCCTCACACCACCACCAAACACCACAGCACCCCACTACATAAACACACGACACACACTAACCACACCACACACGCACATCCCACACACTACCACACCACATACAACCTCCACTCACACTACCACTACACCCACACAACTACCACACTCCAACCCACTACACACACCACACACACCCCACACTACACCACCACACACTACACACAACACACAAACACCACCACCGAACACACATACTTACACACACACGACCACACACACACCACCCACACACACCACACACACCCACACCCACCACACACACACACACACACACACACACCCACACACTCCACCACACACCCACACCACACACACTACATGCACACACACACACACTACGAACGAACACAAACTACTCACCCCACACACTACACACACACACACTACAACAAACACCAACAACACACACGACACACACACACACCACACCACACACACGCACACACACACCCACTCACACACACACACACACCCACACACCACACACACACCACACCACACACCACACACACGACTCACACTCTCACAAAAATAATAATTTTTAATAATAAAATAATATATTTTAAAAAATAAAAACAACCAACCCCCATTAAATCACACTTTTAAGGATCCCAAGCTTTAATGACAATCTATTAACAGGTTTAAGGATTCCTAACATTATTGACAAGCTAAGAGCATTTACCTACAAAAACAGCCTCATTTGAAAGCCATTTATATTGTTATGAGACATACAAGTAGGAAAGGATGATAGTTTGAGCCATCTGTGGGGCCAGCAATATCCATTTAGATCAACTGACCGTATCTCGTTGACTCATTATGCTGAACGAATGTGGTTCCATACTCGAGTCATCCTGTGTATGTATGAATCTCAGATGAGTGATTATCTGGAGAAGGGTACAGCCAGAGTGAAGTGCTGTGCTTTCTGCCCGTCTTGTGGCAAAAATCTTGTTTCGCGCTGTCCTCGAAAGTGGATCCAAGTGTGGTTATTTTGACAATATTTGGCCTTGTACATAACAGTAAGGCCACCCCATCCCTCCTATGTTGAAGGCTCTGCTGAAATGACTATCCATCCAGGATGGTCCAGCGAGAGATTAGGACTGTCTTGGCTCTGTTTCTCTACTCAGTCAAGAATTTCGCAGATAGAGGTTGACAGGCAAACAAGAAAAGTGGAGCAAACTCAAGGTGTGAGCGTACTTGTGCCTCGTACAGTATCTTGCAACCCCTAACTGTCAAGCAGAAGCGAGATACGGCCGAAAGTGCTGTAAGGCTCCTGGCTGCCTTGTTTGGCAAGATTTACAACATGGTTCTTCATGTTATTTGGAGTCAAATTCACCCGCAAGGATATCAACTTCTTTCTCCAGGTGCCAAAACCATCCTCCCCATTCATCCTTACAACTGCACCAGCAATTACCCATGTTGCCTAGAGACCGATCATCATTTGCGTTTTCTCAGGTCAAATGTTACTTTGCCCATCTATTTCCCCAAGACTGATATTTAGCATCTCAGCTGGTGATTGATGTAGCTTATAGCAGCTGGCATTTCTTCTCTTGGATAAGTGAAGTCAGTGTACAGTCGTCTGCATAAGCATGTGATCTTGGATGAGATGAAGGAGGTCTTTGAAGTATAACATTCCATACCAGTTGACCCAGCACACTTCCTTGTGGAACGCTTGCCCCAATAGGATGGTCTGCCTGATATTCCGTTCCATTGAGGACTCACCTTAGGATCTACCATGAAGGTATATCAACTGATGAGACATAGCGAGAAGCCTGCAATTCCCAGTGCTTGAAGTTTTGCTAAGAGACTGGTGCCACACCCGGTCGAAAGCGCCGAGCAATGTCCAGTGCTACCACACAGCTGACTTTGGATCATCCAGTGACTGGTGCCACTTAGTGGAGAGGGTTTAACAACAGATTCGCAGCAGAGTAACCTTTCGCCTCTCTCTCTCTCTCTCTCTGCCTCTCTCAATCTCGGCTCCCTCTCGATCTCTCTCTCTCATCTTCTCTTCTCTCCTCTCTCAGTCTCTCTCTCTCTCTATCTCCCTTCCTCTCATCGTCTCTCCTCTCATCCTCTTCTCCTCCTCTCCCTCTTCTCTCTCTCTCACTTGGCTCTCTCTCATTCATCTCTCTCTCCTCTCTCTCTCCCTCTCTCTCTCTCTCTCTCTCTCTTCGTCTCTCTCTCTCCTCTTTCACTCCTCTCTCTCTCTCTCTCTTTCTCCGCTCTCGTCTCCTCTCTCACTCTCTCTCTCCTCTCCCTCTCTCTCCTCTCTCTCTCTCCCTCTCTCTCTCCATCGCTCTCCTCTCTCTCTCTCTCTCTCTCTCATCCCTCATCTCTCTCTCTCTCTCTCTCGATCTCTCTCACTCTCCTCTCTCCTCTTTTCCTTCTCTCTCTCTCTTCTCTCTCTCTCTCTCTCTCTCTCTCTCTCTCTCCCCTTCATCTTCTCGTCTCTCTCTCTCTCTCACTCTCCTCTCTCCTCTCTCTCTCCTCTCTACTCTCTTCTCTCGTCCTCGCTTCTCTCCTCTCCCTCTCTTCTCTCCTGTCTCTCTCTCTCTCTCTCCACCCTTCTCTCTCTCTCTCTCATCTCTCATCTCTCATCACTCACTCTTCTCTCAGCCTCCTCTCTCTCTCTCCACACACCTCATCTTCTCTCTTCTCATCTCTCCTCTCTCTCCCTCACAATCTCCTCATCTCTCCTCTTCTCTCTCCTCTCTCTCTCTTCACATCTCTCTCTCTCCTCACTCATCTTTCTCTCTCTCTCATCTATCTCTCTCTCTCTCCCTCTCTCTCTTCTCTCTCTCTCTCTCCCTCTCTCCTCTCTCTCTCTCTCTCATCTCCCCTCTTCTCTCTCTCCTCTCTTCTCTCTCTCCCATCTTGCTCTACTCTCTCTCTCTCTTCTCTCTCTCTCCTCTCCTCCCACTCTCCTCTCTTCTCTGCTCTTCATCTCTCTCTCTCTTCTCTCCTCTCTCTCTCTCTCCTCTTCTCTCACCCTCTCTCTCCTCTCTCTCTCTTCTCTTTCTCTCTCTCCCCTCTCTTCCTCTCTCTCTCATTCCTACCTCTCTCTCTCTTCTCTGCACTCTCTCCTCTCTCTCTCTCTCCATCATTCACTCACTCTGCTCTCCTCTCTCTCTCTATCTCTCTCTGCTCTCTCTCTCTCTCTCCGTATTGTTAGCTCGATCAGTCTTCTGCCCTCTCTCACTCTCTCTCTCCTTCTATTCTCACTCATCTCTCTCTCTCTCTCTCTCTTCCCTCTCTCACTCGCTCTCCCTCTCTCTCTCTCTCTCCTCTCTCTCCTCTCTCTCCTCTCTCTCTCTTCTCTTCTCTCTCTCACTCCTCTCTCTCCTCTTCTCTCTCTCTCCACCCTCACTCTCTCTCTCCTTCCCTCTATCTCTCTCTCACTCTCTCTCTTCTCTCTCCTCCTCTCTCTCTTCTCTCTCTCTCTCTCCTCCCTCTCTCTCTCTCTCTCTCTCTCTCCTCTCCTCTCTCCTCCTCTCTCTTTTCTCTTCTCTCCTCTCTCTCTTCTCTCTCACGTATTCTTCAACGTCTTCTCTCTCACTCTCTCTCCTCTCTCCTCCCTCGTCTCTCTCTCTCCTCTCTCTCTCTCTCTCTCTCCTCTCTCTCCTCTCTCTTCTCCTCTCTCTCTCTCTCCTCTCATGTGGGTCCGGTCTGTGGCAGGAGATTTATATTGAGTCACCTGAGAGTAAGTAAGTGGATCTTTGTTCATGGCTGCATCAGTTAACATACTTCCTAATTTTGACTAAAATTGGCTAATTGTTTGACTGTGGAACTCTGTAGGAATGTTTTTATCAATGTTAGAGGTTTTTGTAGGTACTTTGATTTGAATTTAGCTATTATATATTCCCCATGTTCACCCCTTGTGGCAAGTAATAGTTGATACATTCTAGTTGGTCTGAGTAGTATATGGCTGTGCCACCCCCTTGTTGAATCTGGCCCTACGTTGTGTAAGGCTGTGTAACCAGGAATGCATAGACATCCTGTACTACAGCTTTAGACCGGTTTTCATTAGTGTAATGATGACATATTGCATGTAAGAAATTTTAGTAATGCTATAGTGATCGCGTAATGCTTTGCTTAAAGATCTGATATTGTAGTTAAATATAGTTAATTGTTGTTGTTGGCACTGAGAATGCCTTTGATTGTTCTGCAGTTGTAGTAATTACAGTTACTGTTTGATATTTTCATTTAAGTCATAAAAAGAAGTTGGTAATCAGATCAATGCTTGTAATCATAAATTTGTAGTTGAAAATCTATAGTTGAATTAAGATAAAACAAATGTAAATAGTCTTAAGCTAAAAACTAGCACGCTGGATTATTTAACAAATGTAAAATAATGAGGCTAAAGGGACTAATACAAATAAAGTGAATGGAATCAAATAGTGGAGCTTGGAATATGATAGTAGGTAAGTACTATAAAAGGTAATTTTTTAAAGTAGAATTATAGTATAAAATTATAATACAAAGGGACTAAATAGGTTGTAGTGACGCAATTAAAGTGGTAATCAAAAAAATGAGCTTTGGAATATTAATTGGCAAAATTGTGAACTTATTCTACTTTAGCACCGAAAAATAGCACTTTATTAATTTTAACAAATGTGAATAGATAAACTAGGATAGTTATATAAAGCTAAAATAAAGGAGAAAACATATAAGGGACTAAAAATTAAGTAATGGTAAAGCAAAGTTATATGGGCAATTGTAGGAATTATAATATAAACGTAAAATATAAAAATACAATTGAAATGGTAACTTGCAATTGCAAAGAGTCTGGTATAGGTGTTGACAAGAACAAGATTATACCTAGATTTTAAATTGACAAAATAAAATTCACAATTAAAGTACCAAAAGAATAATAGTAAAAAAAATAACAATGGTAATGTCTTGATTATAATATGATAGTAAGAGGGTAGACAGGTACACAGGTACATGGTATAATATAAAGGTTGGGGTTGAATATAAAAACTTGAAAATTATGCTACAAAATGTTATGAGAAGTATAAAATAATGTTTAATGTACAAAAGTAAAATTGTACCATTATACTACTGGTCAGTTGCTACTACAACACTGTGGTAAGTTACTAAGTACCATATTATTACTAGTTTATTGCTACTACAACACGTGGTAGTTACTAAGTATTCCATTATATTACTGGATAGTTGCAACTACAACACAGTGGTAAGTTACTAAGTACATAAATTACTGGTTAGGTTTGCTAACTACAACACTGTGGTAAGTTACTAAGTACCTTATCATTACTGGTATTTGCTACTACAACACGTGGAGTAACTAAGTACCATTATATTACTGGTTAGTTGCCTACTACAACACTGTGGTAAGTTATTCTAAGTACCATTATATTACTGGTTAGTTGCCACCAACAACACTGTGGTAAGATTAACTAAGACATTAAATTACTGGTTATTAGCTACTGACAACACTGTGGTAAGTTACTGAAGTACCTTTATATTACTGGTTATTGCTACTACAACACTGTGGAAAGTTACTAAGTACCATTATATTACTGGTTAGATTCTACCTACAACACTGTGGTAAGTTACTAAGACCATTATATTACTGGTTAGTTGCTGACTACAACCTGTGGTATGTTTACTAAGTACCATTATATTACTGGTTTAAGTTGCTACAACAAACACTGTGTAAGTTATCCTTAGTACCTTAATATTACTTGGTTTAGTTGCTACTAACAACACTGTGGTAAGTTACTAAGTACCATTAATATTACTGGTTAGTTGCTACCACAACACTGTGATAAGTTACTAGTACCATTATATACTGGATAGTTGCTACAACAACACTGTGTAAGTTAGCTAAGTACCTTTATATTACTGGATAGTAGCTACTACAACACTGTGGTAAGTACTAAGTACCATTATATTACTGGTCATTTACTACTACAAGACTGTGGTAAGTTACTAAGGTACCATTATATTACTGGTTAGTGCTACTACAACACTGTGGTAAGGTTACTAGTACCATTATATTACTGGTTAGTTTGCTAACACGACATCTGTGGTAAGGTTACTAAGTACCATTATATTATGTTATTTTGCTACTAACAACACTGTGGTAAGGTTACTAAGTACCATTATATTACTAGATAGTTGCTAAGCTACAAACACTGTGGTAAGGTTACTAAGTACCATAATATTACTGGTTCGTTGCTACTAACAACACTAGTGGTAAGTTTACTAAGTACCATTATATTACCTGGTTAGTTGCACTACAACACTGTGGTATATTACTAATTACCATTATTTACTGGTTAGTTGTCCTACTACCAAACTGTGTAAAGTTACTAAGTACATTATATTTACTGATAGATGCTACTGGACAACACTGTGGTAAGGTTACTAAGGTACCATTATATTACTGGTTAGTTGCTAACTACAACACTGTGTAATTACTAAGTACACATTATATTACTGGTCGGTCCGAGCTCCTGGCCCCGCCTCTTCACTGATCGCTACTAGGTCACTCTCCCTGAGCCGTGAGCTTTATCATACCTCTGCTTAAAGCTATGTATGGATCCTGCCTCCACTATATCGCTTCCCAAACTATTCCACTTACTGACTACTCTGTGGCTGAAGAAATATTTCCTAACATCCCTGTGATTTATCTGTGTCTTCAACTTCCAACTGTGTCCCCTTGTTACTGTGTCCAATCTCTGGAACATCCTGTCTTTGTCCACCTTGTCAATTCCTCTCAGTATTTTGTATGTCGTTATCATGTCCCCCCTATCTCTCCTGTCCTCCAGTGTCGTCAGGTTGATTTCCCTTAACCTCTCCTCGTAGGACATACCTCTTAGCTCTAGGACTAGTCTTGTTGCAAACCTTTGCACTTTCTCTAGTTTCTTTACGTGCTTGGCTAGGTGTGGGTTCCAAACTGGTGCCGTATACTCCAATATGGGCCTAACGTACACGGTGTACAGGGTCCTGAACGATTCCTTATTAAGATGTCGGAATGCTGTTCTGAGGTTTGCTAGGCGCCCATATGCTGCAGCCGTTATTTGGTTGATGTGCTCTTCAGGAGATGTGCCTGGTGTTATACTCACCCCTAGATCTTTTTCCTTGAGTGAGGTCTGTAGTCTCTGGCCCCCTAGACTGTACTCCGTCTGCTCCCTCTCTAAGGATTCACGGAGAGATGTCTGGTCCCACCGCCTTTTAGGTATCAAGTTCACATAGCTTCTTCACCTCTTCGGTTATGTGTACCTCATCCAGCACTTGTTGGTGTATCTCCCTATTCCAATTTCCTGTTTCCACTGTAAATGCTTTTTTAAATCTCATGTTTAGCTCCTCACATACCTCTTGGTCGTTTCTTGTGAACTCCCCATCATCCTTCCTCAGTCTGATTACCTGGTCCTTGCCTTTTTTTTCTCCTCGTGTGGCTATACAACAGCTTCGGGTTAGACTTTCGATGCTATGTCATTTTCGTATTCTCGCTGAGCCTCCCTTCTTATCAGTGCATATTCGTTTCTGGCTCTTCGACTGATCTCTCTATTTTCCTGGATCATTTGTCTTCTGTACCTTTCCCATTCTCTAGTACACCTAGTTTTTGCCTCCTTAAACCTTTGGGTGAACCAAGGGCTCGTTCTGGCCGTCCCATTATTTCTGTTTCTCTTGGAAATAAACCTCTCCTATGCCTCCTTGCATTCTGTTGTCACATAGTCCATCATTTCTTTTATTGGTTTTCTTGCCAGTTCTCTCTCCCACTGAACGTCTTGCAGGAAATTCCTCATGCCTGAGTAGTCCCCCCGTTTGTAGTTTGCTTTTTTCCATCCTATTCTTGCTACTCTCTCCACTTGTAGCTCAACTATGTAGTCAAAGCACAGAACCACATTATCACTAGCTGTAAGGGCCTTTCATACATGATATCCTCGATGTTCGAACTACTCTAGGTGAATACAAGGTCCAGTCTTCCTGGATCATCCTCACCTTTCTCTCTGGTAGTGTCTCTAACATGTTGATGCATGAGGTTTTCAGTACCACATCCATCATCTTGGCTCTCCATGTTTCGGGACCCCCATGGGGCTCCAGGTTTTCCCATTCAGTCTCCTTGTCATTGAAATCACCCATAACTAGTAACTTTGCTCCCCCCATGTGAGCTCTTCTGGCCACCTAGGCTAGTGTGTCACCCATTGCTTTGTTGCTCTCATCGTATTCTTCTCTTGGCCTCCTGCAGTTCTGTGGCGGGTTGTACATTACTGCAAATACCACCTTATGGCCCTCAGACTGGATTGTTCCTTCTAAGTAGTCCCTTTCACCCATACCATCCGTTCTTTCCATTTTCTCAAATCCCCACCGGTTTTTAATGAGCAGTGCAATTCCTCCTCCCCCTCTCCTCCCTTTATCTTTCCTGAGGATTTGATATTCGGGTGGAAAGATTGCATCTGTTATTTTCCTGGCGAGTTTTGTTTCTGTGAGTGCTATTATGTCTGAGGATGTCTCTTTGATTCTTTCATGTGTGTGTGTGTGTGTGTGTGTGTGTGTGTGTGTGTGTGTGTGTGTGTGTGTGTGTGTGTGTGTGTCTGTGTGTGTGTGTGTGTGTGTGTGTGCATATGTGTGTGTGTGTACTCACCTAGTGTGTGTGCGTGTGCGTGTGCGTGTGCGTGTGCGTGTGCGTGTGCGTGTGCGTGTGTGTGTGTGTGTGTGTGTGTGTGTGTGTATGTGTGTGCTAGTGTGTAATTACCCGAGAGTAAAAACAAACCCAGGATAGCATCTCACCAGGGGAAGTCCCCAGGGTCCTGGTGGAAGGTTCCTGATGGAGAGCTGCCACGCCCACAGCGCGCACACGCAGCAGATGAGGGCGACACACGCCGCCCACAACATCTTGTCCGTGTCGGCAACCATCCCTGCCAACCAGCTGGCAACCCACCACATCTGAGCAGCTCCTGCAAGCCATGAGTGAAGGTAGTTGATGAGTGGAACAGTCTACCTAGTTGGGTTATTGAGGCTAGGACTTTGGGTAGTTTCAAATTTAGGTTGGATAAGTACATGAGTGGGAGGGGTTGGATTTGAGAGGGACTTGCACATCGGAGCTTGTTTCTTGGGTGGCATTGAAAATTGGGTAGGTCAAATGTTTGTTAGTGGGATGAATTGTAAAGGACCTGCCTAGTATGGGCCAACAGGCCTGCTGCAGTGTTCCTCCTTTCTTATGCTCTTATGCTCTTATGTTCACAGCATTATACACTAATAGTACAATTTTCGCTAAGAGATTAATCGATTTATTATTATTATTATTATTACGTTCCTGTTGTTTAAAACAAAAGATAAATATATGTGGATCATACGTTTACTAAGGCCTAAGCCTCTTCCGGTTCATGAAAACTAATATTTGGGCCAACAGATATAAGTAATGAAAAGAGCAGAGTAGATCTTTATTTTCGCTCCAGCAGAATTTAACTGTAAAATTGATTTCCAAGATCGAAATGTTGTTAATAAAGGCTTCCTCTCCTCCAAGTTTGTGTGTGTAGATTTATATTGTGATTTATATAGTGTGTATATTTATATAGTGCCGAATAGGTAAAACTTATCAATTAGCAAGAACTCATTTAAAATTTAGTCCTATCTAAAAAAAATTCTTATACGTTTAAAGATATGTATTTTTTCTGTTGTGTTAATGCAAAAATTAATAATTTTGTACCAAAGGAACCTTAGAAAACTTACCTTATCGTAAAAAGCGCAGTTTAATTTAGCCTAATCCAACTAAATATATTTTATATAAGTTTGCAATAATTTAATAATAAACAAGCACACTGATTTTTTTTTTTTAACAAGTCGGCCGTCTCCCACCGAGGCAGGGTGACCCAAAATGAAAGAAAATCCACAAAAAGAAAATACTTTCATCATCATTCAACACTTTCACCACACTCACACATAATCACTGTTCTTCCAGAGGTGCTCAGAATACAACAGTTTAGAAGTATATACGTATAAAGATACACAACATATCCCTCCAAACTGCTAATATCCCGAACCCCTCCTTTAGAGTGCAGGCATTGTACTTCCCATTTCCAGGACTCAAGTCCGGCTATATAAAAATAACAGGTTTCCCTGAATCCTTTCACTAAATATTACCCTGCTCACACTCCAACAGATCGTCAGGTCCCAGAAACCATTCGTCTCCATTCACTCCTATCGAACACGCTCATGCACGCCTGCTGGAAGTCTAAGCCCCTCGCCCACAAAACCTCCCTTACCCCTTCCTTCCAACCTTTACGAGGACGACCCCTACCCCGCCTTCCTTCCCCTACAGATTTAAATGCTCTCCATGTCATTCTACTTTGATCCATTCTCTTTGAATGACCAAACCACCTCAACAACCCCTCTTCAGCCCTCTGACTAATACTTTTATTAACTCCACACCTTCTCCTAATTTCCACACTCCGAATTTTCTGCACAATATTTACACCATACATTGCCCTTAGACAGGACATCTCCACTGCCTCCAACCGTCTCCTCGCTGCTGCATTCACAACCCAGGCTTCACACCCATATAAGAGTGTTGGTACTACTATACTTTCATACATTCCCTTTTTTGCCTCCTCAGATAACGGTTTTTGTCTCCACATATACCTCAACGCACCACTCACCTTTTTTCCCTCATCAATTCTATGATTAACCTCATCCTTCATAAATCCATCCACCGACACGTCAACTCCCAAGTATCTGAAGACATTCACTTCTTCCATACTCCTCCCCAATTTGATATCCAATTTTTCTTTATCTAAATCATTTGATACCCTCATCACCTTACTCTTTTCTATGTTCACTTTCAACTTTCTACCTTCACACACACTCCCAAACTCATCCACTATCCTTTTGCAATTTTTCTTTAGAATCTCCCATAAGCACAGTATCATCAGCAAAAAGCAACTGTGTCAGTTCCCATTTTGTATTTGATTCCCCATAATTTAATCCCACCCCTCTCCCGAACATCTATAAATATATTAAACAACCATGGTGACATTACACATCCCTGTCTAAGACCTTCTTTTACCGGGAAGTAGTGTCCCTCTCTTCTACACACCCTAACCTGAGCCTCACTATCCTCATAAAAACTCTTTACAGCATTTAGTAACTTACCACCTATTCCATATACTTGCAACATCTGCCACATTGTTCCCCTATCCACTCTATCATATGCCTATTCTAAATCCATAAATGCAATAAAAACTTCTCTGCCTTTAACTAAATACTGTTCACATATATGTTTCAATGTAAACACTTGATCTACACATCCCCTACCCACTCTGAAACCTCCTTGCTCATCCGCAATCCTACAATCTGTCTTACCTCTAATTCTTTCAATTATAACCCTACCATACACTTTTCCTGGTATACTCAGTAAACTTATTCCTCTATAATTTTTACAGTCTCTTTTGTCCCCCTTCCCTTTATATAAAGGGACTATACATGCTCTCCGCCAATCCCTAGGTACCTTCCCCTCTTTCATACATTTTTTTTATCACACTGGCCGATTCCCACCAAGGCAGGGTGGCCCGAAAAAGAAAAACTTTCACCATCATTCACTCCATCACTGTCTTGCCAGAAGGGTGCTTTACACTACAGTTTTTAAACTGCAACATTAACACCCCTCCTTCAGAGTGCAGGCACTGTACTTCCCATCTCCAGGACTCAAGTCCGGCCTGCCGGTTTCCCTGAACCCCTTCATAAATGTTACTTTGCTCACACTCCAACAGCACGTCAAGTATTAAAAACCATTTGTCTCCATTCACTCCTATCAAACACGCTCACGCATGCCTGCTGGAAATCCAAGCCCCTCGCACACAAAACCTCCTATACCCCCTCCCTCCAACCTTTCTTAGGCTGACCCCAACCCCGCCTTCCTTTCACTACAGACTGGTACACTCTTGAAGTCACTCTGTTTCGCTCCATTCTCTCTACATGTCCGAACCACCTCAACAACCCTTCCTCAGCCCTCTGGACAACAGTTTTGGTAATCCCGCACCTCCTCCTAACTTCCGAACTACGAATTCTCTGCATTATATTCACACCACACATGCCCTCAGCCATGACATCTACACTGCCTCCAGCCTTCTCCTCGCTGCAACAGTCATCACCCATGCTTCACACCCATATAAGAGCGTTGGTAAAACTATACTCTCATACATTCCCCTCTTTGCCTCCAAGGACAAAGTTCTTTGTCTCCACAGACTCCTAAGTGCACCACTCACCCTTTTCCCCTCATCAATTCTATGATTCACCTCATCTTTCATAGACCCATCCGCTGACACGTCCACTCCCAAATATCTGAATACATTCACCTCCTCCATACTCTCTCCCTCCAATCTGATATCCAATCTTTCATCACCTAATCTTTTTGTTATCCTCATAACCTTGCTCTTTCCTGTATTCACTTTTAATTTTCTTCTTTTGCACACCCTACCAAATTCATCCACCAATCTCTGCAACTTCTCTTCAGAATCTCCCAAGAGCACAGTGTCATCAGCAAAGAGCAACTGTGACAACTCCCACTTTATGTGTGATTCTTTATCTTTTAACTCCACACCTCTTGCCAAGACCCTCGCTTATATGTTTCACTGTAAACTCCTGGTCCACACACCCCCTACCTTTCCTAAAGCCTCCTTGTTCATTTGCTATCCTATTCTCTGTCTTACTCTTAATTCTTTCAATAATAACTCTACCATACACTTTACCAGGTATACTCAACAGACTTATCCCCCTATAATTTTTGCACTCTCTTTTGTCCCCTTTGCCTTTATAAAAAGGAACTGTGCATGCTCTCTGCCAATCCCTAGGTACCTTACCCTCTTCCATACATTTATTAAATAATTGCACCAACCATTCCAAAACTATATCCCCACCTGCTTTTAACATTTCTATCTTTATCCCATCAATCCCAGCTGCCTTACCCCCTTTCATTTTACCTACTGCCTCACGAACTTCCCCCACACTCACAACTGGCTCTTCCTCACTCCTACAAGATGTTATTCCTCCTTGCCCTATACACGAAATCACAGCTTCCCTATCTTCATCAACATTTAACAATTCCTCAAAATATTCCCTCCATCTTCCCAATACCTCTAACTCTCCATTTAATAACTCTCCTCTTCTATTTTTAACTGACAAATCCATTTGTTCTCTAGGCTTCCTTAACTTGTTAATCTCACTCGAAAACTTTTTCTTATGTTCAACAAAATTTGTTGATAACATCTCACCCACTCTCTCATTTGCTCTCTTTTTACATTGCTTCACCACTTTCTTAACCTCTCTCTTTTTCTCCATATACTCTTCCCTCCTTGCATCACTTCTACTTTGTAAAAACTTCTCATATGCTATCTTTTTCTCCCTTACTGCTCTCTTTACATCATCATTCCACCAATCGCTCCTCTTCCCTCCCACACCCATTTTCCTTCAACCACAAACTTCTGCTGAACACTCTAACACTACATTTTTAAACCTACCCCATACCTCTTCGATCCCATTTCCTATGCTCTCATTAGCCCATCTATCCTCCAATAGCTGTTTATATCTTACCCTAACTGCCTCCTCTTTTAGTTCATAAACCTTCACCTCTCTCTTCCGTGATGCTTCTATTCTCCTTGTATCCCATCTACCTTTTACTCTCAGTGTAGCTACAACTAGAAAGTGATCTGATATATCTGTGGCCCCTCTATAAACATGTACATCCTGAAGTCTACTCAACAGTCTTTTATCTACCAATACATAATCCAACAAACTACTGTCATTTCGCTCTACATCATATCTTGTATACTTATTTATCCTCTTTTTCTTAAAATATGTATTACCTATAACTAAACCCCTTTCTATACAAAGTTCAATCAAAGGGCTCCCATTATCATTTACACCTGGCACCCCAAACTTACCTACCACACCCTCTCTAAAAGTTTCTCCTACTTTAGCATTCAGATCCCCTACCACAATGACTCTCTCACTTGGTTCAAAGGCTCCTATACATTCACTTAACATCTCCCAAAATCTCTCTCTCTCCTCTACATTCCTCTCTTCTCCAGGTGCATACACGCTTATTATGACTCACTTCTCGCATCCAACCTTTACTTTAATCCACATAATTCTTGAATTTACACATTCATATTCTCTTTTCTCCTTCCATAACTGATCCTTCAACATTACTGCTACCCCTTCCTTTGCTCTGACTCTCTCAGATACTCCAGATTTAATCCCATTTATTTCCCCCCACCGAAACTCCCCTACCTCCTTCAGCTTTGTTTCGCTTAGGGCCAGGACATCCAACTTCTTTTCATTCATAACATCAGCAATCATCTGTTTCTTGTCATCCGCACTACATCCACGCACATTCAAGCATCCCAGTTTTATAAAGTTTTTTCTTCTTCTCTTTTTTAGTAAATGTCTACAGGAGAAGGGGTTACTAGCCCATTGCTCCCGCCATTTTAGTCTCCTCATACGACACGCATGGCTTACGGAGGAAAGATTCTTTTCCACTTCCCCATGGACAATAGAAGAAATAAGGAAGAACAAGAGCTATTTAGAAAAAGGGAGAAAAACCTAGATGTATGTATATATATATATATATATATATATATATATATATATATATATATATATATATATATATATATATATATATATATATATATATATATATATATATATATATATATATATATATATATATATATATATATATGCATGTGCGTGTCTGTGAAGTGTGACCAAAGTGTAAGTAGGATTAGCAAGATATCCCTGTTATCTAGCGTGTTTATGAGACAGAAAAAGAAACCAGCAATCCTACCATCATGCAAAACAGTTACAGGTTTCTGTTTCACAGTCATCTGGCAGGACGGTAGTACTTCCCTGGGTGGTTGCTGTCTACCAACCTACTTCCTATATACCCTACTACTGTATCCCCCCCTGCTTTTAACATTTCTGTCATGATCCCGTCAGTTCCAGCTGCTTTACCCCCTTTCATTCTACATAATGCCTCACGCACCTCCCCTACACTCACATCCTGCTCTTTTTCACTCCTAAAGGATGGTATACCTCCCTGGCCAGTGCATTAAATTACCGCCTCCCTTTCTTTGTCGACATTTAAAAGTTCCTCAAAATATTCTCGCCATCTACCCAAAACCTCCATCTCCCCATCTACTAACTCCCCTACTCTGTTTTTAACTGACAAATCCATTCGTTCTCTAGGCTTTCTTAAATTGTTTAACTCACTGCAAAATTTTTTCTTATTTTCATTAAAATTTCTTGACAGTGCCTCTCCCACTCTATCATCTGCTCTCCTTTTGCACTCTCTCGCCACTCTCTTCACCTTTCTTTTACTCTCCATATACTCTACTCTTCTTATAACACTTATGCTTTGTAAAACCTCTCATAAGCTACCTTTTTCTCTTTTATCACACCCTTTACTTCATCATTCCACCAATCATTCCTCTTTCCGCCTGCACCCACCCTCCTATAACCACAAACTTCTGCCCCACATTCTAACATTGCATTTTTAAAACTATTCCAACCCTCTTCAACCCCACCCCCCCCTCTACTGATACTTGCACCAGCCCACCTTTCTGCCAATAGTTGCTTATATCTCACCCAAACTTCCTCCTCCCTTAGTTTATACACTTTCACCTCCCATTTGCTTGTTGTTGCCATTTTCCTCTTTTCCCATCTTCCTCTAACTGTAGCTACAACTAAATAATGATCCGATATATCAGTTGCCCCTCTATAAACGTGTACATCCTGGAGCCTACCCATCAACCTTTTATCCACCAATACATAATCTAACAAACTACTTTCATTACATGCTATATCATACCTTGTATATTTATTTATCCTCTTCATAAAATATGTGTTACTTATTACCAAACCTCTTTCTACACATAGCTCAATTAAAGGCTCCCCATTTTCATTTACCCCTGGTACCCCAAATTTATCTACTATTCCCTCCACAACATTTTTGCCCACTTTAGCATTGAAATCCCCAACCACCATTATTTTCACACTTGGTTCGAAACTCCCCACGCATTCACGCAACATTTCCCAAAATCTTTCTCTCTCCTCTACACTTTTCTTTTCTCTAGGTGCATATACGCTTACTATAACCCACTTTTTACATCCAACCTTTATTTTACTCCACATAATCCTTGAATTAATACATTTGTAGTCCCTCTTTTCCTTCCATAACTTATCCTTCAACATTATTGCTACTCCTTCTTTAGCTCTAACTCTATTTGAAACCCCTGACCTAATCCAATTTATTCCTCTCCACTGAAACTTTCCCACCCCCTTCAGCTTTGTTTCACTTAAAGCCAAGACATCCAGCTTCTTCTCATTCATAACATCCACAATCATCTCTTTCTTATCATTCACACAACATCCACGCACATTCAGACTTCTCACTTTGACAATTTTCTTCTTCTTATTCTTTTTAGTAATTATTACGGGAAAAGGGGTTACTAGCCCATTGTTCCCAGCATTTTAGTTGACTTTTACAACACGCATGACTTACGGAGAAAAGATTCTTATTCCACTTCCCCATGGATATAAAAGGAAAAGTAATAAGACCAAGAACTATTAAGATAAAATCAAAGAAAACTCAGATGAGTGTGTATAAATAAATATGTACATGTATGTGTAGTGTGACCTAAGTGTAAGTAGAAGTAGCAAGATATACCTGTAATCTTGCATATTTATGAGACAGACGAAAGACACCAGCAATCCTACCATCATGTAAAACAATTACAGGCTTTCGTTTCACACTCACTTGGCAGGACGGTAGTACTCCTCTGGATGGTTGCTGTCTACCAACCTACTACTATATATATATATATATATATATATATGTCGTGCCGAATATGTAAAACTGGTCAATTAGCAAGAACTCATTTAAAATTAAGTTCTTTCTGAAAATTTCTCTTATACGTTTAAAGATATATTTTTTTTCATTAATGTTAATGTAAAAATTTTTAATTTTGCACCAATAGAATCTTAGAAAACTTACCTAACCTTGTTATAACAAGAGCAATTTATTTTAGCCTAACCCAACTGAATATATTTTAGATTTGTTTACAGTAATTTAATACTAAACAAACACAGTGAAATATATTTTTTTCGTTAGGTTCAGAATGATTCTGGCGAAATTATTGTATACACAAATTTTGACTTGTCCTATATGGCAAGATGAACGTTGCTATTTAAGCCAAGATCGCAAGTTCTGCCTATTCGGCACGACATATATATATATATATATATATATATATATATATATTATATATATATATATATATATATATATATATATATATATATATATATATATATATATATATATGCAAAACAACCATATATATATATATATATATATATATATATATATATATATATATATATATATATATATATATATATATATATATATATATATATATATTCCCGGTTACGTAAACCTTTCTCCATAGATGGCTACTTCAGTCTTAATACAGAAACAACTAAGAAACGATTATATATAGTGGGGGAGTCGGGTGGTGTGAAAATTTGTGTGGGCTGCCTCCAAGTGAGTCGCCTACCCTGGCAAACTCTGTTGACACCGAGTTCTGAGGTGGGTACCTCAGCCTCACAAGTGGCTTATAGGACAGATTTTCACAAATGATTGTTGTTACAAGAAAACCTCGCCTGCATACACGTATAAAGGACTAACTTACTTGGTGTTGCAGCATATATCCTGATCTTCACTTCTCTAAGCTTAGCCTTAGCCCCCTTTGGACTTCCCCTCAGAAACCACGTGCAACTGGGAGCCTTAATTCCTGCAATATTCAATCGTAATTAGTGTCCTGCCTGCACCTCAGAAATTCCTATATCCAAGAGGGTATGTATCCCCTAGTATAACTATGCAGACTCAGACACTAGCTTCCAGACTGCTTTGAGACACTGGTACTTACTGGGCATGCTCAACCTGTTGCAACCGGGCCCACAGTAAACTCAACTCACAAACTCTCCAGACACTGGCCAGAATTCTACGAGAAATAGTGGTCTTGTCTTACTGTATGGGCCTGACGGAGGAGGTCATCTACGGTACATCGAGGTGCCTCTACCAGATTTCCCCAGGTCCCAGATGTGAAGACACATGGGGGCGCCGTCTGCTGATCACGGCACGTATTGTCCAGATGGTGTCTGTCTTAAGAGGGACGCTATTGTCTTTTTGACCCACGCCTCCTCATTCAAGCTAGGGTTGCCAGTTCTCCCTAGCTAACTTAACCTAGTGTTTGCCTACATTATCGGCCTATTACTACCTATGTTAAGGTCTTAGGTCTACATTATTATTATCTACAGATACCTTAGTAAACTAATATTAATATACTAACAGTAAAACTACCTACTCCTTCCCTGAAGAATAAATCTATAAATTAAATACATGCCTACCAAGAATCCATCGCCGACCAGAGAGAATGCTGATTGTTAGGGTGGGGTATAAGAGCCATCCAGCTCAGCCGTCCCGTACGGCCATGCTGGATCTGTCCTGTGGAACTTTAGGGACCAAATAAATTTCCACAGGTGATAAGATGTGAAAGGATAGTAGTAGTAGTGGTAGAGCTGAGGTGAGATGTTTTAGGTTGAGAGGGACATGTCAGCAGAGGAGAAACATGAAAGCATGTTGTTGGGAAAAAAAGGTTTGACAAATGTAAATCTGGGCAGTTGGGATAGACTTCTGAGTGTTCATGGCGCAGCTGTGTCATCCAGTATGGTATAAAGGTTATGTAGCAATTATTTGGCCAAGGTTCTGCACAATCTATACCTTCCTAACGTTTGAGGAATGGTGTTGGTTGCTGCTATCATTGCTGCTTCCAGACAACTGCGTCTGTGAAAATCGTTCTTGGGAATTATTAGCTGAGCTTCACTGAACTTCATGATGTGTTCCTCTGCTGTCCCATATTGAACGCAGTCCTTGTAAAGTGAAACATATGTGTGACTCTTTATTATCGATTAAAAAATTTCTTCGCATGGGTCAGTAGGCTTGCTGCAGTGCTCCTAAATTCTTGCCTTCTTGCTTCTATTTGTGAGCCCCCGCCTCCTGCAACATCTTTCAGACGTCCCATGCCTTGTCGATAGACACTTGGCCTGTCTTCTGTGTTAGTGTGTGTGTGTGTGTGTGTGTGTGCGTGTGTGTGTGTGTGTGTGTACATGCGTGCGGGCTGGAACAATGGTAGTGGTGCCCAGCGATTTTTTGCGATAAGAGGTCCTCTCCTCTTTTGTCTTCCTTCTTAGAATATTGTGAAGAAATGGTGGAGAGAAGTTCGGGAAAGTAGTCATGTAGGCTAGCCTACATGACTAAAGCAGAGAGCAGGGGGACGTAAACAACTAGTCATCGTGAGCAACATCGGATCAAACACCAGGATGCCGGTAGCCTCCCGTATAACTGTCACAACCACCACTGCTTCTACCGCTACTGTTCTTAACTTACCTTGGGTGGCTCATTGTCAACTGTACGTCCTCATATAATTAGTGAAATAACGTCAGGTATCTGCTGATCACAGTTTACCGTTGAAAAGTATGTATTTGAATCCTATGTTGTAAAGTGCTTCGCTAGCTAAATGTTAAGTGATTATTGTCTTCATACTTACAGCCTCTGTGGGAAGTGTTTCCATATTACTATGATTTTGTCCCCCCCCCAAAAAAAAAAAAACGATCTTGCGGTATCTCTTGCTTCGTACTTTCATACCACTGTTACACATCATTCACAGAGCACTTCAGATAACTCTTCATACTTGAATATACTTGAATATACCAAAACCATTAAATATCTTGACGGTTTGAGTAAGATATCGTAGCCTGCTTTTCCTAAGAGAAAAAACGTTAAGTAGTCTGCCTGTTTTAAGATTTGTTTCTTAATGATGATTTGAGCTTAGTTGCCCTTTTATGTATCCTTCGTCTTCTGTGTAATTCTGAGCAAAACTGGGCAGCATATTCAACGTGCGGTCGGATAATGCATTATGGGTCAATATTTGTTCCTGATGTTTTGTACTAGAAATTTCTTTGCAATGAAACCTAGCATCTATTATCTGTGGTGCTCACAGATAATAGATGCTAGGTTTCATACTTTTGAGGTAGTTACTGATGATTACTCCAGGACTTTTTTTCCCCTCTTCTTTCGTTTACTTAATTGCAGGACATTATATATCCATTTTTTTGAGATTCGTATATCCGAAATTCATTACTTTTCACTTGCCAACACTGAAACTCATCTTCCTTGTTTCTGAGCACCGTGCAGCATTTTTCCTTAAATTGTGCCATCCTAAAATTTTGCTAATTTAGTGATCATTCCTATTCCACGATCATTTATGTACGTTATGAAAAGAATTGGATCAGGAACCGACCCCTGAGGAACTTCTTTTTGACGTCAAATCGATCGGACACCTCACTGCTCAATACCCACTCTCTGTTGTCCATTGGTGAGCCAGTCATTAATACAGGTATGAGGTGTTTCTCTGAAACCAGGTGCTTATCAGAAACACTGGGGAAACTAGTGTGTATGTCTTCAAGAATTAACTGGATCACTACCTCCGACAAGAGCTAAATCAGTCACACTATGAAGGATATGTGGGCCAGTGGGCCGCCAGCAGTAACTACCTGGTTAGTGAGCCAAACAGCAGAAAAGTCTGATCTCAGGTCGGGCTGCGGGGGTAAGATCAGCAGTCTTCCATGAGGTGCCTTTTCGAATGAATTTTTCGCAATTTAGATATGTTACATCTGTTGAATATTTTCGAGTAAGTTTATTGCGAAATCCATGTTTATTTCTGGTTATTAAGCTGTAATGTTGCAAAATATTAGCCATCCTGCCTATAATAAAAGTCTCTATCTATAAATGATCTTATATAAATAAAACACATTAAAATAGGCCAAAATCACTCCAAGTAAACTGAACTGTAATATTAATAATGTTGACAAACTTGTCGAAGATTAAGAATTCATTTTTTCAGATTCTCAATGGAGATGGAGAAAGCAGGTGAAGAGCTCTTGATCCAATGAATCAGAGGTACCCTTCTCTTCCTTAGCTTACACGTGACCAAGGCGCACAACACACAGTGGAAGACTGTTATAGATAGGTTTCCTTCTTGGGGAATTATATTGAACTATATTATAATGATGCTTCGCTCTAGGGGCATATCTGTATCCTGTTTTGAGAGTCTTCCTACCTTCGCAGCCCGACTTGAGATCAGGCTTTTCTGCTGTTTGGCTAGTCAACCAGGCCAGCTGGCCCACACATCCATTTCAGTCTGATTGATTTGGCTCTTGGCAGAGGTAGTGATCTAGTTTTTTTTGTTGAAGACATACCCACTAGTTCCTCCAGTGTTTCTGATAAGCGCCTTCCGTATCCTGAATAGGCTCACTGATGTTGATATAGTGTTTTAATATTGTGTCCATGGTGCCCAATCTTTCTTCTGGGTTTATTTTACACTTTCTCCCATATCTCTCTCTGCAGTACATTGTTATGTTAGTGTATCTTCCACGCATATATTTTCATGGATCTCTCTCTTCCTGCAAAGAGAAAACATCTTCTGTATTTTGAGGGTTATAGTAGTTTAAATTTTTTATTGGCTCTGTGCGAGTGGTAGACTATCTATGAACCTATTTTAGTGATGATATCTCTCCTGCCTTGAATGAAGCCGTCATCATCCAGCAACACCCTAGGCTGGACATCACATGTGATTTGAATAGTGACATCGTTAGTAATATTTTTTTTTTTTTTTTTGAAATTTCTCATTACCCACTGCATCATTTCTCGACCTTTTGCAACTATTTGCCATGCTGTCTTATCTAAATGATAGGTCAGCTGACATTTTTACACACAACTCTTTCACGTGCTCCTGTAGCTTTATCAGTTGGTTCTCTTGTATTTTGAATACAGTGCCCCTAAGCAGTTGGAACTTATCGCCACTGAACTCCTTGTTACTTTCTGCTACCTACTGCAAGAATTTGCTTATATCTTCTTGCATTTTTTTTTTCGTGTATTCTACAGAAGTGACTCTCATGCTTGTTTTCGTATACTCTGTAAATTATGCAAAGTTGTGATTAGTATTATCATCTTTATCTTCCATGATGATGAGAAACAGTAAAGGCACCTGGACCGTGCCTTGGGGAACCTAGCTATTGTTTTGTTTCATACTACTTTGTGTTCTGTTCTTTATGAAAATAATTATTCATTTGCTTCCTTTAGCAATTGACCTTATTTTGTGTGCTATCTCTCCATGCCTTTAGTCGATCCCTGTAGACCATATCTACACTTTATTTTTTTTACTAAGCCTCCATAATCTTGTAGTAATGATTTATTACTTTTAACAAACATGATCTTCCCTCTCTAAATCCATGTTGGTTTGGATTGTGTAAGTAATTTTATTCAATTACGCTGGTAATTTGGCATCTCATAACCTTCGACTACCTCCCTTATGCAGAGGACCTATGCATGTTTCAAGGTCTCCGGACTTTTAACCTTGATCAAAACTCTTTCTCTGAAGAATACTGAGTACTCTTGATAGTAGTATTTTCTATTTCTTTATAAATAAGGGACTCCATTGTCATCTTTTCAATTTCTTTATCAGATTATATGGATTAGTGTTTATGTCATATTTATGATTTGTTCGACAGGTAGAAGTAGCAAACAGAAATTATCTGTTTCCTCGACTCTGATTTATTTTATTGGACTACTGAACACTATGCTGTTCATATTTTTTTTTTTTTGTCGTCAATGAATGAAACTTCTATGAGTTATGGTTCTTGACTTTGATTTCGGGTATATAGATAAATATTTGTTGTTTATTTGCAATTTCCTTCAAAGCTTTTTTTTGTTCTTTTTTTTTTTTGTCTGGTAAGAATGTTCAAATTTCTTTTGTATATTATTTATCTCCCTGTTTAGAATATCTTTTCTTTGTTGTGATATTTTCCCTTTTCTGTGAATTCTTCTATATTCTTTATCAATATTTGCCCTTTTTATACTTTTATACAGACTAGGACTGCCTCTGTATTCAAATTTCGCCTTGCACTGATGCGGGTTTAGGTTTCACAGGAGTGTTTCTCAGGGTATGACTGATAGCTTTTAGCTGATTTTTTCCCTAGTCAATTCTCTGATTGTTAAAACCAGATTTACTGAATGTCTCTCCTCGTTGACTGTTTCTCAAGTTCTCCATGTAATCCATTGCGCTTCCTGTTGTGTATCTGCTGCTCTAACGTGCTTCCAGGCACTGTATCTAGTACGTCGCTGATATCTAGTACGTTGCTGATATTTGCCGTTTTCCATATAGCATTTGGGAGATTGAAATCACCTAGTAGGATAATATTTGGTGTGAAATTTTTCGAGATTTTCGAGGCAGTTGTTTATACTTCTTATCTGTTCCGCAAATAACTCAGACGTTGCTGACGGTGATTTATGAAGATAATCATGAGATTTTCTAATACTGTTTTCTAATGCTGTTTTCTACTGAATCATTTGATGAATTCTCTAGTTCTGTGCACCAAAATGTGTCTTTCACATGTTAGTGATAAATGATGAATAACAAAATATGAATAAGATACATGTGCAACACCTGTGTATCTTTACTATGTAAGCGTTTCACCCTCCACTGGCTTAATCAGGTTTAACACCCTCAGGTAACCTCTTTATTGAACTGATAAACCCACTGGCTGGCGAAACGTCTTCTATACCATTCTCCTCCTGCTCCCTGTGACCTTTTTTAATTCTTACATGCATAAACATTGCAATTTTCCACCCATGTTTTTCTATAGGTAGTAGGTTGGTAGACAGCAACCGCCCAGGGAGGTACTACCGTCCTGCCAAGTGAGTGTAAAACGAAAGCCTGTAATTGTTTTACATGATGGTAGGATTGCTGGTGTCCTTTTTTCTGTCTCATGAACATGCAAGATTTCAGGTACGTCTTGCTACTTCTACTTACACTTAGGTCACACTACACATACATGTACAAGCACATATATACACACCCCTCTGGGTTTTCTTCTATTTTCTTTCTAGTTCTTATTCTTGTTTATTTCCTCTTATCTCCATGGGGAAGTGGAACAGAGTTCTTCCTCCGTAAGCCATGCGTGTTGTAAGAGGCAACTAAAATGCCGGGAGCAAGGGGCTGGTAACCTCTTCTCCTGTATATATTACTAAATGTAAAAGGAGAAACTTTCGTTTTTCCTTTTGGGCCACCCCGCCTCGGTGGGATACGGCCGGTGTGTTGAAAGAAAGTTTTTCTATCCAAAACATTCCATGTGTTTCTGTGAATGCTGTAAACATAGCATTATACTCTTTATGGAACTCACTTATATAGTTCACTGTTATTTTTTTTATTTATTTTTAAACCCTGAATGTTTGCAAAAAGAAAAAAGAATTTACAATTTTTGTGATATTTCGTTTTTTTTTAGTACTGTATATCCGAAATTCATTACTTTTACTTTGCCTGTACCATTGTAATGATAATGATAAACTTTATTCTATAAAGGTTTACAACTGTCACGGAAAAGGTGATATTATTGACATAGTATAAACCTTGGTAATAAATACCGACAAGTTAGTTTAGAGAGACACATAAGCAAACACTATGACCTATTTATTAGAAAACGTTTCGGTCCTGGGCCGACTTAAAATAATTTATAAACACTAGTGGATATTTTGCAAGAACAGTTTTTTGGAAGTTTTACTAAGATAATTTGCTATAACATTAGTTGACGTTGCTACATATGATGGTCAAATACAAATGTTGATACTAATCCAAATTTCAGTATTTCTGCCCAGTACACAGTAAACTGAAGGACCCAAGAATGTGTAGAATCTCGGGCAAAACTTAACCTATACTATACTGAAGTTTTACTTAGTTAATTCAAAATAAAAATCACAATAAGAAAATATAATTGCTAAGTTTAACAGAGTGAGTGAGAGTAATTACTTAAATTACACTACAAATATGATGCGAAAATATATGCGTCAAGTAATATATGGGAGTTGAATGAAAGCTAGAAGAACAAGTACAAAACCGGAAGAAAACAGTAGAGTTCAATTTTTGTTTGATGTGGCATATTGTTGTCGCGATCACATTAGGGTAATGAGATGCTTCTTATAAGTAACTTTGAAGTAGATGGTAGATAAGAACCTTTGGAATCTTCAGGCAGAGAGTTCCAGAATTTGGGGACTTTAATGCGCACTAAGTTTTTATATTGTAATATAGCTCTTGGTCTGCATATTCACGGTTTCTCCTGTATTAACT
The DNA here is from genome assembly GCF_026875155.1 of Cherax quadricarinatus. NCBI lineage: Eukaryota > Metazoa > Arthropoda > Malacostraca > Decapoda > Parastacidae > Cherax > Cherax quadricarinatus. The sequence continues at coordinate 17,112,988 of NC_069407.1, forward strand.
GTAATGTGGGTTGTTGTGTGTTTGACTCCGGTTTACTTCGTTTATTTGGCGTGAATCTGTATCTCCTGCTTTTGGTTTTAATTTTAATGGTGCACGTCTTCCTATAAAAAATTTCACAGCCTTCTATACTTTTGGCCTCTTGGTCTGTAGTTGTGTATCGTTAAGGTTTCTTCAAGCGGAACGTTGGGCAGCTAAGGTGGGAATATTTACCCACTGTTTACACTTTTTCATCTGTTTTCAGTAAAAGCTTCTATTTTTTTTCATGAGTCTTACTATCTAGCTTTGAAAATATTTGCTTCACCTTATTTTCTAACTTGTCCTAAATCACCTTATTTTCTAACTTGTCCTAAATATATCTTTTGTGTAGCACTATTTCGGGTCACCATTCTGTCACACTGTGTTGATCTACTTGAGTGTTTTAGTCTCACTTTTCGTGTATTTGTGTTGTTACCTGTATTTGTGTCGGTGTCACCTATACTCCAGCTCTGTTATCCATGCCTTTATTCTTCCACCCTTCGTGTAATGCTGGTAGGCTCTATATAAAAATCCTTATGTTATTCATACTTTCGCAGAAATAAAAAATCAACTCTCCAATTCGAAGTCAGTGCTCGTAGCTGCATTCATGCGTACACAGGATATATGATATACAACACCACATAGTCCACAGTCAATTTCCATCGTTCTTTCTTCGTAGAATCCCTTTTACAATTTCCAGAATTTATTCTCGTTGCTGTTCTGACAGTAGGGTAGGCTGTATTCACTTAAATATTTAAGATTCTAGATTTAAACGTTTGTACAAAACTACACACTATGAACCACCAGTTAGTCTAACTGTAGCAGGTATTTTAGTATCCGGGAACACACAGACTCGATGATAAAATTGAAAACTGGCAACTCTTCAGGTTATGCCCAGCAGTGTCCAGGCCTATAGGCCTGGTTAGCATGGGACAGTAAGTGTAAAATAATGTACCTCTTGTGTTACTGGTGTTACATTTTCTTATTATATTATTTTGTATCACTTCTTCCTTGTGACTTTATTAAAACAACTTTTCTCTGTAGTGTAAAGCACCCTTCTGGCAAGACAGTGATGGAGTGAATGATGGTGAAAGTTTTTCTTTTTCGGGCCACCCTGCCTTGGTGGGAATCGGCCAGTGTGATAATAATAATAATAATAAATCTCTCCATGAACGTAGTTACATTAACAGAACAATACTCCTGTTATCATGTCTACATTGTTTGTAGTTACAGCAGCAAAGCTGTGCTAGTATTGTCTCGTCTACAGTGTAGTCACAGCAGCAGAGCTGTGCTAGTATTGTCTCGTCTACAGTGTTTGTAGTCACAGCAGCAGAGCTGTGCTAGTATTGTCTCGCCTACAGTGTTTGTAGTCACAGCAGCAGAGCTGTGCTAGTGTAGTCTCGTCTACAGTGTTTGTAGACACAGCAGCAGAGCTGTGCTAGTATTGTCTCGTCTACAGTGTTTGTAGTCACAGTAGCAGAGCTGTGCTAGTGCAGTCTAGTCTACAGTGTTTGTAGTCACAGTAGCAGAGCTGTGCTAGTGTTGTTTCGTCTACAGTGTTTGTAGACACAGCAGCAGAGCCGTGCTAGTGTTGTCTCGTCTACAGTGTTTGTAGTCACAGCAGTAGAGCTGTGTTAGTATTGTCTCGTCTACCACCAGTCCGATGACATTCTTCTTTGCAAATATACAGGGTCTAATGCCAGCAACGAACAACAAAATACCTTTCATCCGTGTACTGCTTGCAGAGGAATGTTCGCGGCTTTCACAGAGACCCGAAATATGGATCTCAGGTTACAACCTATACAGATGCGACAGAGTGAACAGGCAAAAGGTGGGGGGGGAAGGGGGTTGGCCTGTGTATCGTAGAGTCACTTATTTGCACAGAACTGCTTAATGCCTCATGATGTACTGGAAGTTATAGCAGTAAAGATCGAGAACCAAAACCTAGTCATTGTGATAGTCTACAAGCCTCCGGATGCAATGTTCCAGCAATTCTAGGAACAGCTGTTAAAAATTTACCACTGTCTGGAAAATCTTCCAGCTCCTGCCCCCCAATATCTTGCTCCTGGGGGATTTCAACTTGAGGCACCTAAAATGGAGGAATATAGCAAATAATATTGTTGCAGTAATAACACCAGGAGGCAGCTCTGACGAGAACTCACACACACACGAGCTTTTAAATCTCTGCACAAAATTCAACTTAAACCAGCAAATAATAGAGCCTACTAGACTGGAGAATACACTAGACCTCAGTTTCACAACAATGATGATCTGATACGAAATGTCACCATATCAAAAACAATATACTCAGATCACAACATAATCGAGGTTCAGACATGTATGCGCGGAGTCCCAGACCGACAAAGTGAGATTAGTCACGAGGGAGCCTTCACCAAATTCAAGTTCAATAACAAGAACATAAAGTGGGATCAAGTAAACCAAGTCCTAAACGATATAAGCTGGGAAGATAGACTAAGCAACACAGACCCCAACTTATGCCTTGATCAGATTAACTCGATGGCACTCGATGTATGCTCAAGGCTTATTCCTTTAAGAAAAAGGAGGAGTAGATGTAAAATAGAAAGAGACAGGCGCTCCCTTTACAGGCGACGGAAAAGAATAACAGAGCGGCTAAAAGAGGCCAATATATCTGAAATGCGTAGGGAGACACTGGTCAGAGAAATAGCAAACATCGAACTTAACCTAAAGGAATCTTATAGGAGTCAGGAATCGCGGGAAGAACTAAAAGCCATAAATGAAATCGAAAGAAACCCAAAGTATTTCTTTTCTTATGCCAAATCAAAGTCGAGAACAACATCCAGTATTGGGCCCCTACTTAAACAAGATGGGTCCTACACAGACGACAGCAAGGAAATGAGTGAGCTACTCAAGTCCCAATGTTACTCAGTTTTTAGCAAGCCGCTAACCAGACTGAGAGTCGACGATCAAAATGGATTTTTTATGAGAGAGCCACAGAATTTGGTAAACACAAGCCTATATGATGTTATCCTGACGTCAAATGACTTCGAACAGGCGATAAATGACATGCCCATGCACTCTGCCCCAGGGCCAGACTCATGGAACTCGTGTTCATCAAGTACTGCAAGAAGCCCCTATCACGAGCTTTTACCATCCTATGGAGAGGGAGCACGGACACGGGGGTCGTCCACACAGTTACTAAAAATAACAGACATAGCCCCACTCCACAAAGGGGGTAGTAAAGCAATAGCAAAGAACTACAGACCGATAGCACTAACATCCCATATCATAAAAATCTTTGAAAGGGTCCTAAGAAACAAGATCGCCACCCATCTAGATACCCATCAATTACATAACCCAGGACAACATAGGTTTAGAGCCGGTCGCTCCTGTCTGTCTCAACTACTGGATCACTTCGACAAGGTGCTAGATGCACTAGAAGACAAAAAAGAATGCAGATGTAATATATACACACTTTGCAAAAGCCTTCGACAAGTGTGACCATGGCGTAATAGCGCACAAAATGCGTGCTAAAGGAATAACAGGAAAAGTTGGTAGGTGGATCTATAATTTCCTCACAAACAGAACACAAAGTGTAGTAGTCAACAGTGTAGTAGTCTGAGGTGGTTACGGTGAAAAGCTGTTTCACAAGGCACAGTACTCGCTCCCATCTTGTTTCTCATCCTCATAGCTGACATAGACAAGATGTCAGCCACAGCACCGTGTCTTCCTTTGCAGATGACACCCGAATCTGCATGACAGTGTCTTTCTTTCATTGCAGACACTGCAAGGCTCCAGGCGGACATCAACCAAATCTTTCAATGGGCTGCAGAAAACAATATGAAGTTCAACGATGAGAAATTTCAATTACTCCAATATGGTAAACATGAGGAAATTAAAACTTCATCAGAGTACAAAACAAATTCCGACCACAAAATAGAGCGAAAAACCACCGTCAAAGACCTGGGAGTGATCATGTCGGAGGATCTCACCTTCAAGGACCATAACTTTGTAACAATCGCATCTGCTAGAAAAATGACAGGATGGATAATGAGAACCTTCAAAACTAGGGATGCCAAGTCCATGATGACACTCTTCAGGTCGCTTGCTCTATTTAGGCTGGAATATTGCTGCACACTAACAGCACCTTTCAAGGCAGGTGAAATTGCTGACCTAGAAAATGTACAGAGAACCTTCACAGCGCGCATAACAGAGATAAAACACCTCAGTTACTGGGAGCGCTTGAGGTTCCTGAACCTGTATTCCCTGGAACGTAGGCGGGAGAGATACATGATTATATACACCTGGAAAATCCTAGAGGGACTAGTACCGAACTTGCACACGAAAATCACTCACAACAAAAGCAAAAGACTCGGCAGACGATGCTACATCCTCCCAATGAAAAGCAGGGGTGTCACTAGCACGTTAAGAGGCAATACAGTGTCAGAGGCCCGAGACTATTCAATTGCCTCCCATCATACATAATGGGGATTACCAATAGACCCCTGGCTGTCTTCAAGCAGGCACTGGACAAGCACCTAATGTCGGTACCTGACCAGCCGGGCTGTGGCTCGTACGCTGGATTGCGTGCAGCCAGCAGTAACAGCCTGGTTGATCAGGCTCTGATCCACCATGAGGCCTGGTCACAGAGCGGGCCCCGGAACTCTCTCCAGGTAAACTCCAGGTAAACAGTGTTTGTAGACACAGCAGCAGAGCTGTGCTAGTGTTGTCTCGTCTACAATGCTTGTAGTCACAACAGCAGAGCTGTGCTAGTGTTGTCTCGTCTACAATGCTTGTAGTCACAACAGCAGAGCTGTGCTAGTGTAGTCTCGTCTACAATGCTTGTAGTCACAGCAGCAGAGCTGTGCTAGTGTTGTCTCGTCTACAATGCTTGTAGTCACAACAGCAGAGCTGTGCTAGTGTTGTCTCGTCTACAATGCTTGTAGTCACAACAGCAGAGCTGTGCTAGTGTTGTCTCGTCTACAATGCTTGTAGTCACAACAGCAGAGCTGTGCTAGTGTTGTCTCGTCTACAATGCTTGTAGTCACAGCAGCAGAGCTGTGCTAGTGTTGTCTCGTCTACAATGCTTGTAGCCACAACAGCAGAGCTGTGCTAGTGTTGTCTCGTCTACAATGCTTGTAGTCACAACAGCAGAGCTGTGCTAGTGTTGTCTCGTCTACAATACTTGTAGTCACAACAGCAGAGCTGTGCTAGTGTTGTCTCGTCTACAATGCTTGTAGTCACAACAGCAGAGCTGTGCTAGTGTTGTCTCGTCTACAATGCTTGTAGTCACAACAGCAGAGCTGTGCTAGTGTTGTCTCGTCTACAATGCTTGTAGTCACAACAGCAGAGCTGTGCTAGTGTTGTCTCGTCTACAATGCTTGTAGTCACAACAGCAGAGCTGTGCTAGTGTTGTCTCGTCTACAATGCTTGTAGTCACAACAGCAGAGCTGTGCTAGTGTTGTCTCGTCTACAATGCTTGTAGTCACAGCAGCAGAGCTGTGCTAGTGTTGCAGTGTCTTGCTACGTACTCTCAATTCCCCAAGAAGCAGGCACTGCTTTAAAATTAATAATCTCTTACCTGATAAAACTTGGGTGAAAGAAATCAGCTTTCCCACACGTGGAACTGGTTGGCCCAAAAAACCTCAAACTTTGGTGAAGATAGTCGGGAAAGTGTGTGTATGGTTGTCTTCCCGAGCGACCCACGACAACTCTCACCCGGTGAAGATGAACGAAAACTTCTCCTATTATTTACACCTTCCTCATATTTTCTTCACCCCAGACACCAGCAGATTTAAAAGAAAACAGTGAGTCTTTCGTAAGACTTAGAAAGGAGGTCAAATGTTTGGATAAAAGGGAATCTAATGGTTTTAAAATGGCGTTGAAAGATGTGAGTGGAAGCAGTGCTGCAGTGGGCAACCCATGACCTTCAGCCTCCTGTCTACCACGCATGCGTAAAGCCACCCAAGTACTCCTAGGTGCGACACTCCTAGGTGCGACACTTCTAGTTGAGTCGCCATCCTAAGTGTTTACCGTAGTAGTTGACCTTCCCTAATTGTATTCCAAAATCTATAATCAAGGATTATATTATTATTATTATTATTATTATTATTATTATTATTATTATAATTATTTTATCGGTAAAAGCTGAACCTCCTTGGGAACTTATAGCCAGTTAGGTTCGATCCGAGGAAGAAAGGGGAGAGCAGCTCCTGTTCCTTGAAGAATTAGAGCCAATAACGAGGCAGCAGCAGAAAAGAGATAGTTAACATGCAGTCTATGCCATCATTTTCTTCTAATTAGCGGTGAAGACAAAGTCATAACAGGGCAATTAAAATCCTCCAGTAATCGCGTATTGGGCAGAAATTGGGGCCAATACAGCTGTTGATGGAGGGACAGAGAGAGAGAGAGAGAGAAAGAGAGAGAGAGAGAGAGAGAGAGAAGAGAGAGAGAGAGGGAGAGAGAGAGAGAGAGAGAGAGAGAGAGAGAGAGAGAGAGAGAGAGAGAGAGAGAGAGAGAGAGAGAGAGAGAGAGGACATGAAAAGAGGTCATTCAAAATCATGATATAATTACGTGCAACCAACATACCTGGAGTTTACCTGGAGAGAGTTCCGGGGGTCAACGCCCCCGCGGCCCGGTCTGTGACCAGGCCTCCTGGTGGATCAGAGCCTGATCAACCAGGCTGTTACTGCTGGCTGCACGCAAACCAACGTACGAGCCACAGCCCGGCTGATCAGGAACCGACTTTAGGTGCTTGTCCAGTGCCAGCTTGAAGACTGCCAGAGGTCTGTTGGTAATCCCCCTTATGTATGCTGGGAGGCAGTTGAACAGTCTCGGGCCCCTGACACTTATTGTATGGTCTCTTAACGTGCTAGTGACACCCCCTGCTTTTCATTGGGGGGATGTTGCATCGTCTGCCAAGTCTTTTGCTTTCGTAGTGAGTGATTTTCGTGTGCAAGTTCGGTACTAGTCCCTCCCTTCCAGGTGTATATAATCACGTCTCTCCCGCCTGAGTTCCAGGGAATCCAGATTCAGGAACCTCAAGCGCTCCCAGTAATTGAGGTGTTTTATCTCCGTTATGCGCGCCGTGAAGGTTCTCTGTATATTTTCTAGGTCAGCAATTTCACTTGCCTTGAAAGGTGCTGTTAGTGTGCAGCAATATTCCAGCCTAGATAGAACAAGTGACCTGAAGAGTGTCATCATGAGCTTGGCCTCCCTAGTTTTGAAAGTTCTCATTATCCATCCTGTCATTTTTCTAGCAGATGCGATCGATACAATGTTATGGTCCTTGAAGGTGAGATCCTCCGACATGATCACTCCCAGGTCTTTGACGTTGGTGTTTCGCTCTATTTTGTGGCCAGAATTTGTTTTGTACTCTGATGAAGATTTAATTTCCTCGTGTTTACCATATCTGAGTAATTGAAATTTCTCATCGTAGAAATTTCAAATGTGTCAGAAAACGCCTCAAACCGCTCCAGAAATGTGATTAGATTTTGCCGCCGATGTGACTAACTTATTGTGCACCCCTCTGAAGGAAGGTTCCTTGATGCTGGTGAGGGGCTCTTGATCTAGGGAATTGGATCTGTGCTCCTGTTCCCTGAAATAATCCTGAATACCTTCCACATCCCCCCTCCCCCTACAGGCGCTGTATAATCCTACGGGTTTATCGCTCCTGTTGATTATAATAATAATTATTGTGCACCCCATATCCATCCTGTGGAAGAAAGTGCAAGAGCATATGGATACACAAAACTCCTAGGAACTAGGCCTCGACAGGGCTAATAGGGGTACATCTGGATTTGTGTCTCCAGTTCACTTATCTTTTGCAAGCAGATTTAGGAAATTTGCTTAATATTTCTGGTATTTTATTTTTATTAAATATATATCTTAATATATCACATACATTGTTTTAATAGCTATTTCTATAGGTTAGGTTGGGTAAGGTTTGTCAGGAAACATTGAATGTGTTTCCTGACATAGTCATATGATGACCCGTAGCTGGCATATACCCGACTGGAAGGTAGAAACTCGATCCTACATTAGCTACGTTTGAAACATACACGCTACACAACTGTACTCAATTGTGGCGTAAAATATTACTAACAATACTGTATAGGAAATGTGAAGACAAGAAATGCCAGAAAGTAGCAAAATGAGAATTGACTGACAGTTTTATTGGCAACGAAAGATAAAATAAATGACTAGTCTGTGGATATCTTTGCAAAAGTTAAAAGGAAAATACAATTTAAGAATCTGTGAGTTGGGGAGAGAAGTATGTTAGGACACAGTGAAGCTGTGTTGCTCTGCAATAATGGTACGTTAGACGAAACCTTCGTTTATTATGAGAAAGGTGGAAATAGACGAGCCGAGGTGGTGGTGACCGAGGATTAGTCAAGGTTAACTGTATAAGTGGAAGGTTGGTGTTCTAACTCCACCAGACGTAAAAATGTAAAGTGTGTGTAGAGGGAAATAAATACACACTCTAACACTCCATTATAAATTCACTCTCCAAAACTAGATGAAAAGTGTGTGTAGAGGAGGATAAACACACTCCAGCAATCCAAGATAAACACACTCTCCAACACTATATGGAAAGTGTGTATAGAGGAAGATTAACACACTCTCCAACACTTCAGGATAAACACACACTCCAACACTCCAGCATAAACATACACTGCAACACTCCAGGACAAACACACTCCGATATCAGCAGCATCCTGGCTGCCTTAATAAAGAGATATCATTGCTTTAACAAATTATCCTCGAATGCTTTATGAAAGTCTTCCATACTCAACGCCATCTTTGAAAAGTTCTTAACTTTAAAACAGTAAAGAAGACTTTCAGAAATCATTTGATGATAATTTGCAAAGGTAATGATATCTCTTTACTGAGGCAGCCAGGATGCTGCTGACCTCTCCCAAGACGTGCCTACTCTTTTTTGCATGTGTATCGAATCATCTATGGTACGTTCACTTACAGGATGAGTGCCGAGATTCGCTACCGTTATTATGGCAATAACTGTACTCACAGGATGAGTGTCACTGCCTAATGCCATCTTTATGATGTGTGTATAGCTTTGAGGGACAAGAACTAGATGTCATGGTTGGTTATGCTGGAGGAAGATTCTTCTTCCAACATACGGCGGGTCACAATTTGTTAATTACTTAAAAACCACTTGTTCGTCGTTGCATTAATGTATGGACTACTCGTGAAGGCTGGTATTTCAGAAGTGAAATAGAATGAAATTAGTTCTGAACCTATCACAACCTACCACATGCCTAGTGCTACTAGGTACATGATGTTTGTAGGCTTGATGGCCCAGTAGTTAAAACGTTCTAAATTTTAAGTTGCTTCCCACGAGGCAGGCTAAAACAACAAGGTTTGACCGTAATAAATATTTTATTTTTTTAGTAGGAATCTTGTTGACACAGCCATCAGCATTTTTTGCGGGATTTTTAAATCAGATTTTTTTTACTCTATCAACATTTGTAAATATAACTTTGGTTCTAAAATTCTTAAGAAGAGAAGGTATATCAAGGAGGTTTTCATGGTAAGGCAGAACCAACTAAGATTACAACAACATAAATACAACATTAGAACTGGACAAGAGACTAATGTTTTTTTTTTTAATCCAGTTAATTTTCAGAAGGCAAAGAAAGTTGTATGAATTGGGTCTGTGGTTAAGAGAAATATAATTCAGTCAAGCTTCATAAAAAATAATATTGATTTTAATATGAATAATAGTTTAGTTATATAAATTAGTTTCATTGATAATTAATAAGATTTGGGATGCGTGACAGGTCCTTGACATTCCCACCCGCATCATGCTGGGACGGGTGTAATGTCCTGTAATAATAACCCTTGTACTGTTCAGTTAATTTTACAGATCCTTGGTAATGTGAGATATCACGAAATCACTTGGAAGTTCACTATTTTTTTCACAATGGAACCTTGCAAATGCCACTATTAATCTGGGTGGCTTCCGTAAACTTTTTTTTTCTCCTTTTTTACAAATGTTTAAGTGGTATTGCGCCTCGTGAAGGCGATGTTGACATCACTGAGAGAGAGAGAGAGAGAGAGAGAGAGAGAGAGAGAGAGAGAGAGAGAGAGAGAGAGAGAGAGAGAGAGAGAGAGAGAGAGAGAGAGAGAGAGAGAGAGAGAGAGAGAGAGAGAGAGAGAATCACCTTTGCAGATTTAAGCTCGTCTGAATAAGGAAGGGCAATATTTTTTACTTTCATAGTTGTCTTTTCTCTAGGCTTCAAAAAGTTAATTAAGCAACTTAGAAAATGTGTTACAAACGTACTCGTTTATGGGCTACATGAGCTGTGAATCACACACTCTGTAAGCTCAGAGAAATGAGCTAGTAATGGCGCCTGTGTTGTTTGGAAAAAAGAAAAGGTGTGCAGATAAGTATCTGAATGTGAAGAGGACGGTAGAGTGAAGAGGAAGGTAGAGTGAAGAGGACGGTAGAGTGAAGAGGACGGTAGAGTGAAGAGGACGGTAGAGTGAAGAGGACGGTAGAGTGAAGAGGACGGTAGAGTGAAGAGGACGGTAGAGTGAAGAGGACGGTAGAGTGAAGAGGAAGGTAGAGTGAAGAGGACGGTAGAGTGAGGAGGACGGTAGAGTGAAGAGGACGGTAGAGTGAAGAGGACGGTAGAGTGAAGAGGACGGTAGAATGAAGAGGACGGTAGAGTGAAGAGGACGGTAGAGTAAAGAGAGAATGTACAGAGCAGTTCACCCTACGGTGAGACATCCGTGACACTGATATGGATGGCACAGTAATGTTGCAACAAGTACCAAAGGGCAGCCACCCTCTGCCTCCTGCAACCACCAGCCCATCTGACCTTGCAGCTTCTCAGAGGCTGACGTCACGCCGGGCTTTTGCGTCAGCATCTTAATGTCGTTATTGCTACGTCATTAATTTGTGACGTCACTCAGCAAATCACGTTCTTCGCTCATCGCAAAGTGACTGTGCTTTCCTGACGACGGAGAAAAACTGGTGACGTCACCTGCAGAGAGACCCAATCACCAACGTCCACGCATACACTTCGCAAATGCATACACAACGTAAATGCATACACAACGTAATGCATACACAACGTCCATGCATACACAACGTCCATGCATACACAACGTCCATGCATACACAACGTAAATACATACACAACGTCCATGCATACACAACGGCCAGGCATACACAACGGTCATTCATACACAACGGCGATGCATACACAACGGTCATTCATACACAACGACCATGCATACACAACGGCCATGCATACACAACGGCCATGCATACACAACAGCCATGCATACACAATGGCCATGAATACACAACAGATAAGGTCACCTGGGTTACTCAGGGTGGAGAATGACCAGGTAGTGTACACGTTATATGCGGCCTCAAATGATGCTTTGTGTAGTCAGTAACGAACGAACGAACAAGCTCATGTAAGATCCCAAATGGGATGAGCGGGGAAGACGGTGTTGAGAAGTGATTTAACAGCTAAGTTTAAAGTTTAAATATAAGGAAACTTAGCTTAGAAAGATAGCTCTCGTCCACACAGCTGCCCCTGCAGACGAGGTCTTGAGTCATTGATCATTGATCTTGATCATTTTTCAACGGGCTGAAATGAATTATATTATGTAAACAATAAATTACCCCTAATGGGTGTTATGTCAGCATATTTCATTCACTGATGACTGACTTACGTACTTGTGTGGGCTCAAAAGTCCGCACCTCACTGCCGACTATTGGTTGATTACAAACTCCTTGCGACTCAAGAACTGCGCAGTCCCCCGTACTACAAGAAATCTATAACCCACCTTGCTCTTGTAGCGTGAGCTATGGTGTTCTTCACACCTTCGACAGATATCGGTGACTTGATAGAAGCTGAAGTGTCCTTGGATGTCCACGTCTTCCATAGTCTAGGAATACGCACACTGGTACACTATGTTCCACAAGATTTGTCTTTATTGTTCACAATCTTATCACTAAAGAAGCTGATCACACTTCTCTTAAGTGTTTATTGTGTTTTATGAGACACTTTGTTTACACTAACGCACGGATCAGTGTTCTTTGTTGGTTATTCTGGCATCAGTGTCACTCTCAGTAGAGTCAAAAGTAATCTGAAGACGTCACAGTGCCCTACACCGTCACTACCCCTAGCACATAAAGGAAAAGCTGACCTAGTATCTTTTGCTTCCTTGCCACTTTCTCCATGAAGCAAAGCAGAATGTTTGATTCTTGCTGTCTTAAGCATAGACAACAATGTACACTATCTTTACCATGGTAATAAAGTGGGAGCAGGATTTTCCTTAATTGTCCTGCTAGGGTAAGAGATGGACTGTCTTTTATTAAACTACACTTTGCAACACTGGATTGCAAGGAGCATCGGTCGCTTGACCACGTCGCATACTGGTACTGCATCTGGGATCAATTACTTGCTGTAGCAGTAAACAAGATGCTTGACCCTTCTGAGAGGACTGGGCCCCTCAGGGCTGAAAGGGGCTGAAAGGGGCTGAAGGGGGCTGAAGGGGGCTGAAGGGCACTGGACACTGACCCACAGTCAGTGTCCAGGCTTCAAACACCTTTTATTGTACAGCAATAAAGGAATGGAACAGTCTGCCTGCACATGTCAAAGCCAGTCATAGCATGAACCAGTTCAAGAAGAGTGCCATAAAGTGCCTAATGAATGTAGGGACAGAAAGGGAGGAGAATGATTTTTTATTTTTTGTAGCTAACACACATGTAAATATAAATAACTCATTTTACCTTATTCCTAGTATATCTCCTTTATAGTATAAAAATAAGATGTTATCTCCTTTATAGTATAATAATAAGGTATTAAAAGGACCCAATGGAAATAAGTCACTCCGTCTGACTTTTTGGGTTATCCCAGGTTCTCTACACATATGCTGCTATGTATGATAATCTATGTAACTTTATTTGTGTATACCTGAATAAACTTACTGACTTACTGAAGTCACAATACCGTGACTGGAACAATACACAAATAACCCGCACATAGGAGAGACAGAACCTTATGACGACGTTTCGGTCCGACTTGAACTATTTACAAGCTTTTCTCTCTCATATGTACTGCTTATTTGTGTATTAACCAAGTAATAACGAGAGAATATAAGATGGTATGTATGTATATGCTTTACTATATGTATTAACAGTTTAATGGTGGTTTCAAGTCTATTAACTACACTCACGTCATAAAGGCTGCAGGAGCAGTAGCCTTTTATCACCACTCATGAATGCTTTAATTCCTCAAATAGGTGATAGGAACTTTGTCAACTGTTTTGGTTAAAATTATTGGTCCACCTCAAATGGAGTGACATGACAAACTCTTTGAGAGGGATTTGGAGGTGGACCTGGATACTGACATACTCACATATCGTAGTGACGACAAGTATATGATATTTGTATTTAAATGTACCTATACGTAAATAAATTTACTTACTGCTAGGTGTATAAAACTCTAGGTATGAGATCTGCCAATAAGTCGCACCCCACCTGCCAGTCTAGGATCACTGAACCCGGGTCCTCCAGATGTATGCATATACAACGACAGAAACACGTCACTCGGAGAGAGTTCCGGGGGTCAACGCCCCCGCGGCCCGGTCTGTGACCAGGCCTCCTGGTGGATCAGAGCCTGATCAACCAGGCTGTTGCTGCTGGCTGCACGCAAACCAACGTACGAGCCACAGCCCGGCTGGTCAGGAACCGACTTTAGGTGCTTGTCCAGTGCCAGCTTGAAGACTGCCAGGGGTCTGTTGGTAATCCCCCTTATGTATGCTGGGAGGCAGTTGAACAGTCTCGGGCCCCTGACACTTATTGTATGGTCTCTTAACGTGCTAGTCACACCCCTGCTTTTCATTGGGGGGATGTTGCATCGTCTGCCAAGTCTTTTGCTTTCGTAGTGAGTGATTTTCGTGTGCAAGTTCGGTACTAGTCCCTCTAGGATTTTCCAGGTGTATATAATCATGTATCTCTCCCGCCTGCGTTCCAGGGAATACAGGTTTAGGAACCTCAAGCGCTCCCAGTAATTGAGGTGTTTTATCTCCGTTATGCGCGCCGTGAAGGTTCTCTGTACATTTTCTGGGTCAGCAATTTCACCTGCCTTGAAAGGTGCTGTTAGTGTGCAGCAATATTCCAGCCTAGATAGAACAAGTGACCTGAAGAGTGTCATCATGGGCTTGGCCTCCCTAGTTTTGAAAGTTCTCATTATCCATCCTGTCATTTTTCTAGCAGATGCGATTGATACAATGTTATGGTCCTTGAAGGTGAGATCCTCCGACATGATCACTCCCAGGTCTTTGACGTTGGTGTTTCGCTCTATTTTGTGGCCAGAATTTGTTTTGTACTCTGATGAAGATTTAATTTCCTCGTGTTTACCATATCTGAGTAATTGAAATTTCTCATCGTTGAACATCATATTGTTTTCTGCAGCCCACTGAAAGATTTGGTTGATGTCCGCCTGGAGCCTTGCAGTGTCTGCAATGGAAGACACTGTCATGCAGATTCAAATTCAAATTCAAATTCAAAGTTTATTCTCTATAAGGATTACAATGCTGAGTTTAGAGAATTTGGTTATTGTGTGGTTTACATGTAGTAAAATAATTACAGAGTGTACCACTAGAACACCTAGCATGGCTAGGCATTTCGGGCAGACTTACATTAAATCTTAAGTTTAAAATATTACAAAATTATGAGGTAAGTTGGTACTATGGCTAAGTGACTAAATACTAGTTGTGAGTTTAGCAATGTGAATGCTTTTGTTTTGGCACTATACATAGTTTCAGTATTGGAGTATCACAGGCCAACTTATGACTAGTTAAGATTCATTATTTTGAGATTGAGATTGATATTTCTGTTTATGGTCAAATGGGTGAGTGTAAGTGTGAACCACCAGGTGGTATTTGTATTATTAGATTCGGGTGTCATCTGCAAAGGAAGACACGGTGCTGTGGCTGACATCCTTGTCTATGTCGGATATGAGGATGAGGAACAAGATGGGAGCGAGTACTGTGCCAGATTCACATTTCTTTGTGTATATTCACTGAGAGATACCTTAAAACCTTGCTTGAAAAAAAAAAGCTTATATCTGGTTACATTAGCATGGTTAATGATTTACAAAGACAAGATAAAGACAAAGATTTATTTCCATACGATAAAATAATTGTACAGAGATGGGTGACATTAGGTCATTCATACTGAAAGGCCATGGTATGCAAAACATTGAGATGGTTAATAGTTAGAAAGCTTATTTTCTTGTTGAGTTGTCCTTATCAGCGCACAGGCATCCTGGTATCCTGGATGGGTTAAAAATCCAAACAAAATCTTATCAAGAACCCCAATGGAAATAAGTCACTTTGTCTGACTTTTCTGAGTTATCCTAGTTAATTTACACTGTGTGATAAGTGTACTTACGGGCATCTGTGCCTGTGAGGGCACTCCCTCAACTACCTAAAGTCATACCTTAGCAACAGAAGTCAATATGTGTACACAAATGGAGCAAACTCTTCCACACAACCAATTACAGTTGGTGTCCCACAGGGCAGCATCCTTGGCCCTCTTCTCTTTCTCATTTACATAAACGACCTAGAAAATGCATCTCAACTACTCAAACCCATACTATTTGCAGATGACACTACATACGTCTTCTCTCACCCAAGCCCAGTCATACTAGCCAATACTATAAATACTGAATTACAGAAAATATCTACCTGGATGATGATTAACAAGCTTACTCTCAATATTGACAAAACCTACTTGATAAACCTAATCATAAACGGTTCACCTATCACAAAGCTCACAGAGGAAAAATTCTTAGGACTTCACCTTGATAATAGACTCAAATTCCAAACACATGTACAACAAATTTCCAATAAAATCTCCAAGACCGTAGGCATATTATCGAAGATACGGTACTATATTCCACAATCAGCTCTCCTGGCCCTATATCACTCACCCATTTGCCCCTCTCTCATCTATGGAATCTGTGCATGGGGCTCAACAATAAATTATCTCAGACCATTAATTACCCAACAAAAGGCTGCAATCAGAATGATAACAAATTCCCCCTCCATGCAGCATACTCCGCCAATATTCGAAACTCTAAACTTACTCACCGTACAAAACGTCCATACTTATTATTGTGCCTACTACATACATAGAACACTAAACCCAGATATAAACCCTCCCCTCAAACTTCTCCTTACCAACCTCAACAGAACATAAGACCATCTCACACTATGTAAAACCTCGATGCACATACAAGGCCCAAAATTTTGAAATTCATTACCTCTGAATACAAAAGAAACACTGCCTGTTTATCAGTTCAAAACTCTTCTTAAAAAACACTTACTCACCCAAAACTAAATAAACATCGAATAATTGTATTTAATAGATGTATAACCCGTGACCCTATCAAACTATGTTTTTAATTGTAATGCTACAAATTTGTACAACTATAATGCTTCATAATTGAAATGTTCAAATTTCATTGTTTAAAATACTGAATTGTAGTTCATATTATAAAATGTTTACTGTAATTTTTACCACTGAATCTATCATTGCTTTGTTAATCTTAAGTTAATTTTAAGCTGCCTATAATGCTCTGCAAACAAGGGGCTTTTGGCATGTACACCCAACTACTATAATTCCTTGTACAACTATGTATCATGTCAAAATAAAAATTATTATTATTATTATTATTATTATTATTATTATTATTATTATTATTATTATTATTATTATTATTATTATTATTATTATTATTATTATTATTAAGTATAAAATCTCTGAAATATACTTTAGTATATGTTTTAAAGTTTTCTTTGATGAGAAATGAAAATTATAGAAATGTATCTGGTTTTATGGGAGACTCAATAATTTTAAAAGTAAGTAGCTTAGTTGGTTTTCATTTGTGTTTTGGGAACATGATATACAATTTTTTTTTACAGTGATCTCTAGGGAACAAGGGATAACCCAATAAGCTCACATAACAGAATATGCGTAGCTTGTTATCTGTTAACTACTTGCAGCAAGTTCCTAAAAAATGGTGCCTCTGAATTGCCAGTCCCCGTTGCTCACATAATAAATTTGTCCATCACTTCTAATACCGTACCGGAGGGGTTCAAAGAAGCAAGAGTTACTTCTGTCTTCAAGAAAAATAGTAAGTCTGATGTCAGCAACTATACGCCTGTTAGTATACTTAGTGTGATATCCAAAATTCTATAGAGGGCGGTGTACTGTCAAGTAATAACATAATATCTTTATTTACTACAAGTACATGTACAAGGTATACAGTCCTAGCTGACATCAATTTCGTACTACTATATAGAAAGCCCTTGTTATGCAGAGCATTTCAAGCAAATTAGGTCAGTTTTGTCCAAGGATGCGACCCACACCAGTTGACTAAGTCCCACGTACCCCTTTTACTGATGGGTGAACATAGACAACCGCTGTAAAGAAACACGCCCAATGTTTCTATCCTCGCTGGGAATCGAACCTACACACTCGTCGTGTAAAGCGAGAGCTTTAGCCACCAGGCCACGGGGTGCCAAAGTATCTTAATGACAACAACATTCTTCATAGTTACCAATCAAGCTTTAGGAGACCTTACTTAACCGACACCTCCCTAAGTAATTTGATGGATTACATGAGAACTGAAATGTCGATAGGGAACCTCATAGGAATGGTAACCTTAGATTTACGAAAGGCCTTCGATACTATCATCCACAATATATTATGTAAGAAACTTCAAGCTGTCGGCATAGGTTCCGTAGACTGGTTTAAGTCCTACCTTAGCAACAGGAAACAAACTGTCAAAATCAACTAAACGGAATTAGAACCCTTTCCGATAGCATATGGAGTTCCCCAAGGTAGTATTCTGGGTCCCTTATTATTCCTATGTTATGTAAAAGACATGCCCATCACTGTCAAGTACAAACTCCTGTTAGTGTCAGGTAAATAAAATAAAATATAACTAAATAAAATATAACTAATGTAATAACACTGGAACTGGGGTCTTGCAGCAAATGGTTAGTAGACAACAAACTCTTATTACACCTCAGAAAAACAGAAGCAATACTCACTGGCACGAAACATAAACTGAGTAGGGTAAATAATTATAATGTCCGGTGTAATGGGGAACCCATCACTTCAGTTTTCTCATTGAAATATCTGGGAATCCCCTTTGATTCAAGTATGTCAAGAGAATTAATAGGGAACAGTGTAGTAAAGAAAGCGAATGACAGACTGAAGTTCCTCTACAGACAGGCACAATGTCTACCTACTGAGGGTCGCAGTACCCTATGTCTACACAAATAACCCGCACATAAAAGAGAGAAGCTTACGACGACGTTTCGGTCCGACTTGGACCATTGACAAAGTCACACTTTGTCAATGGTCCAAGTCGGACCAAAACGTCGTTGTAAGCTTCTCTCTTTTATGTGCGGGTTATTTGTGTATCGTTCCAATCACGGTATTGTGCCTTTTTGTTATTTACCCTATGTCTAGCTCCTATACAATGTCATATGGACTACGCTTGCTCTTCATGGTGCTCTGCTTAGACAAAAAAAAAAAAAAAAAAAAAAAAAAAAAAAAAAAAAAAAAAAAAATAAGACTAAAAGACTACATATCACCCAGAACAAAATGGTAAGAATCATCCTGGACCTGGGTCCAAGAGAACATGTAGACCAGGATGAATTACAACTGAATATGCTGAATGTTGAAGACAGAGTAAAAGAATTGAAATTAAATCAAGTTTATAAAACTGTTCACAAACAGTGTCCAGAATATCTTGCTGCCAATTCTGTCAAGGTTGGGAACCGCAGCAATCATAGTACTAGGGGGAGAGAGCACAACTTTGTAGTACCCACAGTCAGTGGCCAGGTTTCAAACACCTTTTATTGTACAGCAATAAAGGAATGGAACAGTCAGCCTGCACATGTCAAAGCCAGTCATAGCATGAACCAGTTCAAGAGGAGTGCCAAAAGGTGTCTGATGAATGTAGCGACAGAAAGCAGCAAGAATTATTTTTTTATATTTTCAGCTAACACACATGTAAATATAAATAACTCAATTGACTTTATTCCTAGTATATCTCCTTTATAGTATAATAATAAGACATTATCTCCTTTATGGTATAATAATAAGGTAATAAAAGGACTCTAATGGAAATAAGTCATTTTCTCTATCTTTTTGTGTTATCCCAATTTCTCTACACATATGCTGCTATGTATGATAATCTATGTAACTGTATACCTGAATAAACTTACTTATTTACAAGACTGTAGTTCGAGAGATAACTCAATTGCTTTATTTTTTTATAATAATAATAATAATAATAATAATAATAATAATAATAATAATAATAATAATAATAGTATGATATTATTATTGTTATTAATATTATTATTATTACTACCTTTATTTCTACAAGTGCAGGTACAAGGTATACAGACCGGGGATAACAAGCAGTTATGTTGGGTTAGCAAGCAGTTGTGTAGGGTTAATAAGCAGTTGTGTAGGGTTAATAAGCAGTTGTGTAGGGTTAATAAGCAGTTGTGTAGGGTTAATAAGCAGTTGTGTAGGGTTAATAAGCAGTTGTGTAGAGTTAATAAGCAGTTGTGTAGGGTTAACGAGCAGTTATGTTGGGTTAGTAAGCAGTTGTGTTCGGTTAGCCAGCAGTTGTGTTGGGTTAGTAAGCAGTTGTGTTGGGTTAGTAAGCAGTTATGTTGGGTTAGCCAGCAGTTGTGTTGGGTTAGTAAGCAGTTGTGTTGGGTTAGTAAGCAGTTATGTTGGGTTAGTAAGCAGTTGTGTTGGGTTAGTAAGCAGTTGTGTTGGGTTAGTAAGCAGTTGTGTTGGGTTAGTAAGCAGTTGTGTTGGGTTAGTAAGCAGTTGTGTTGGGTTAGTAAGCAGTTATGTTGGGTTAGCCAGCAGTTGTGTTGGGTTAGTAAGCAGTTGTGTTGGGTTAGTAAGCAGTTATGTTGGGTTAGTAAGCAGTTGTGTTGGGTTAGCCAGCAGTTGTGTTGGGTTAGCAAGCAGTTGTGTTGGGTTAGTAAGCAGTTGTGTTGGGTTAGTAAGCAGTTGTGTGGGGTTAGCAAGCAGTTATTTGGGTTAGTAAGCAGTTGTGTTGGGTTAGTAAGCAGTTGTGTTGGGTTAGTAAGCAGTTGTGTTGGGTTAGTAAGCAGTTGTGTTGGGTTAGTAAGCAGTTGTGTTGGGTTAGTAAGCAGTTGTGTTGGGTTAGTAAGCAGTTGTGTTGGGTTAGTAAGCAGTTGTGTTGGGTTAGCAAGCAGTTGTGTTGGGTTAGTAAGCAGTTGTGTGGGGTTAGCAAGCAGTTGTGTTGGGTTAGTAAGCAGTTGTGTTGGGTTATTAAGCAGTTGTGTTGGGTTAGTAAGCAGTTGTGTGGGGTTAGCAAGCAGTTGTGTTGGGTTAGTAAGCAGTTGTGTGGGGTTAGCAAGCAGTTGTGTTGGGTTAGTAAGCAGTTGTGTTGGGTTAGCAAGCAGTTGTGAAGGGTTAACAAGCAGTTGTGTTGGGTTAGCCAGCAGTTACGTTGGGTTAGCAAGCAGTTGTGTTGGGTTAGCAAGCAGTTGTGTTGGGTTAGCAAGCAGTTGTGAAGGGTTAACAAGCAGTTGTGTTGGGTTAGCCAGCAGTTACGTTGGGTTAGCAAGCAGTTATGTTGGGTTAGCAAGCAGTTGTGTTGGGCTAGCAAGCAGTTACGTTGGGTTAGCAAGCAGTTGTGTAGGGTTAGCCAGCAGTTGTGTTGGGTTAGCAAGTCGTTGTGTTGGGTTAGCAAGCAGTTGTGCTGGGTTAGCAAGCAGTTGTGCTGGGTTAGCAAGCAGTTGTGCTGGGTTAGCAAGCAGTTGTGTTGGGTTAGCAAGCAGTTGTGCTGGGTTAGCAAGCAGTTGTGTTGGGTTAGCAAGCAGTTGTGCTGGGTTAGCAAGCAGTTGTGCTGGGTTAGCAAGCAGTTGTGCTGGGTTAGCCAGCAGTTGTGTTGGGTTAGCCAACAGTTATGTTGGGTTAGCAAGCAGTTGTGTTGGGTTAGCCAGAAGTTGTGCTGGGTTAGCAAGCAGTTGTGTTGGGTTAGCAAGCAGTTGTGTTGGGTTAGCCTGCAGTTATGTTGGGTTAGCAAGCAGTTGTGTTGGGTTAATAAGCAGTTGTGTAGGGTTAATAAGCAGTTGTGTAGGGTTAACGAGAAGTTATGTTGGGTTAGTAAGCAGTTGTGTTGGGTTAGCCAGCAGTTGTGTTGGGTTAGTAAGCAGTTGTGTTGGGTTAGCAAGCAGTTGTGTTGGGTTAGTAAGCAGTTGTGTTGGGTTAGTAAGCAGTTGTGTTGGGTTAGCAAGCAGTTATGTTGGGTTAGTAAGCAGTTGTGTTGGGTTAGCAAGCAGTTGTGTTGGGTTAGTAAGCAGTTGTCTTGGGTTAGTAAGCAGTTGTGTTAGGTTAGCAGGCAGTTATTTGGGTTAACTAGCAGTTGTGTTGGGTTAGCAAGCAGTTGTGTTGGGTTAGCAAGCAGTTGTGAAGGGTTAACAAGCAGTTGAGTTGGGTTAGCAAGCAGTTGTGTTGGGTTAGCAAGCAGTTGTGTTGGGTTAGCAAGCAGTTACGTTGGGTTAGCAAGCAGTTGTGCTGGGTTAGCAAGCAGTTGTGCTGGGTTAGCAAGCAGTTGTGCTGGGTTAGCAAGCAGTTGTGTTGGGTTAGCAAGCAGTTGTGCTGGGTTAGCAAGCAGTTGTGTTGGGTTAGCAAGCAGTTGTGCTGGGTTAGCAAGCAGTTGTGCTGGGTTAGCAAGCAGTTGTGCTGGGTTAGCCAGCAGTAGTGTTGGGTTAGCCAACAGTTATGTTGGGTTAGCCAGCAGTAGTGTTGGGTTAGCCAACAGTTATGTTGGGTTAGCAAGGAGTTGTGTTGGGTTAGCAAGCAGTTGTGCTGGGTTAGCAAGCAGTTGTGCTGGGTTAGCAAGCAGTTGTGCTGGGTTAGCAAGCAGTTGTGTTGGGTTAGCAAGGAGTTGTGTTGGGTTAGCAAGCAGTTGTGTTGGGTTAGCAAGCAGTTGTGCTGGGTTAGCAAGCAGTTGTGCTGGGTTAGCAAGCAGTTGTGCTGGGTTAGCCAGCAGTAGTGTTGGGTTAGCCAACAGTTATGTTGGGTTAGCCAGCAGTAGTGTTGGGTTAGCCAACAGTTATGTTGGGTTAGCAAGGAGTTGTGTTGGGTTAGCAAGCAGTTGTGCTGGGTTAGCCAGCAGTAGTGTTGGGTTAGCCAACAGTTATGTTGGGTTAGCCAGCAGTAGTGTTGGGTTAGCCAACAGTTATGTTGGGTTAGCCAGCAGTTGTGTTGGGTTAGCAAGCAGTTGTGTTGGGATAGCAATCAGTTGTGTTGGGTTAGCCAGCAGTTATGTTGGGTTAGCAAGCAGTTGTGTTGGGTTAGCCAGCAGTTATGTTGGGTTAGCAAGCAGTTGTGTTGGGTTAGCAAGCAGTTGTGTTGGGTTAGCCAGCAGTTATGTTGGGTTAGCAAGCAGTTGTGTTGGGTTAGCAAGCAGTTATGTTGGGCTAGCAAGCAGTTGTGTTGGGTTAGCAAACAGTTATGTTGGGTTAGCAAGCAGTTATGTTGGGTTAGCAAGCAGTTATGTTGGGTTAACAAGCAATTGAGCTATGGTAACAAGCAATTATGTTGGGATAACAAGCAGTTATGAAGGGTTAACAAGCAGTTGTGTTGGGTTAACAAGGAGTTATGTTGAGTTAACAAGCAGTTGTGCTAGGTTA
The DNA here is from genome assembly GCF_026875155.1 of Cherax quadricarinatus. Lineage (NCBI taxonomy): Eukaryota > Metazoa > Arthropoda > Malacostraca > Decapoda > Parastacidae > Cherax > Cherax quadricarinatus. The sequence goes on from NC_069407.1 coordinate 17,135,746, forward strand.
ACAACCAATTATGTTGGGTTAACAAGCAGTTATGTAGGGTTAACAAGCAGTTGTGTTGAGTTAGCAAGCAGTTACGTTGGGTTAACAAGCAATCATCTACAATGTTAGGCAATTCTCTATTACTTTTACAAATGTTAGATTATTCCAATTAACATGAGAATGGCTGAAGTCGTCGACTGTAACAGAGTCATTATTAATAATTATGAATTTCATTAGTCAAACAAGGCTCATCATATCTTGTTCTTTACTCTGTGTAAGTTTTCAACATGTAAATCAAAATTTCATCTTGTTATCGTAATGGCAGATTTCAACACAAGTCTCCTTGGCACTTACACCTCTCTTGTTTATGTTGAGTGCGTTAAACCTCTCTTGTTTATGTTGAGTGCGTTATACCTCTCTTGTTTATGTTGAGTGCGTTATACCTCTCTTGCTGGCACAGAACGACCTCTGTGTTGTAACATGGCTTATCCTTGAGGAATAATCTGTTTCCAGGAATTGTGTCCAGGTCGTAGATGGCAACTGCTTATGATTAACTGGAGAGAGAGAGAGAGAGAGAGAGAGAGAGAGAGAGAGAGAGAGAGAGAGAGAGAGAGAGAGAGAGAGAGAGAGAGAGAGAGAGAGAGAGAGGAGAGAGAGAAGAGAGAGAGAGAGAGAGAGAGATTATTTTGCATTTTGCCGCAAATGGGGAGGAAGGGAATGTAGCCAGAGGCAGAGAGCCGAGTGTGATGGAATAACTATGTCAGTGGAATTTTACATGGATGAGGGAGAGAGGGAGGGGTAGTGAGGGGAGAAAAGGAAGAGGAAGAATAGGAGGAGGAGGTTGAGTAGGAGGAGGAAGAGGAGGAGGAGAAGGAGGAGGAGGAGGAGGAGGAGGAGGAGGAGGAGGAGGAGGAGGTAGCATATATGAGTAAATGGGAGAAGGTCGGAATTTTCAAAGATAAATTTGAAGGAGTGTACATTTAACCAGCTAGGATTATCATTTGTCTTACTTCCTCATACACGCCCTTCCACTCCCTTACCACCCTCAGTCTGAAGCACTTGCTGGTGTTACTGTAACAACCCTCAGTCTGAAGCACTTGCTGGTGTTACTGTAACCACCCTCAGTCTGAAGCACTTGCTGGTGTTACTGAAACAACCCTCAGTCTCAAGCACTTGTGGTGTTACTGTAACAACCCTCAGTCTGAAGCACTTGCTGGTGTTACAGTAACAACCCTCAGTCTGAAGCACTTGTGGTATTACTGTAACAACCCTCAGTCTGAAGCACTTGCTGGTGTTACTGTAACAACCCTCAGTCTGAAGCACTTGCTGGTGTTACTGTAACAACTCTCAGTCTGAAGCACTTGCTGGTGTTACTGTAACCACCCTCAGTCTCAAGCACTTGCTGGTGTTACTGTAACAACCCTCAGTCTGAAGCACTTGCTGGTGTTACAGTAACAACCCTCAGTCTGAAGCACTTGTGGTATTACTGTAACAACCCTCAGTCTGAAGCACTTGCTGGTGTTACTGTAACAACCCTCAGTCTGAAGCACTTGCTGGTGTTACTGTAACAACTCTCAGTCTGAAGCACTTGCTGGTGTTACTGTAACCACCCTCAGTCTCAAGCACTTGCTGGTGTTACTGTAACAACCCTCAGTCTGAAGCACTTGCTGGTGTTACAGTAACAACCCTCAGTCTGAAGCACTTGTGGTATTACTGTAACAACCCTCAGTCTGAAGCACTTGCTGGTGTTACTGTAACAACCCTCAGTCTGAAGCACTTGGGGTGTTACTGTAACAACTATCAGTCTGAAGCACTTGCTGGTGTTACTGTAACAACCCTCAGTCTGAAGCACTTGATGGTGTTACTGTAACAACCCTCAGTCTGAAGCACTTGCTGGTGTTACTGTAACAACCCTCAGTCTGAAGCACTTGCTGGTGTTACAGTAACAACCCTCAGTCTGAAGCACTTGCTGGTGTTACTGTAACAACCCTCAGTCTGAAGCACTTGGGGTGTTACTGTAACAACTCTCAGTCTGAAGCACTTGCTGGTGTTACTGTAACAACCCTCAGTCTGAAGCACTTGCTGGTGTTACTGTAACAACCCTCAGTCTGAAGCACTTGCTGGTGTTACTGTAACCACCCTCAGTCTGAAGCACTTGCTGGTGTTACTGAAACAACCCTCAGTCTCAAGCACTTGTGGTGTTACTGTAACAACCCTCAGTCTGAAGCACTTGCTGGTGTTACAGTAACAACCCTCAGTCTGAAGCACTTGTGGTATTACTGTAACAACCCTCAGTCTGAAGCACTTGCTGGTGTTACAGTAACAACCCTCAGTCTGAAGCACTTGTGGTATTACTGTAACAACCCTCAGTCTGAAGCACTTGCTGGTGTTACAGTAACAACCCTCAGTCTGAAGCACTTGCTGGTGTTACTGTAACAACCCTCAGTCTGAAGCACTTGGGGTGTTACTGTAACAACTCTCAGTCTGAAGCACTTGCTGGTGTTACTGTAACAACCCTCAGTCTGAAGCACTTGCTGGTGTTACTGTAACAACCCTCAGTCTGAAGCACATGCTGGTGTTACTGTAACAACCCTCAGTCTGAAGCACTTGCTGGTGTTACTGTAACAACTCTCAGTCTGAAGCACTTGCTGGTGTTACTGTAACAACCCTCAGTCTCAAGCACTTGCTGGTGTTACTGTAACAACTATCAGCCTCAAGCACTTGCTGGTGTTACTGTAACAACTCTCAGTCTGAAGCACTTGCTGGTGTTACTGTAAGAACCCTTAGTCTGAAGCACTTGTGGTGTTACTGTAACAACCTTCAGTCTGAAGCACTTGCTGGTGTTACTGTAACAACTCTCAGTCTCAAGCACTTGCTGGTGTTACTGTAACAACCCTCAGTCTGAAGCACTTGTGGTGTTACTGTAACAACCCTCAGTCTGAAGCACTTGTTGGTGTTACTGTAACAACCCTCAGTCTCAAGCACTTGTGGTGTTACTGTAACAACCCTCAGTCTGAAGCACTTGCTGGTGTTACTGTAACAACCCTGAGTCTGAAGCACTTGTGGTATTACTGTAACAACCCTCAGTCTGAAGCACTTGCTGGTGTTACTGTAACAACCCTCAGTCTGAAGCACTTGCTGGTGTTACAGTAACAACCCTCAGTCTGAAGCACTTGCTGGTGTTACTGTAACAACCTTCAGTCTGAAGCACTTGCTGGTGTTACTGTAACAACTCTCAGTCTCAAGCACTTGCTGGTGTTACTGTAACAACCCTCAGTCTGAAGCACTTGTGGTGTTACTGTAACAACCCTCAGTCTGAAGCACTTGTTGGTGTTACTGTAACAACCCTCAGTCTCAAGCACTTGTGGTGTTACTGTAACAACCCTCAGTCTGAAGCACTTGCTGGTGTTACTGTAACAACCCTGAGTCTGAAGCACTTGTGGTATTACTGTAACAACCCTCAGTCTGAAGCACTTGCTGGTGTTACTGTAACAACCCTCAGTCTGAAGCACTTGCTGGTGTTACAGTAACAACCCTCAGTCTGAAGCACTTGCTGGTGTTACTGTAACCACCCTCAGTCTGAAGCACTTGCTGGTGTTACTGAAACAACCCTCAGTCTCAAGCACTTGTGGTGTTACTGTAACAACCCTCAGTCTGAAGCACTTGCTGGTGTTACTGTAACAACCCTCAGTCTGAAGCACTTGCTGGTGTTACTGTAACCACCCTCAGTCTGAAGCACTTGCTGGTGTTACTGTAACAGCCCTCAGTCTGAAGCACTTGCTGGTGTTACTGTAACAACCCTCAGTCTGAAGCACTTGCTGGTGTTACTGTAACAACCCTCAGTCTCAAGCACTTGTGGTGTTACTGTAACAACCCTCAGTCTGAAGCACTTGCTGGTGTTACTGTAACAACCCTCAGTCTGAAGCACTTGCTGGTGTTACTGTAACAACCCTCAGTCTGAAGCACTTGCTGGTGTTACTGTAACAACTCTCAGTCTGAAGCACTTGCTGGTGTTACTGTAACCACCCTCAGTCTCAAGCACTTGCTGGTGTTACTGTAACAACCCTCAGTCTGAAGCACTTGCTGGTGTTACAGTAACAACCCTCAGTCTGAAGCACTTGTGGTATTACTGTAACAACCTCAGTCTGAAGCACTTGCTGGTGTTACTGTAAAAACCCTCAGTCTGAAGCACTTGCTGGTGTTACTGTAACAACTCTCAGTCTGAAGCACTTGCTGGTGTTACTGTAACCACCCTCAGTCTCAAGCACTTGCTGGTGTTACTGTAACAACCCTCAGTCTGAAGCACTTGCTGGTGTTACAGTAACAACCCTCAGTCTGAAGCACTTGTGGTATTACTGTAACAACCCTCAGTCTGAAGCACTTGCTGGTGTTACTGTAACAACCCTCAGTCTGAAGCACTTGGGGTGTTACTGTAACAACTATCAGTCTGAAGCACTTGCTGGTGTTACTGTAACAACCCTCAGTCTGAAGCACTTGATGGTGTTACTGTAACAACCCTCAGTCTGAAGCACTTGCTGGTGTTACTGTAACAACCCTCAGTCTGAAGCACTTGCTGGTGTTACAGTAACAACCCTCAGTCTGAAGCACTTGCTGGTGTTACTGTAACAACCCTCAGTCTGAAGCACTTGGGGTGTTACTGTAACAACTCTCAGTCTGAAGCACTTGCTGGTGTTACTGTAACAACCCTCAGTCTGAAGCACTTGCTGGTGTTACTGTAACAACCCTCAGTCTGAAGCACATGCTGGTGTTACTGTAACAACCCTCAGTCTGAAGCACTTGCTGGTGTTACTGTAACAACTCTCAGTCTGAAGCACTTGCTGGTGTTACTGTAACAAACCCTCAGTCTCAAGCACTTGCTGGTGTTACTGTAACAACTATCAGCCTCAAGCACTTGCTGGTGTTACTGTAACAACTCTCAGTCTGAAGCACTTGCTGGTGTTACTGTAAGAACCCTTAGTCTGAAGCACTTGTGGTGTTACTGTAACAACCTTCAGTCTGAAGCACTTGCTGGTGTTACTGTAACAACTCTCAGTCTCAAGCACTTGCTGGTGTTACTGTAACAACCCTCAGTCTGAAGCACTTGTGGTGTTACTGTAACAACCCTCAGTCTGAAGCACTTGTTGGTGTTACTGTAACAACCCTCAGTCTCAAGCACTTGTGGTGTTACTGTAACAACCCTCAGTCTGAAGCACTTGCTGGTGTTACTGTAACAACCCTGAGTCTGAAGCACTTGTGGTATTACTGTAACAACCCTCAGTCTGAAGCACTTGCTGGTGTTACTGTAACAACCCTCAGTCTGAAGCACTTGCTGGTGTTACAGTAACAACCCTCAGTCTGAAGCACTTGCTGGTGTTACTGTAACAACCTTCAGTCTGAAGCACTTGCTGGTGTTACTGTAACAACTCTCAGTCTCAAGCACTTGCTGGTGTTACTGTAACAACCCTCAGTCTGAAGCACTTGTGGTGTTACTGTAACAACCCTCAGTCTGAAGCACTTGTTGGTGTTACTGTAACAACCCTCAGTCTCAAGCACTTGTGGTGTTACTGTAACAACCCTCAGTCTGAAGCACTTGCTGGTGTTACTGTAACAACCCTGAGTCTGAAGCACTTGTGGTATTACTGTAACAACCCTCAGTCTGAAGCACTTGCTGGTGTTACTGTAACAACCCTCAGTCTGAAGCACTTGCTGGTGTTACAGTAACAACCCTCAGTCTGAAGCACTTGCTGGTGTTACTGTAACAACCCTCAGTCTGAAGCACTTGCTGCTGTTACTGTAACAACCCTCAGTCTGAAGCACTTGCTGGTGCTACTGTAACAACTCTCAGTCTGAAGCTCTTGCTGGTGTTACTGTAACAACCCTCAGTCTCAAGCACTTGTGGTGTTACTGTAACAACCCTCAGTCTGAGGCACTTGCTGGTGATACTGTAACAACTCTCAGTCTGAAGCACTTGTTGGTGTTACTGAAACAACCCTCAGTCTCAAGCACTTGTGGTGTTACTGTAACAACCCTCAGTCTGAAGCACTTGCTGGTGTTACTGTAACAACCCTCAGTCTGAAGCACTTGCTGGTGTTACTGTAACAACTCTCAGTCTGAAGCACTTGCTGGTGTTACTGTAACCACCCTCAGTCTCAAGCACTTGCTGGTGTTACTGTAACAACCCTCAGTCTGAAGCACTTGCTGGTGTTACAGTAACAACCGTCAGTCTGAAGCACTTGTGGTATTACTGTAACAACCCTCAGTCTGAAGCACTTGCTGGTGTTACTTTAACAACCCTCAGTCTGAAGCACTTGGGGTGTTACTGTAACAACTCTCAGTCTGATGCACTTGCTGGTGTTACTGTAACAACCCTCAGTCTGAAGCACTTGCTGGTGTTACTGTAACAACCCTCAGTCTGAAGCACTTGCTGGTGTTACTGTAACAACCCTCAGTCTGAAGCACTTGCTGGTGTTACAGTAACAACCCTCAGTCTGAAGCACTTGCTGGTGTTACTGTAACAACCCTCAGTCTGAAGCACTTGGGGTGTTACTGTAACAACTCTCAGTCTGAAGCACTTGCTGGTGTTACTGTAACAACCCTCAGTCTGAAGCACTTGCTGGTGTTACTGTAACAACCCTCAGTCTGAAGCACATGCTGGTGTTACTGTAACAACCCTCAGTCTGAAGTACTTGCTGGTGTTACTGTAACAACTCTCAGTCTGAAGCACTTGCTGGTGTTACTGTAACAACCCTCAGTCTCAAGCACTTGCTGGTGTTACTGTAACAACTATCAGCCTCAAGCACTTGCTGGTGTTACTGTAACAACTCTCAGTCTGAAGCACTTGCTGGTGTTACCGTAACAACTCTCAGTCTGAAGCACTTGCTGGTGTTACTGTAAGAACCCTTAGTCTGAAGCACTTGTGGTGTTACTGTAACAACCTTCAGTCTGAAGCACTTGCTGGTGTTACTGTAACAACTCTCAGTCTCAAGCACTTGCTGGTGTTACTGTAACAACCCTCAGTCTGAAGCACTTGTGGTGTTACTGTAACAACCCTCAGTCTGAAGCACTTGCTGGTGTTACTGTAACAACCCTCAGTCTCAAGCACTTGTGGTGTTACTGTAACAACCCTGAGTCTGAAGCACTTGCTGGTGTTACTGTAACAACCCTGAGTCTGAATCACTTGTGGTATTACTGTAACAACCCTCAGTCTGAAGCACTTGCTGGTGTTACTGTAACAACCCTGAGTATGAAGCACTTGCTGGTGTTACTGTAACAACCCTCAGTCTGAAGCACTTGCTGGTGTTACTGTAACAACCCTCAGTCTGAAGCACTTGTGGTGTTACTGTAACAACCCTCAGTCTGAAGCACTTGCTGGTGTTACTGTAACAACTTTCGGTCTGAAGCACTTGTGGTGTTACTGTAACAACCCTCAGTCTGAAGCACTTGCTGGTGTTACTGTAACAACTCTCAGTCTCAAGCACTTGTTGGTGTTACTGTAACAACTCTCAGTCTGAAGCACTTGCTGGTGTTACTGTAACAACCCTCAGTCTGAAGCACTTGCTTGTGTTACTGGAACAACCCTCAGTCTGAAGCACTTGCTTGTGTTACTGTAACAACCCTCAGCCTCAAGCACTTGCTGGTGTTACTGTAACAACTCTCAGTCTGAAGCACTTGTTGGTGTTACTGTAACCACCGTCAGTCTCAAGCACTTGTTGGTGTTACTGTAACAACTCTCAGTCTGAAGCACTTGCTGGTGTTACTGTGACGACTCTCAGTCTGAAGCACTTGCTGGTGTTACTGTAACAACTCTCAGTCTCAAGCACTTGCTGGTGTTACTGTAAAGACTCTCAGTCTGAAGCACTTGCTGGTGTTACTGTAACAACTCTCAGCCTCAAGCACTTGCTGGTGTTACTGTAACAACTCTCAGTCTCAAGCACTTGCTAGTGTTACTGTAACAACTCTCAGTCTCAAGCACTTGCTGGTGTTACTGTAACGACTCTCAGTCTGAAGCACTTGCTGGTGTTACTGTAACCACCCTCAGTCTCAAGCTCTTGCTGGTGTTACTGTAACCACCCTCAGTCTCAAGAACTTGCTGGTGTTACTGTAACAACTCTCAGTCTGAAGCACTTGTTGGTGTTACTGTAACAACTCTCAGTCTGAAGCACTTGCTGGTGTTACTGTAACCACCCTCAGTCTCAAGCACTTGCTGGTGTTACTGTAACCACCCTCAGTCTCAAGCACTTGCTGGTGTTACTGTAACAACTCTCAGTCTGAAGCACTTGCTGGTGTTACTGTAACCACCGTCAGTCTCAAGCACTTGCTGGTGTTACTGTAACAACTCTCAGTCTGAAGCACTTGCTGGTGTTACTGTAACAACTCTCAGCCTCAAGCACTTGCTGGTGTTACTGTAACAACTCTCAGTCTGAAGCACTTGCTGGTGTTACTGTAACAACTCTCAGCCTCAAGCACTTGCTGGTGTTACTGTAACAACTCTCAGTCTGAAGCACTTGCTGGTATCACTGTAACAACTCTCAGTCTGAAGCACTTGCTGGTGTTACTGTAACAACCCTCACTCTGAAGCACTTGTTGGTGTTACTGTAACAACCCTCAGTCTGAAGCACTTGTTGGTGTTACTGTAACCACCCTCGGTCTGAAGCACTTGTTGGTGTTACTGTAACCACCCTCAGTCTGAAGCACTTGCTGGTGTTACTGTAACAACCCTCAGTCTGAAGCACTTGCTGGTGTTACTGTAACAACCCTCAGTCTGAAGCACTTGCTGGTGTTACTGTAACCACCCTCAATCTCCAGCACTTGCTGATGTTACTGTAACCACCCTCAGTCTCCAGCACTTGCTGATGTTACTGTAACCACCCTCAGTGTCAAGCACTTGCTGATATTACTGTAACCACCCTTAGATTGAAGCACTTGTTGGTGCTACTGCAACCACCCTCAGTCTGAAACACTTGTCGGTGTTACTGTAACCACCCTTAGATTGAAGCACTTGCTGGTGTTACTATAACCACCCTCAGTCTCAAGCACTTGCTGGTGCTACTGTAACCTCCCTCAGTCTCAAGCACTTGCTGATATTACTGTAACCACCCTTAGATTGAAGCACTTGTTGGTGCTACTGCAACCACCCTCAGTCTGAAACACTTGTCGGTGTTACTGTAACCACCCTTAGATTGAAGCACTTGCTGGTGTTACTATAACCACCCTCAGTCTCAAGCACTTGCTGGTGCTACTGTAACCTCCCTCAGTCTCAAGCACTTGCTGGTGTTAATGTAACCACCCTCAGTCTCAAGCACTTGCTGGTGTTACTATAACCACCCTCAGTCTCAAGCACTTGCTGGTGTTAATGTAACCACCCTCAGTCTCAAGCACTTGCTGGTGTTACTGTAACCACCCTCAGTCTCAAGCACTTGCTGGTGCTACTGTAACCACCCTCAGTCTCAAGCACTTGCTGGTGTTACTGTAACCACCCTCAGTCTCAAGCTCTTGCTGGTGCTACTGTAACCTCCCTCAGTCTCAAGCACTTGCTGGTGTTACTGTAACCACCCTCAGTCTCAAGCTCTTGCTGGTGCTACTGTAACCACCCTCAGTCTCAAGCACTTGCTGGTGTTATTGTAACCACCCTCAGTCTCAAGCACTTGCTGGTGTTATTGTAACCACCCTCAGTCTCAAGCACTTGCTGGTGTTACTGTAACCACCCTCAGATTGATGCAGTTACTCATGTCACTCTAACTAGGCTCAGACTGAAGCACTTACTGGTGTCACTGTAACCATCCTCAGACTGACGTCACACTAATTCACATGTATCTTTGGCGTCACAGATGACTTAACTTCGTCTCTGGTCTTATCGTCCGTCATCAGTGTATCACATCACAACTGCAATTCGTATGGCAACACAACTAGTGAATGAACAATGGTGAATGAGTTTTCTTCTTTGAATCTCCCTATCGTCACAGGCGATGGCAGTGTGAAGTAAACAAAAGACAAAATCGAATAACCAGTGATTTCTGCACACGATATTTCCTCTCTGATTTTATTCCATCCATCTACCACTCTATTTGTTAAGAAATATTTCCCACTATCTCTTCTACACTGCTTCTTAAGCAGATTTAGGTTTACACTCCTTCTTGACCTTTCTGCTGGCACTAATAATCCATCTTTAATTGCTTCAACGTATTTTGACATGGATTTATATGTTGATATCACATCTCTATTAAGAATAATATACATATATCAGGGAAAAACGCTGGTAATTTCGGTATTAAGGGATTTCAGATGCACGAGAGCCTGTAAGAGAGAGTCGCTTCTTTCACTGACATCTAGTGGGCCGCTGTGAAACCGCAGATTTCTCCTGGTCTGAAGTAATTGTTCCTAGCCCTTGTATTATTAATCTTACCTGGTTTTGTCTGGAGTTGGAGTAATTACTTCACCTCTACTCTTCTTCTGATCGGGGAAGGTGATCTACCAGCAACATTGTTTAAGGTTTAGGGTTCAGTTTAGTTTCCAGTAATGACAGGGGCTGCACGGGTTCAGCGCTTCCCATAACTATCGAAATAAATAATTATTAATAATAAAATGAATAAATAATAATAACCTCTCTTCCAACGAGGTAATCTTAATACCAATTTCTTACTCTGTAACTCCCCGTTTTCGACTCGGAAAAACATATCCTCTTGGTTCGAGTATATACAGAGGTGTGGGAGCTTTCAAGCCAATTTCATTTTCATCCCTGTTTGTGTACTAGCCTACGAGCAGCAGTGGAACCCCGAATTTCGTTCTTAATCCGTTCCAGGAGCTGGTACTAAAGTCGTAACATCTTAAAGTCGAAGCACTATTTCCCATAAGATTTTTTTTTATATATTATTTAAAACATTGCTATAATACAAGCGATGATAAATTATAATAAAAAATCTATGATATGTGCAAGAACAGTTACAGAAAATAATACACCGATCCTGCATTATACAATTTAGATATTACCAGTGTTGCTACACAGTTGACGCCCCCCCCCACGTCCACACACACATTGATAAAAACTCGTATTCATTCAATTAAATAAACTTGATATTAAATAACGTCAGTTTAGGACTCATTCTAACTCATCTTGTCACTGTATGATAAGTACAATCATGCAAGGTACAATAACACTAGATAGACAATACCTTAATAACAAACACATTTTACAAGGTACATATTGAAACACTTATATACAATACCAAAAAGGTGTTTTTACCCTAAACAACAGAAACTTTTCACACTTAATATATCCCCCCCCCCAAAAAAAAAAATACCAATACCGCTATCACCAATATGCTTATTTATATCCTTACAGTACATTAAGGAATAACCTTAAGTAAGTAGATAATCATCGGTGTTCACAATAACACCAAGACACAGTATACTGAATTTCAAATATTAACATAAGTGTGTTATAACCTAGTCTAACACAATGTCACCTCAACCAGGTGACAATAACTGCCAGTGGTAAATATTTCTAGAAACGTTACAACAGTGACGTTCAACTTAACCGTAAGCAACATATATATAAACTTTTACTTGTAACCCTACCATTTCTACCGTAAATAACTAAATGACAGTCCCATGTCCCGCTTATATGCGGACATCTTCCATCATGCAAAAAAAGTGTCTATGAATACATATAGGGTACAGGATAAACACAGTTTACACTCGTGCTGGCCGCTACACAGACAGCCACAATTTTAACATGCCCTTACCCATCCTATAACACATGCGTGTTACACATTAGAAAAAGTGCGTTATTCCAATACACTCGCACTCCCAACAAATCACACACATCCTTAGCAACTGTCAACCCCAAGGAGGTGACCCCGTTTCATACCCCTGACATCCCTTCCCACAGTAGCATACACCATCCCTATCCTACCCCTTCTTCCTGATTTACAAGTCTAATAAAACCCCTAACGTAAGTTCTCTGTATCCCACTGGAAAATCCCTTTCCCACCTCCGCCCATAAAAATCCCTGTTTCGACACAGCGTTTTTTAAAATGTAACCGCTAATACCCGCCACTTCACCTCGCTAACCCCTTTCCCCCGCATTCCCCATGATATGTATATATAATCTACCATAATGTACCCCACAGCCCTAATGATACTCTCATCCATATCCCCCACGTCAAGACTTAATGCCCGCAGAATAGAAATGCCTTTACCCCCTAACCTATGCAGCACCCTGCTCAACCAATCCCTGACGCTCCCCATCCCCTCACAAAAATACACCACATGGAACGCCGAATCCTCCCCTTCACATATTCCACAGACCCCATCCCCTCAACCACCAGTCTATCCCGTAAAACCACACCCGACGGTAAAATCTCATGCAAAACCGATACATCACTTCACGCCCACGGGGATGTAACCTCAACCTACTGAACATACCCCATATACTTCCCCAGTCATACATGGGGAAAATCCCCTCCACCAGTGCCACTACCCTCCCCACTAGCATCCTACACAGCCTACCTATTTTTACCTTCCCCAGATCCCGAGCCAACACCAGAGCCCTCAAAACAGTTTCACACTCACGCAACTCTACCCCAGTATACATATGTTTCAATCTACCGTGTATCTTGACCAAACCCCCCCCCCCCACCCACACCTTCCCTCATCACCTCCCTCCTAATGAAGATACATTTGACCCCCCACTTTAAATCCATCAAACCCAACCCTCCCTGATGCATAGGTAACATTACCACATCCCTTTTAAGCCAAACACAGCCTGAACCCCACAAGAATTTAAAAACCCTTCTAAGTATGTTCGCAATTCCATCCCAGTTAAAGGGAACACGGCTGCCACGTGCCATACCTTACTATACAATAAGACGTTAATAACAATGGCACGCTGCACAAGGGTCAAATGATAAGGCCGCAATGCTCCCCAGCGACCCAGAATCCTGTCTACCAACCTAACCGAGTTTTCCACACGTGCAACATCCAGATCATCAACAAATTTTTAACGAAGTCACCCACCTCGTCACGACTGCACTACCCCACTCAACCCTTCCTGCCCAAGCTCCTACCCCATCTAAGGTGTCCATTGACATCCCCTCCCTAACCAGAACAGTAGTATCATCTACATACCCTAATAGAACTGGCCAAACCCTCCCAACTCCACTCCCTTCTCCCTCACTAATGCACATTTGCTGCTCCACCATTCTATAAAAGGGGTCCTGTATGCACGCAAACAATAGCTGTGACATGGGACACCCCTGTCGAAGTCCCCTACTCATTACAATCCTCCCCCCCAGTCTTCCATTAATCTGTACCCTCACCATTGCCCCACGATATAACTCATCTACCCATCCCACGATTTCTTCCCCAAAACCCTGTCCCCTAAGGATAGCTCTCAGTGCTTCTCGCTCCACTCTGTCATATGCTCCTTGCCAGTCTAGTGCAACCAAGCCCCCCCTTCCCCCTTTTTTCTTCCACGAGATCCCATAGTAGCCCATGCCCCTCCACCATAGACCTCCCTGGCAACCCAAACTGAGTTTTCAGTACGACCCGCCCTACTACGCACTTAAACCTATTACCTAAAACCTTAGCAAACAACTTATAATCCACGCATAACAACGATATTGCCCGGTAGTCCCTAAGGCATGCTGCCCCTTACCCTTCGGCACCAAGACTACTACAGCCGTTGCCTGCTTTTCTCCCAACTTGCCCCTCTCCTTCATCAAATTTAATAACCTTACCAAAAAACCCCTCATTAGCTCCCAATGCTGTTGATAGAACTCTGCCAGTAGTCCATCGATTCCTGGCACTTTACTCTTTCGCATTTCACTTAATTAAAGCCCTCCATATTTCCTCCTCAGTTATTTCCCCACCCAGTGCTTCCCTATCACTGTTTTCCAACCGACATATCACACTCCCACACACCTGTTCTAAATCCCCAGCTCCTACCCCTTCTCTTTGCCAATACTGCTCATACCACTTATCAGCAAACGCCCCCATCCCATCTGTAGTTTGTACAACCTGACCCACCCTGTACCCACCCACCGACTCATGAACCCCCAACCATGGAATAGCCGTTGCCTGCTGTCGTTGTTTTTGCCTATGCAATACACACGACGACGGCCTATCACCCCATAACACCTCTTCCACCCACGCCATTACCCTCACCACTTGGAACCTCTCATCCTGGATTTCGCGCAACTTCCCCTTAATTACCATAATGTCGTCCATAGGATAAGTACCCGCCACCACCCCCTTACATAACATCCCCTTAACCTGTCCTTCAAATAGTTAACAAGCCCATATTTTAAAGAATTGATTCGTTTCCCTTCTCGCACGTAATAATGCCGAATCCGTTCCTTAGCTACACCATACCACCACGTCACCACATCCTCCACCCCTTTTACCTTCTCACTTAAACATCCCACAGTGCTGTAAAACCTTCCAACCCCTCCTCATCTCCTAACACACTCGTATTTAACTTCCAGTATCCCCTAGAGATACTAGCTAGTGACTCCCACTCCACCTCTGCCACTACCGTCCGATGATCTGAAAAAGCTACTTTTATTGTACGGACAAACTTTGACAAAACCCTGTGAGATATGTACAACCTATCTAACTTAGCCACCTAACCCCTCCTTATGAAAGTATGATCTACCTCCCACGACCCCCCCCCCCACCTATCACATCCCTCAACTGAACATCCACCAAGAGGAAAATAAATGGTATAAAATACCAACACAGATCTGTTTGTGACTTGAAAAGCCCACTGTGTGGGCGAAACATTGTCAATAAAGGATCATATTAAACTGCATATGTGTTTATGTTTCCATCCACCAAGAGATTTTGTAAGGCTGCCGACATGTGCCCCGCCCCTTGTGGTTCCACATCAGCCCTCCTAATAACACAATTCCAGTCCCCACCAACGATGGCCACTGCAGGTAAACCACGTAAGGAGAAAACTTGGTCATCACATACGAAATCCCACTTTACTTTCACATCGTTTTCCTCTGGCGCATACACACTTACAAAGGTTACCCTCTGCCCCATCCACCACCCATCTACACGCAAAACCCTTCCCCCTCCCCCTCACTTTGTATCAACACAAACGGGCTCGCCACCTCTATCAATAAACCCACACCACCTTTCAGACGTGCAGATGGCAGAGTCATAACCTTAAACCCTACCACCTCTAGCACTCTTCCCTCCCTGAAATTATGTTCCAGTAGAAACACTACATCCACTTTATATTTATACAGAAGCATACGAAAACATTCCCTCTTCATACTATTACACAGTCCATTCACATTAACAGTCATACACCTAAGGCCTTCTTAAAATTTCCAACCCTACCTCCTCTCCTCCTTCCCAGGGTCTCCTGCCCCAGGGCCAACACATGATTTCACACCATTCACCCTGCCTCCCTTCTTTTGATGCCTCTTATCCTGACTACCTGGGGAATATTCGTCCTTCCTCCCAGACCTCTGCGCCGGCGTCAGGACGTCATCTGAGTCTGATGCCGCCGCTCTCTTCCTCGTGACTGTGACGCCCTCCACCGCCATGTTGTCTTCTGAGGATTCCTTACAATGAACCTCAACCTCCACCGTTTCATGTTGCACAGAACACGGCGACACCTCTTTGTGCCTGCTGATCTCCTCCTTCCTTCCTATGTATGTCCCGACACTCTTTTCTTGCAACTCAGAAACGTTCTACCGTACAGACACGTCATCCTCCCCAAATGGAGTTAAAGTTTTCAAAACCTCATCCAGCTCTTTCTCCAGTGCCATCACCTCCTGCTGCACAAGCACTTCCGCCCCTGTCACCGGCAAAGTGGCCATTTCTGGCTCCACACAACTTATGGCACGCCCATCATTCACCACAAGGGTATCTTCAACTATATCACTCACAGACTTCCACTCCCTCGTTTGCCCGTGGGGCTCTCCATGACGGCATCCACACCTGCAACTGGTGCTCCACCAGTCGGCGCCATCCCCCTCCTCAGTTGCACACACGTTGCCACCATGTGCTCATACTCCCCACACAACCTGCACATACGTCGTTGCCAGCATAAGACACAAGAATCTGGGTCCGGAACTCCTTCATCACAATGTAAGATGGGAATGGATGCCTCAGAGTCATTTTGAGGGAGAACGTACCCTCCGGACGTCCCATGCATGCACCTGCCGCCCACTTGCCTTGGGTTGCCAGATGCACGGTACTATACGCCTCAAACACGTTCCTTATGTCAGCCTCGCCTGCCTCAAAGGGTACATTGCACAACTTCACCCACGTAAAATGTCGAGAGACGTCTATGAGATGCACTCTTACATCTGGAATCTTGTCACCAACGACTCATATACAGCCGTCGAATTCAACTTAACAAAGATTCTGAAGGCCCTATTCAGGGCTACACCATATACCTCGTCGTCCTGTATTTCATAAGTCTTTCTGATGATCGTCAGTAGCAACACTTGTGCCGTTGAGGGGGAAATTGCCCCACGAAGCAGCTCGATACCGATGGTTTTCACCCTACGCCATACACTCAGCGCCATGTTGTTGCTATGAGAGCTTGCCTGAAAACAGCAGAGGGGTGCAGAGCACAACCGTGCTCCACCGCAGTCAGGCAGTGAATGTACCCCATAAGAATTAATGTAAATACAATTAATCCATTCCAGGGAGTTGGGAATCCCCCTCCATAAAGACTTCAGGTATCAAAGCCCTCTAGTGTTATTTCCCTTCTCTGTCTTTTACTGTTACAGTACATTCATTACTCACCTCAAAATATTTGTAGTCTTAATGTAGGGCGAGAAGTGAGTAGCATTTATTTGTAGAAATTCAGTGTAGGTAGCCTGTTGATATAGGTACACGTATGTAGCCCCCCTGGGCTACACTACACAGCCATATTACACTACACAACCATATTATTACACTACACAGCCATATTATTACATCGACATACCAGGTTCACTGAGTTTAATCGTTTCTAATAACTACCTTTAGATGCCATCATGAACACTGGGAGAAGTAATGAAAAATTCATGCCGAGAATTGTAAACAAAAGCCTTAAGTATTTTAAGGGCGGTTACTGAGCGAGACACCAGATTCCGTTTTCTCTTACGCTGCATCAGAGAAACGTAACGTTTACCTTCCACCCTCCTCCCTCCACCCTCCTCCCTCCACCCTCCTTGATACACCGCTACTCACCACTCGATAACATATAAACATTGCATGTTTTTATATATACTATGTAACATGTTTCTTATTTAATTTTGAAGAAAATATCATAGATAGATTAATGAAAATGTCTATATTCACTGAGAAACAAAGCCACACTGACTCACGACTGCGGATGCAGGCGGAAAGATCTGGTACGGGGGACGAGACACGGGGCACAGTGAGAAACTAGGGACAAAAGTGAACCGAGAAAAAATGTTGTAATAATAATATCTTTATTTATTACAAGTACAAGGTATACAGTCCTAGCTGACAACAATGACATGACATACTACTATATAGAAACTCCCTTGTTATGCTCTGCATTTCGAGCAAATTAGGTCAGTGTCCCGGGATGCGACCCACACCAGTCGACTAACACCCAGGTACCCATTTTACTGATGGGGAACATAGACAACAGGTGGAAAGAAACACGTCCAATGTTTCTACTCTGGCTGGGAATCGAACCCAGGCCCTCGCCGTGTGAAGCGAGAGTATTAGCCACCAGGCCACCAGAGCCCAATCTAGTAAACTCGAAGCATACGATAATCAGGGCTTATGAAACTCGGAGTTCCACTGTATATATATTATTGGTTCTTGTAGGATTGGGTGGTCCTGTGGGTTAAGGCATCATGTGGTTCTCGCTAACAAAGGGCGGCCCAGTACAACATGGGTTCGAATCCTTGGCTAGTGCAGTGTTGTTATTGATCAATACCACTCCTTCGTGCCATGCTAGCATGGCAAGACATGTGGCGTACTAGCTGCAGGATTTTCAATTATAACTCCTGATCAAGGAGGCTGACCAAGTTAAGACTGAGCAGGACTCAATTCAAAGTTTATTCTTTATAAGGATTACAATGCTGAGTTTACAGAATTTGGTTATTGTGTGGTTTACATGTAGTAAAATAATAATTACAGAGTGTACCACTAGAACACCTAGCATGGCTAGGCATTTCGGGCAGACTTATATTAAATCTTAAGTTTAATATATTACAAAATTATGAGGTAAGTTGGTATTATGGCTCAGTGACTAAATACTAGTTGTGAGTTTAGCAATGTGAATGCTTTTGTTTTGGCACTATACATAGTTTCAGTATTGGAGTATCACAGGCCAACTTATGACTAGTTAAGATTCATTATTTTGAGATTGAGATTGATATTTCTGTTTATGGTCAAATGGGTGAGTGAGTGTAAGTGTGAACCACCAGGTGGTATTCGTATTATTAGTTGACAGGGTGTATCAGGGAGATAAGATGTTTTCTGATGGTAGTTTTGAAGGTGATTGAATGTGTCTGCAGTTTTGGAATTTCAGGTAGGGTGTTCCAGATTTTAGGGCCTTTGACATACATTGAATTTTTGTAAAGGTTTAGTCGGACACGGGGAATGTCATAGAGATGTTTGTGTCTGGTGTTGTGCCTGTGGGTTCTGTCACAACTATCAAGAAAGCGTTTTAGGTCAAGGTTAATATTGGAATTTAAGGTCCTGTAGATGTAGATTGCACAGTAGTAAGTGTGGATGTACTGAACAGGGAGTAAGTTTAGATCTATGAAGAGTGGGGGGGGGGTGTTGCCAGGGATGGGATTTAGTGATTATTCTTACTGCGGCTTTTTGTTGGGTTATTATTGGCTTTAGGTGTGTTGCTGCAGTTGAACCCCAAGCACAGATAGCATAGGTGAGGTATGGATATATAAGTGAATGGTATAGTGTGAGAAGGGCAGTTTGCGGCACCGTAGTATCGTATCTTGGAGAGGATCCCAACCGTTTTGGATACTTTTTTGGATATGTGTTGGATATGGGTGCTGAAGTTCAGGTTGTTGTCGAGGTATAGGCCTAGGAATTTGCCCTCATTATTCCTGGCAATTAGAGTGTTGTCGATCTTAATGTTAATTTGTGCATCTCCTGCTCTGCTACCAAAAATGAGTGGGTTTGGAAACTTTAAAAGCGAAAGTTTATTGGTTTCCCCAAAAAGTCGAAATTTTGATCAGCTCCTCTTAAAAGGGTGGAGTGGCAAAATTGGGGTGAGAGATGAGTAAGTCGTGTCGTCGCAAAGAGAATGGGTTCGGGTGTCGAGATACGTTTGGAAGATCTTTGATGTATTGAGGAAGAGCGGGGGTAAGGAAATTCCCCTGCGGAACTCCGTTCAAGTGGGTGTTGTTAAAGCGTGTCTTTTGGTGATATACTGATACTTTTAGAAAATTAAAAGATTGAAATATGAAAGGCATCCTCTTTAAACCATAAGGGTCAAGGTGGGAGTAGGTCCCGGGTCTACGTGTAAAAGTTTTCTTAGGTAATAATAATTCCTGGGGATATTCCTTTTTTTCCAATGCTGTGTAAAGCGACTAGCATTTTTATGATTTCTCGTTTGTGCTTTTTTTTTCCCGAATTTAAATTTGGGTGGGGGGGGAGTATTTTTGGACGTTTAAAAGAATCAGTCTTGTGCACGAGTTTTCAAAGTTTTTTTTAGCAAAGGGGAGTTTGATATTGGCTCTAGTTGTTTAAAATCTGTAGGGTCACACCTTCATGTATTGGTGTAACCCTTTGCCGTCTTGAGTAATATCGGGAAGGTGCTTGTTTTAGTGACTTATTAAAAAAGAAATGAGATAATATGCCGAGAGGACATGGGCCACTGCTCTTGTACAATACATTGGTGGGACTTGAGACAGATTCTGATTTTTTTTTAAGTGATTTATAATCTCGGTGACTTCCGGGGGCTCAGTTGGAGCAAGATAGAAGGAATTGGGAACTTCCCATCTAGGTAGTCCCCGGCGATGGGATTGTACGTGGGATTTTATTGGCGAGGTTAGAGCCTATGGTGAGAAGAAGGTCGTTTATTTGTTAGCTGTGTCCGTGGGTTTCAGTGGTGTTTATTAGGTTTTTAGGTAGGACAATATTCTTGTTTTTTTCAGTTTGCGGAGTCCCTAGAATTGAGAGGATGTTTTTTCCAGGTCATTTTTTTATATCTCCTCTTGTGTCTGTGAATCTACTGGAGTAGCATAGTTGTTTTGCTTTCTTTAATAGTTGGTGAGACTGATGACTAGTGTTTAAGGAATATCTTTGTGTATTAAAGCCCTGCCTATATTGCTTTTTATATTGGTGTTTTATCAATGGATTTCAGGAATGGTTGATGGTTAGCCATGGGAACCAAGCCGTTTGTTTGTGAATCTGTTTCGTTTTTTTATATGACAATGTTGTTAGTAGTCTAAGTAGTTTGTTAAGAAAATTCTGTTCCAGGCATTCAATTACCATTGTCCTTGGAGAATTCTGGAGGCCAAGTACAACAGTCTCTAGGTCAGCTTAGTGACTTCCTTATTGAGGCATCATCATGGTCTAAATGAGACTTGTAGTATTCAAAGTGGTGGTTTAATATGTTTGTCAGAGGAAGGTAGGGTAGTGGATTCGTGCTATCTTGTGATTATCTCCTGATTTATAAGGGGGGATAGTAAGTATATTGCGTCCATATGTTGTATTATAGTTGCCCCAAAACCAAAAAAAAACTTGTTTCAGTGAGCATGGTTGGTTTAGTTATTGGTGGTATGAGAAGTTTGTTGTTATATTGTGATGAAATCGTTACAGGCTGTAATAGTAGGCCAAGGTTGATGTTGAAGTCTCTAGCTAAGAGAAGTGGTGCTTATTTCATTTGTCTGGTTTGTTATTAGTAGCTTTAATTTCTCACTGAAGTTTGGGATGTTTGTGTGGGTGGGTATCCGGTAAAATGGCCACCGATGTTAAGGGCGTCTTAAGGTTTCTTTTACAGTTTAAAATTAGCATAAATGATTCTCCATTTCATCCTAAAGCAATTGGTGCTAATACAAGTTAATTGGTTAAGAGTAATAGATTGAATACACTCCAACTTGGTATGGTCTGCAGTTTGTGGGATTGCTGTGTATCTGGTAGAGGGTAGATATCTATTGTGTCTGTTTTAAGGCAGGTCTCAGTAAGAATAATGCAGGAGAAGGGAGTCTTTAGTGATTCATGGGGTGAGGAGGTCATCATAGTGTTTGCTAAGGACCTATGTTGTGTTAAGTATGATTAGACTTTTGTCATAGTTTGGATAGTGTTGCTTGTCGATGCTTGTTGTAGTAACGGCAGTTACGTTCCAATAGGTTTAGATTGTGTGTCAGATTATGTAGGTCAGATCAGGTTCAACGTGATCAATATCTTCTACGTTTAAAAATTATGGTTATTTATATCCTGAGTTGAGTGTTGAGTTTTTTAGTATTGATATCTGTAGTGGGAGGGAAGTTTTTTGGACCAAGTATATAGCTTTAGCATTTTGGTCATGTAGCGTATAGTCACTAATACACGTAATAAGTTGGTGTTGTCAGTGTTGTGCTGGATAGAGATAAAGTCAATAGGTATAAATATTAATATAAAAATACAAATTTAAAATAGCCAAGACTCTCACTTGTATTGCACAAAGGGTCTAATGTAAAGGAACTTTGGTATAAGTCTATGATTGAGACTAGAATGAGCTATAGTTAAACTAGGTTTAATCGAATATATAAAATACGAAATTAAACATAGCACCAGCCCTCACTTGTAATTAACACTATGGTCTAATATAATGACTTTGGTACTGACTATGTATTGAGCTAGAATGAGTATCGTACAACTGAGTTTAATCTAATGATATTAACAAAGGCACAAGACTTCATTTGTATTTGCTCTAAGGTGTTATATAAGTTGTTTCCAAGAATTAGAGTTAACTAGAACTAAAATTGACAAGATAAAATATACAAGTAAGTAGCAAAAGAATAAAAATGTAGAAAGAAAAAAATATACGAGGTAGTTAGGTACTAGTTCGCAAGATAGTTAAGGGCCATTTGAACAATTATATACATTGAAATTTACACTACTTGCAAACAATAAAGTCACTAAGGATATGAAAAGAATCTTAGAGTAGGACTTATAAACTTATAATATAAAAATACAAATTGAAATGGTACTTGCAATTGCACTAGAGTCTGGTATAGGTTGTTGACAAGATCAAGAGTATAACTAGATTTAAATTGACAAAATAAAATTCACAATTAAAGTACCAAAAGAATAATAGTAAAAAATAACAATGGTAATGTCTTGGTTATAATATGATAGTAAGATGGTAGACTCAGTGTGAATACCCTGGGAAGATTCCAGTGCAGCGAGAAGACATTTCAGTACACCGTTTCAATGTAAATAGTGGAAGTGTTGTGCAGTTTGTGAATGTTGGTGAGTGGTGGTAGTGAGGAACAAGGCCAGTGAGGGTGGGAGAGAATAAGGCCTTCACTGTGTGTCAGTACCGGCCAAGATTATCGAATATACAAACCTCGAAAAGCTTTCACGAAAACATTTGCCTCCAGCACCATACGTCATGCTTCCATGTTAATTATAAATAGACGTGTTGATGCATGAATAATTAGAGGCATAATGTTATGAAAACAATGTGGGATTAATGTCTAACGGGAGGGAGTGGACCAGCTGTGAAGCCTCCCCCACGCCACGGGGGGTGGGGGGGAAGAGGCGCGGTGTATAGGTGGTGAGGGAACATATGGGTTTAGCAGTGCCCATACCCACTTCATTATGATGTACATGGGAAACAAAAATATGAGTATTGTAAGACAGTGTGAACAATATATAGTGTGCAAGTTCATGTGTATTGTTCTCCCTCACCCCCACCGGACTTAAACCCAACCAACAACCCCCTGGCCCTCCCCCACTAGCAGATCCTCTCCACCAGGTCCAGCGAGTTTTCCCTTTTCCTCCAACCCTCCCAGCCCTCCAATTCACAGGCCCCCCGGGTTTCAAGTTACTACCTTCCCCGCCCATACCACCGTATGTCATAAGGATAAGATAATTTCGTTCGGATTTTTAACCCCGGAGGTTAAAGCCACCCAGGTAACCAAGAAAGTCATGCGTCTGGGAATGTAACTTATTCTTGGGGTCCTTATCTTGTCCCCCAGGATGGACCCACACCAGTCGACTACACCAGGTACCTATTTGTGCTAGAGTAAACGGACAACAGGTGTAGGAAAGTGTCGAAATGTTTCCAACCGCCGGGAATCGAACCCGGGCCCTCCGTGTGTGAAGCGGGAGCTTTAGCCACCAGGCCACCAGGCCTGGTGATACTCCACTCCTACAGCAGTCTAGTCTAGCCAGATGGATGCCAACCAGGAGGAAGTGAGTAGCCAAGGAAATGGCACGGCTGGCACTACTAGGAGAGGCAAGTGTCGGTCGTGCTGACAGCTTTGTTGTCTCAATAATGGTTTCCTCCGCAAACACGGTAGTTGCCCTGGTTCAGGATGTCCTCAAATTCAAATTCAAAGTTTATTCTCTATAAGGATTACAATGCTGAGTTTACAGAATTTGGTTATTGTGTGGTTTACATGTAGTAAAATAATAAATACAGAGTGTATCACTAGAACACCTAGCATGGCTAGGCATTTCGGGCAGATTTATATTAAATCTTAAGTTTAAAATATTACAAAATTATGAGGTAAGTTGGTATTATGGCTAAGTGACTAAATACTAGTTGTGAGTTTAGCAATGTGAATGCTTTTGTTTTGGCACTATACATAGTTTCAGTATTGGGTATCACAGGCAATTATAGACTAGTTAAGATTCATTATTTTGAGTTGAGATTGATATTTGATATGGTCAATGGGTGAGTGAGTGTAAGTGTGAACACCAGGTGGTATTTCGTTGATTAGTTGTCAGGGTGTATCAGGGAGATAAGATGTTTGCTGATGGTAGTTTTGAAGGTGATGAATGTGTCCTGCAGTTTTGGAATTTTCAGGAGGGTGTTCCGATTTTTAGGGCCTTTGACATAAATTGAATTTTTGTAAAGGTGTTAGTCGGACACGGGGTTGTCATAGAGATTTTTTTTGTTTGTGTTCTGGTGGTTGTGCCTGTGGGTTCTGCACAACTATCAAGAACAGTGTTTTAGGTCAAGGTTAATATTGTATTTAAGGTTTGTAGATGTAGATTGCACAGTAGTAAGTGTGGAATGTACTGAAAGGGGTAAGTCGTTAGATCTATGA
The DNA here is from genome assembly GCF_026875155.1 of Cherax quadricarinatus. Taxonomy (NCBI): domain Eukaryota; kingdom Metazoa; phylum Arthropoda; class Malacostraca; order Decapoda; family Parastacidae; genus Cherax; species Cherax quadricarinatus. The sequence continues at coordinate 17,159,949 of NC_069407.1, forward strand.
AGAGTGGGGGGGGGGGTGTTGCAGGGATGGGATTTAGTGATTATTTTACTGCGGTTTCTTTTTGGTTGGGTTATTATTGGCTTTAGGTGTGTTGCTGCAGTTTAACCCCAAAGACAGATACGATAGGTGAGGTATGGACTATATAAGTGAAGGGTATGTGTGAGAAGGGCAGTTTGCGGCACGTAGTATCGTATCTTGGAGAGGATCCCAACCGTTTTGGATACTTTTTGGATATGTGTTGGATTGGTGTGCTGAAGTTCAGGTTATTGTCGAGGTATAGGGCTAGGAATTGCCCTTATTAGGCCCTGGCATTAGAGTGTTGTCGATTCTGAACTGTTAAAATTTGTGCATTCCTGCTTGCTACCAAAATAATGTAAGTAGGCTTTGTCATCGTTAAGGCGGTTAAGTTTATTGGTGTCTCAAAGTCGATATTTTGATCGCTCCTCATTAACAAATGGTGTTGAGTGTGGCAGATTAGGGTGAGAGATGACGTAAGTCGCGTCGTTAGCAAGAGAATAGGGTTCAGGTGTCGAGATACGTTTGGGATGATCTTGGATGTATATGAGGAAAAGAGCAGGGGACAAGGACATTCATGCGGGAACTCAGTATCAAGTGGCTGTGTTTGTTGTGCTGTGTCTTTAATGGTGACATACTGATACTATTTAGTAAGGGAGATTTGAAATATGGCAAAGCGCATGGCCTTTACACCATTTGGTCAAGTTTGTGGAGTAGGATGCCGTGGTCTCTGTGTCAAAGCTTTTTTAGGTCAATAAAATCCTAGTGGAAATTCCTTATTTTCCAATGCGTGTAAAGCAGATCTAGCATTTTTTATGATTTGCATCGGTTAGTGCATATTTTTCCTGAATCCAACTTGGCAGGGGTTGATTATGTTTTGTGACGTTATAATGAATACACTTCCTGTGCACGAGTTTCTCAAAGATTTTGGATAGCAAGGGTTAAGTTAATATTGGCCTATAGTTGTTTAATCTGTAGGGGCACACACCTTTATGTAGTGGTGTAACCCTTGCCGTCTTGGAGTAATTTTAGGGAAGGTGCTAGTTCTAGTGACTTGTAAAAAGTATGAGATAATTTGGAGGAGGACATGGGCCACTTCTTGTACAATAATGGGGGGACATGAGAGATTCCTGAGTTATTTTTTAAGTGACTTTAATCTCGGTGACTTCCGTAGCTCAGTTTGGAGCAAGCTAGAAGGAGGAATTTGGGAAAATTCATCTAGGTGTCCCGGGCATGGGATTGGTAAGTGGGGAGTTTATGGCGAGGTTAGAAACTATGGTTGAGAAGAAGTGTTGATCTTGTTAGCTGTGTCAGTGGGTTGCTGTGGTGTTTTCATTAGGATTAGTTAGGACAATATTCTTGGTTTTTTTTAGTTTTGGGGTTCCCTAGAATCTGAGAGAGTGTTTTCCAGGTCTTTTTAGTATCTCAGCTTGTGTCTGTGAAACTACTGGTGTAGCATAATTGTTTGGCTTTCTTTATTTCTGTTGGTGAGGACTGATGAATATGTTTATGAAATATCTTTGTGTATTAAGCCCTGGCTTATTGTTTTTCATATTGTTTTTTCTTATCAAGTGATTCTGAATGGTGCTGGGTAGCCATGGGAACCAAGCGTTTGTTTGTGATCTGTTTCGTTTTTATAGGACAATGTTGTATTGTAAGTAGTTTTGTTAAGAAAAATGTTCGGTCCAGTCATCAATTACCATTGGCCTTGGAGAATTTGTAGGCCAGGTCACAGTCTCTAGGTCAGTGTTGAACGTCCTATTGAGGCCTTCATCAGGAGTCTAAATGAGACTTTGTTGTATTATAAGTGGTGTGGTTTATAATGTGTGTCAAGAGGAAGGTAGGGTAGTGTCTGTAGTGCTATCTGCGGATTATCCCTGATTAAGGGGGGCTAGTATTATTGGTCATAGTTGTTATTTTAGTTGCACTTGTTTCAGTGGCCTGGTTGGTTTAGTTATTGTTTGTATGAGAAGTGTCGTTGTTTCATAATGATGATGAAATCAGTTACAGGTGATCACCTAGTAGGCCAAGGTTGATGTTGAAGTCTTAGCTATAGAGAGGTGGCGTGCTTATTCATTTGTCTGTGTTATTATTAGTGCCTTTATTTTCACTGAAGTTTGGGAGGGTTTGTGTGGGGTATCGGTAAATGGCACCGAGGTTAATGGCGTTGTTTAAGGTTTTTTAAGAAAATTAGCAAAAATGTATTCTCATATTCAAATCACTAAAGCATTTGGTGCCTAATACTAGTAACTGGTAGAGTAATAGATGCAATCCACCCCCAATTGGTATATGGTTGCAGTTCGTGGATTGCTGTTTATCCTGGTAGAGGGTAGATATCTATTGTGTCCTGTTTAAGAGGTCTCAGTAAGAATAATGAGGAGAGCAAGGGTGGTCTTTAGTGATTATGGAGTGCAGGAGGTCATCATAGTGTTTGCTTAAGGATGGATGTTGTAGTTAAGTACTGTAGATTTTATCATTGTTTAGGATAGTGCTGGCTTGTGATGCTGTGTAGTAAAGGCAGTTACTTTCTAATAGGTTTTGTTGGTGTGTCAGATTATGTAGGTTTAGTTTAGATGAATGTAACGTGATCAATATTTCTAGGTTTAAATTGGGGTATTTTATGTCCTGAGTTGTGTGTTGAGTTTTGTATTGAATCTGTAGTGGTGGAAGTTTGGACAAGTATATAGCATAGCATTTTGGTCATGTAGTGTATGTCACGAATACACTAATGAAGTTGGTGTTGTCTATGTGTGATCACGTGCTGGAATGAGCTAAAGTCAACTAGGTATAAATAATTATATAAAAAATACAAATTAAAAATGCCCAAGACTCTCACTTGTAATTGCTCTAAGGTCTAATGTAAGTGTCTTTGGTATATGATAGTCTATGTATTGAGCTAGAATGAGCTTATGTACACTAGGTTTATCTTAATAATATAAAAATACAAATTAAAAATAGCACAGGCTTCTCTCTAGTTAATTACACTATGGTTAATATAATGAATTTGGTACGACTATGTATTGAGTAGAATGAAGCTATAGTACAAACTGAGTTTAATTTAAGATTAATAAAAAGGCACAAGACGATCAGTGTAATTGCCGTAAGGTGTGATATAAGTTGTTTAACAAGAATTAGAGTATAATAGATTTAAAATTGACAAGATACATATACAAAGAATCTGTACACGGTAGAAAAGAATAAAAAAAGTAGAAAAAAAAATATATGAGGTCGTTGGTACTAGTTAGCAAAAGATAGTTTAGGGCCTTGAACAATAATATAATTGAAATATACACTAATTGCACACACAATATAGTAACTAAGATATGAAAAACAATCTTGAATAGGACTTATAATATAAACTTGTAATATAGAAATACAATTTGAAATGGTACTTGCATTGCACTAGAGTTGTATGGTTGTTGACAAGATCAAGAGTATAACTAGATTTAAATGACAAAATATTAATTCACAATTAAAAGTACCAAAAGATATAGTAAAAAATAACACTGTTAACTGTCTTGGGTTATAATATGATAGTAAGATGGTTTAGTCAGGCACACAGTTACACAGGTCAGATACACAGGTACACAGGTACACAGGTACACTGGTACAAAAGGATAATAAAATGTTGGAGTTGAATATACAACTTCAAAATTTGGCAACAAAATGTTTGGGAAGTATAAATTACTGTTTAAGTACAAACAGTAAAAATTGAAGGTAGTAAAGATAGTGTTTATAAACTTTCAGAAGTAATAATTATTACAAAAAAAATGTGAAAAAAAGTACTGTTTTATTTCATTCAATATTGACTGTAGTTATATAGATGGGCTTTATGGGCAGTACAGGGTAATGTAAGAGTACTCTAAGATTGTTAATGTGGAAACAGTGATGATCCAGAGCCACCATCAGACACTAACCCAATCAAAAAAGACTCATCTCATCAGATGATATCTTGGAAGCAATTAAATCAACAGGTACCAGGACACTCACACATATTCCCAAAGCAGTCCGTCCACACGCAGCTGGGAAATTTACAGACCTCTTAAAAAAAGTAAACGATGGTTCCACTATCTTAAATGCTCCACCAACCATCAAGGCATGGCACAACTTGCTGCTTTTTGGCAATGTCTACTTAGCTGTGCCGGAAAGAAGGGGAAAGAGGCTAGCCTTAATGATCATTAAATTCTTAAGAGACTTTCCTAGAGCTGATAACCTCATTCACCTTCCCTGTCAATATAAAAACGGGAGAGGCAGAACCCCCACTCCACTGGCAGTGAAAAAGGTCAGAGTGCAGGTGAGCAAGAAAACTGAAGAGGACAACACAGCAGCAATCAGAATTATTACCAGTGAGGATACAGTTGCCCCATGGGATGCTGACATAGCAGAAACACTTAGAGAAAAGCACACTGCCAGGGAAATCAGGGGCACCAACAGTTCCAACACCTCTGTCCCCACTGTGGAACGATTGATTGTGGAAGACTCGGACATTTACAATGCAATAATGTCGTTCCCATCTGGCTCTGCTGGAGGTTACACTCGAATAAGGCCACAGCATTTAAAGGAAATGGTTAATCCAGTTATTGGGGAGATTGCAGAGACACTGCTTTCAGAGATCACAAGGTTAGTCAACAATTCAATTCAATTCAATTTAATTCAATTCAAGTTTATTCTCTATAAGGGTTACAATGTGGGGTTTACAGGTTTTGGGTATTGTGTGGTTTACATGTTATAAAATACTAATTACAGAGGGGGCCACTAGGACACCTAGCATGGCTAGGCATTTCGAGCAGACTTAGATTCATTCTTAACATTAAATCCTTACAGATTATGGTATTAAGGCTAAGTGACTACATCATAATTTGTGAGTTTAGCAATGTGAATGCTTTTTGTGAATGCTTTTTGTTTTGTTCCTGACGAAATTAAACCTTTCTTTTTTGGTGCAACACTTTGTGCACTTAAAAATAAGGATGGAGGAATTAGGCCTATTGCAGTAGGCAACACTTTTTGCCGCCTCGTTTCCAAAGCTGCTGTCTGAAGCATTCGCACAGAGGCAGCCATGATGTTTCAACCGAACTAGCTTGGCTTTGGGGTCTCTCAAGGACGTGAAGCAGCGGTTCATGCAACAAGGGCGTATATCAACAACCTGCCTGAGGACAATGCAGTGGTAAAATTAGACTTCAAGAATGCATTTAATCTCTTGACAAGAGATGTGGTATTAGCAGCGGTACAAGAACATTTCTCAGGTCTCTTCCCCTTTGTTTCAGCTGGATATAGCAAGGAATCATTGCTCCTGTTTGGAGAGCATGAAATCACATCATCAGAGGGTGTCTAGCAAGGGGATCCTCTTGCACCATTTCTCTTCTGTATAACGGTTAGGGAAATCACAGTCAGACTGACCAGTGAGCTAAACATCTGGTTCCTCGATGATGGCACACTAGCAGGTACAAAGGAGTCCCTACTAGGTGATCTTACACAGGTGATGACACGGGGACAGGAAATGGGTCTCATCCTGAATCCATCCAAATGTGAAATCATCTCAGTCAGTCAACAAGTGATAAATGCAGTGAGATTCAAACTACCAGGAACATCAGTCATTGCCCCTATAAATAGCATCTTGCTTGGAGCACCTCTTGGAAGCGATGCCAGTGACACAATTCTCAGGAATAAATTGGAAGAGTTGAGGAGAATGGAACAACGAGTAAGCAATCTTGACACCCACGCTGCCTTTTACCTTCTCGCAAAGTGCTTCAGTCTGCCCAGGTTGACATATTTCCTAAGATGTGCACCTTCATATGATAACCCTATACTGCACGAACATGACAGTATCCTCAGGCAGATTTTTACAAAAGTACTTAACCTTACTCTAGAAGATGGGCAGTGGAACCAAGCTACACTTCCAGTCAGACTAGGCGGCATTAGTGTCCGCAAGTCATCACAGATTGCACTACTAGCTTTTCTATCCTCATGCGTTGCATCCAGAGGGCTTGTAGCAGCGATTCTCCTTGAACATCTTAGGGACAAGATTGGAGTCCAGGACCAAAAGTTCATTGATGGAGCCATGATCTGGGATAATCTAATGGGCTCTGAAACCAGACCTGCTCCCCCCAACAATACAACGGCAGGGGAGGGCCCCAATAGTGGAGAATATAGCCTCAACAATGCTTCAGAGTGTGTTAGGGAAGGATAGAGTCCGCCTTCTGGCAGTGAGAGCGCAGCATGCAGGGGATTTTCTGTTGGCTTTTCCCCAACTCCAGCCTTGGACACCCCTCGATCTAAGACCACCCCACTTGGTGTTGCCCTTGACTTGCGGCCCTTTCTCGCCAAACACGGGTGTAATTGGGCTTGAAAAAGGGCCCCGATTTGGGTACCATGGTTTGTGTCCCATAAATCCGAGGGAAAGATTGCAAAACCTGAGGGGGTTTAAGACATTATCAAGAGGAGCCTCCCAACGCCGGATCCCCAGCAGAAAGGGAGCCACCCCCAACTATGCAGATCGATGGAAACCCAAAAACATCCGATGGTATCACACTTCAAGCCGGACAGACGGTAAGCAGGTGGGGGGGACAACACGTGTTTCTACCTTGGCTGATCCTATCTCCAATACCCGGGGAGGGGAGGGGCAGCGGCAGTTCGGGAGCCCCAAAAGTCTAAAAAATAGGAAAACTTCCCATCTTATTGTTTGTTCCCAAGGTCAGAGCCCCTTGGCTCTAAAGAAAGAGTGATCTAAATTCTTAGGGTGGGAAAAAAGACCCCCAAGGTAATAGGATCCCGGGCGTATTTTTCTGTTCCAGGATCAGCGCTGGTGTTCAGAGGGGAAAAGGCTGCGATTTTGGGCACCCCCCGCTCTGAGGGGGGGATAGTTTTCTCATTAAATCAGTGACAAACAGAAATTGTACTGACATGTATCTCTCCCGCTATGTCTGTTATGCCATTGTAATCAAAAATGTTCTTTTAAATTTTGTTCTATTATGTAATAAAGTATACCTATGGTAAAAAAGAATTAAAAAGATGGGGTGGGGGGGAAGGGAATATTTAAACAGTTCAGGAAGAAATCCAAATTTTTTCCCTTAAAGCCTTTTTATCACTTTCGAGGTGTGGGCCCCAAAATCTACACAAAGGTGGACCCATAATATATATATATATATAGTCGTGCGAA
>NC_069407.1:17172119-17194619 GCF_026875155.1 Cherax quadricarinatus
CGTCTGGAGAATGAGTGAGAACGAGGAGAAGGAGGAACAGGAGGAGAAGGAGAAGGAGGAGGAGGAGGAGAGGAGGAGAAGGAAGAACTGAAGGGAAGAGACTTAGGGGGACTCCACAACAAAGGGTACACCGACCAAGAAAGGAACTAAGACAGTCCTCCCGTCCCATGCACACTGATGCTCGGGCCCCTTTTTCTGCAGCAACAGCACCTCGCTGTTTTATGATTTCAATCGCCTTATTCTATGAAAGGATTGGCACTGGGAAGGAGGAAGATCCACCGTGATATACTTGCTTATTCCAGAGGACAATGGCAGAGTGCCTCTGTGTATGTGTTTTGTTTTTGTTTCGGTCCACGGTGATCAGCCGTCTCTAGTATTGGTGTTAGGGTGACCACACACACACACACACACACACATACACACACACACATACACACATACACACACATACACACACAAACACACACACACACCCCACACGCACACACACACACACACACACACACACAAAAACACACACACACACACACACACAACAAACACACACACCACACACACACACACCACACACACACACACACACACACACACACACACACACACACACACACACCACACACTAGCACCATAGAAAAACTATTAGTTCTTCCCTATTTCTGTAATGAATTTAAATTTTTTAATCCCGATTCCATCGGAAAAAAAGCCCCGTAATCGAAATAGGCTGAAAGCAGCGAATTTTGAAAATAAAAACACGTAGGCGGAAAGGGATGATTGGGTTTTGAGGGAACATAACATATGTAAATTTGCGTGCTGTTAACTGGAGCATGAAGCGTGTTGGGGTGACTCTCTTTAAAATGCTATTCAAATTGCCGGTTTTTCTCAGAAATTTATCAATCCTATTTAAGCCATGTCCGGGTGAATAACGCTTAAAGTGCGTCGCATTCATGATGTGCGAAGTATATATTGTTTGAATATAGTGTGTGTGTATGTGCTCCAAGTTTTTGGGCGTTGAGGGAAGAGGAAGTGAAATAGAAGTCGGCTTCTAGTTCACCCCTTTGAGTCGCTTACAACATTTACTGATTCTGGCTCTTGTGTCTAATTAATATACTTCAAGGTGTGTGTGTGTGTGTGTGATATGGTATGTATGGTGTGGTGTGTATGTGTGTGTGGGTGTGTGTGTGTTGTGTGTGTGTGTGTGGTGTGTGTGTGTGTGTGTGTGTGTGTGTGTGTGTATGTGTGTGTTTGTATGTGTACTCACCTATTTGTACTCACCTATTTGTGGTTGCAGGGGTCGGTCACAGCTCCTGGCCCCGCCCCTTCGCTGATTGCTACTAGGTCCTCTCTCTCCCTGCCCCATGAGCTCTATCATACCTCGCCTTAAAACTATGTATGGTTCCCGCCTCCACTACGTCACTTTCTAGGCTATTCCACGGCCTGACTACTCTATGGCTGAAGAAATACTTCCTAACATCCCTTTGATTCATCTGAGTCTTCAACTTCCAATTGTGACCTCTTGTGTCTGTGTCCCTTCTCTGGAGCATCCCGTCTTTGTCCACCTTGTCTTTTTCCGCGCAGTATTTTATATGTCGTTATCATGTCTCCCCTGACCCTCCTGTCCTCCAGGGTCGTAAAGGCCGTTTTCCCCTCAACCTTTCTTCGTAGGACAATCCCCGTAGCTCTGGGACTAGTCTTTTTGCAAACCTTTGCACTTTCTCTAATTTCTTGACGTGCTTGACTAGGTGTGGATTCCAAACTGGTGCTGCATACTCCAGTATGGGCCTGACGTAAAATGGTATACAGAATTTTAACGAATCCTTACTGAGGTATCGGGAACGCTATCCGTAGGTTTGCCAAGCGCCCGTACGCTGCAGCAGTTATCTGATTGATGTGCCCTCAGGAGATATGCTCGGTGTTATGCTCACCCAGATCTTTTTTCCCTTTAGTGAGGTTTGCAGTCTTTTGGGGCCCTCTAAACTATATTGTGTCTGCGGTCTTCTTTGCCCTTCCCCAATCTTCAGGTGTATTGTGTGTGTGTGTGTGTGTGTGTGTGTGTTGTATGTGTGTGTATGTATGTGTGTGTATGTATGTGTGTGTGTGTATGTATTGTTGTATGTATGTGTGTGTGTGATTGTGTGTGTATGTATGTATGTGTGTGTGTATGTGTGTGTGTGTATGTATGTGTGTGTATGTATGTGTGTTGTATGTGTGTGTGTGTGTGCGTGTGTGTGTGTGTGTGTGGTGTTATGTGTGTGTATGTATGTGTGTTGTGTATGTGTGTGTGTGTGGTGTGTGTGTAGTGTGCGTGTGTGTATGTGTGTGTGTGTGTGTATGGGGTGTGTGTGTGTATGTGCGTGTGTGTTGGTGTGTGTGTGTGGGTTTGTTTTGTGTGTGTTTTGTGTGGTTTTTGGTTATGGTGTGTGTGTGTGGTGTGTTTATGGTGTGTGTGTGTTTTGTGTGGGGTGTGTTTGTTGTGTGTTTTGTGTGTTTTTGGTGTTGTTGTGTGGGGTTTTGTGTTTGTGTTTGTGTGTGTGTGGGGAGGTGTGTGTGTGGGGTTTGTGTGTGTGTGGGTGTGTGTGTGTGTGTGTTGTGTTGTGTGTTTTGTTGTATCTTTTCTATTTTGTACTCACCAGTTGGGGTTTTGAAGGGTCGAGCCAAGCCCCTTTGGCCCCCCCTTTCACGGGTTCGCTATTTAGGTCACCCCCCCTAAACCCAATGAGCTTTTTTCGTACCCCCTTGCTTAAAGTTTTTTGTATGGATCCTGCCCCCCACTAAAATTCGTTCCCCAAAAAATATTCCACTTACTAAATACCTGTGGCTGAAGAAAATTTTCCAAAACCCTTCCCTTTGATTCATCTGTGTTTTCATTTTTCCAACTGTGTCCCCGTTTTGGGCTGTGCCCAGCCCTTGAACTCCTGCTTTGCCCCACCTTGTCAATTTCTCAGAATTTTGTAAGTCGTTACTGTCCTCCCTATCTCTCCTGTCCCCCAGTGCGTGGGTTTGTTTTCCCCTTTAAACCTCTCCTCATAGGCTTTACCTTTTAAACTTGGGACTAGCCTTTTGGGCAAACCCTTTGCATTTCTTAGTTTTTTACGTGTTTGGGTAGGTTGGGGTTCCAAACTGGTGCCCGAAATACCCCAAATATGGGCCAACGTACACGGTGTCGGGGTCCTAAACGTTTCCTTTTTAAAGATGTCGGAATGTTGTTCTGGGGTTTGCAAACCCGCCCATTGCGGGCAGCTTTTTTGGGTTGATGTGCGTTTCGGAGTGTGCCTTGTTATCCCTCACCCCAAGATTTTTTTTCCATGAGGGGGAGGTTTTTTAGTCTCGGGCCCCTAGACTGTACTCCGTCTGCGGTCTTCTTTCCCCTTTCCCTTTAAACCCTAAAGGGACTTTGCATTTGGGGGGGATTAAAATCCGGGAGCCAGTTGTTTGGACCAGGTCGCGGGCCTGCCCAGACCCCTTTTAATTTTCTCCCGGGTCTTCGATCGAATGAATTTTTCCCCATCCCCTTAACTTTAATTGCAAAAGGACCCCCGGGAGTTTTTTTCCTTCAGTCATGCCCTTTACAAATCCCAAAGAAACGCCTGGTCCAGGACTGCCCCCCTGTGGACCCGCTGATCACGGTTTGCCCACTCTGACACCTCGCCCACGTACCTTTTTACTCCTGTGTTTCCTGACAAGTACCCCTGATCCTTTTGCTTCCCTTTCCCCGGGTTTCCCTGTTTGGGTCCTCCATTTTTTGGGCATAATCTCTTGTGTGGTACTGTGTAAAAAACGCCTTTGCAGCCCAAAGAAATAAATTTCCACCCCCCCCTCCCCTCTCTTGTCTTACTTTTCACCATGTCATAGAATTAGTAGGTTTGTGAAAAGGGATTTCTCGTCTCTAAAACCCCATGTTGGCTGCGGGTTTATGAGATCTTTCCCTTTCTAGATGTTCCCCCAAACCTTCCCCTGACACTTTTTTCCTGATTTTGCATGTTTAATGTCATTTGCCCACTGGTCGGTAGTTTAGTGCTTCATGCGTCCCCTTTTTTTAAAAGGGGGTTGGGACCCATTTGCTGTCTTCCATGCCCCCAGGCAATTTTTGTTTCGATAGTTTGTATTAAATTTTTGTTGTTAGGGGTACACATAGCCCCTCTGCTCCCTCTCTCAAGCCCCCTGGAGGATGTTTTCGGGCCCCCCATTGCCTTTGGGGTTTTCCCCTAGCTCATAGGGGCCTTTTCACTTTTTCCCTGGGTTTTTTGGGGTTACGTGTCCAGCACGGGTGGTGTTACCCCATCTGCCCTTTTGGGGGCCCCCTTCTGTTCCTCTGTGAACACTTCTTTGGGGAATCTCTTGTTGATTTCCCTCAATACTTCACGGTCATTTTTGTTGTCTCTCCTTCCTTTCTTACCCGGATTTTTGGGGCCCCCTTGCCCGGTTTTTTTTTCTTACTGATGTGGCTGTTAACATTTTGGGGCCCAGATTTGGCTTTTGGGGCTATGCTTTTCATGTTACTTTGGGGCCTTTCCCCTTCTTATCTGGGGTTTTATTCGTTTCTGGTCAAAGGGGAAGCCCCCTTTTTTCCCCTGGGCCCTTTTCCCTTTTCTATATTTCCCTTTCCCCTACAAATTTGGTTTTTCCCTCCTTGAATTTTTGGGGTGAGCCATGGGTTTCCCCTGGTTTTTTTCTTTTATTTCGGGTTCCCCGGGGGTTTAAAAACCCCCTCTTCTCACCTCCTTGCACATTGTTGCTACATTTTCCAAACCCATCTAAATTAACTGGCTTCCCTGCCATTCTCTGTCCCATAAAACCCTTCATCAGGAAGTTTCTATTCTTTTTAAAGGCCCTCCTTTCCTGTATTTTTGATTTCATTTGTCCGGGCCCTTTCCCTGTTTCCCCCCCTCCACTTGTAGCTCTATTTGTGTATTCGAAACTAAAAACCCACATATCGGGGCCCCCAAGGGGGTCTTTCAAAATGTGATGTCCTCAATATCTGCATATCCAAGGTGAAAAACCAAAGTCCAGCCCTTGCGGGTTATCCTCTCCTTTTTCTTTGTAGTTTTCCCTTACGTTTTTGGTACATGAATTTTTCCCAATACCACCCCCCAACCTTTTGCCCTCCTGTATCTTGGCCCCCATGTGGCCCCAACTTCTCCCATTCGATAAACCTTGGGGTTTTAAAAGGGTTCCCCCATGATCAGGAGTTTTGCCCGCATGCATAAAACTCTTCTGGCCACGGGCGCCAGTGGGGTCAACCATCGTCTATTGCTCTCGTCATACTCTTCCCTTTGGCCCCGTGTTCTGTGGTGGGTTCTACTAAACCTGCGATTAAATCTTGGGACCAAGAGTAAAGCTTTTCCCCGCTTTTGCAATCACTTTTTTTTCCCCGCTGTCTCCTCTCTCCAGCTCATAAAAATTCCCTCGGTTTTTCGTTCACCCTTTGCCACTCCTCCACCCCCCCCCCCTTTTCCCTTCTTTTTTCCTGGGTTTCTGGTTTTCCCTTTTGGAAAAAGATGGAATCTGTTATCTTTCCTGTTAAGCGGGTTTTTGGTGATCCCCTTGAGTCGGGTTGATGCCTCTTTGACTTTTGTGCCACTCCTCCCACTTTTTTGTTTTTTCCTCAGCTTTGTATACCATCCCTTTCCATTTCCCTTTTCCCAAACCCACTGTTTTTTTGGGGGCCTGGGGGGGGTGGGAGCCTAGTAGCATACTGTGGGTTTTCTATGGTTGGGGGTTGGGGGGGAAGCTGGGGGTATGGATTTTATTGGGGTTTTGGGGAAAGGTGTGAAAAGGTTTGGGGGGTTTTCTGAGGATAGTTGTGTGTGTGCTTCCCCTTTGCGGCTCTTTTCTGCTCTGACTAAACCTCTGCTGGTTCCTTTCCTTGTCCCCTTTTCCCTAGCCCCTTTTCGGTTTTTTTTGCCCCTTTTCCCTCAGTCCCGTCCCCTTATTTGGTTCTGTTTCTGTCAAGGAACCCTTTTTACTCTTCCACTTTTTTACCCGGGGTTTTCCCTCTTGCGGATCCTTTTTCCGCACTGTTTCTGCCCTGAGAATCATTTTTGGGTTCGGCCCATTTTTCCCCCCTTTCAAGTCCCCCCCTATTCTCTAAAAATTTTTAAAAATTTCTCACCCATGTTTTCCCCCCCCTTTTTCCGTAAATGATTTTCTCAATTTGCTTTTTTTTCCCTGCCGTCTATCGGGTGTGGGGTCCTTTCCCCTCTCTTTCTCGAACCCCAATGGAAAAACCCATTTTTTTTGCCCTTTCCTCCCCCCATTGCCTCTCCCTCTGGGGACTCTGGTTCCTGTTGTTTTTGTGGTCATTTTCTCCCTTGTTTTTTCCCAGAGGCTCTTGGTAGCGGGTTTGCCTCACATTCAAACCTATCTCCCTTTTCCATTGCACCCTTTTGCTTTCCTTCCACCCCGGGCCCTTTTTTGAAGGCTGATTTTGCCCTTTAAAGCAAAAATTCTTCTCCTTCCTTCCTGTTCAGCCTTTTAAATCTTGTATGGTGTGTCTTCTCTGGTCACTCCCCCTGAAAACTTGTTTTCACCCTGTTTCCCCCAAAATTTTTGTCTCCTTCCCCCCAACCTTTTTTCCCCAAATTTCACAAAAGGAAAACTTTCCCATTTTTTCAGAAAGCTCTCCAAATTTTTCCTTTCCATTCGGGCCTACCCTTTTCCCATGCTCCTCCCCCAAATTTCCTCCCTCCCATTACCATTGTCTTTCTGATCCCTGTTTCCCTACAAAGCCCCAACCATTTTTTTTTTTTTTTTTGTTATGAAAAGAGAAAAAAGGGGAGAGGACGTGGAGGAGGACGGGGTAGGAGGACGGGGGAGGAAGACATTCCCACCGTCCCCCCTCCACTAACACGGGTTCCCAAAACCGGCAGAATTGGGGAAAAATCGGGCAAAACACAGGGGTGCAAAAAACCCTAGTCCACCCCCCCCCAGGAAACCTGGGCTTTTTGCTCCCGCTTCCCCGGAAGGGGCACACTGCCAACAACGCCTGCGAGTTTCCCAGGTGTAATTACTGCTACAAAAAAGGGAAAAATAAGGAGGGACCAGTGTCGGAAAAAAAAGGGAAACAGACAAAAGGGGCCCAAAGGGGGTTTAAGAGCCCCTGTTCTCAGAAAAAAACCCAAGGGGATCCCTGATGGTGAACACTCCACACGTAACCCACTTAGCTACTCCTATACCCCCCACAGGGGGGATTGGCCTTTTTACAAGCCCCCACAGACCTACTTCCCTGCAACTGCCTCAGAAACCTCCCTTTCTCTAAAAGGGCCAGGCCCCCTTTTCCTTTCCCCTACACACCCCCCCACCTCAAGGACCACTTCATCAGGGAGGGGGCCAGTCAAACAGCTTCCTGCCCGGCCCCAACATTAGAGTTTTCATCCAATTTTGGAGAGTTTCACACTTAGTTTTGTGAACCCCTCGACGCCCCACATGTTTGGGGGGGTTTTTTAAACTTTTTTGGATGACGGGATCCAAAAAATTTTTGCAAGAATTGTGGCTACCCCCTATGGATGAGAAGAGCCCAAGGAAAGGGGGAAAGGAGGAGGGGGTTGCGGTGTGCTTCCAAAAAGGGAAAGCCAGCACTTTGGGATTTTTGCCCCCTTACAAAATCTTAAATATGATTTTCTTAAAGGGCCCTTGTTTTAAAAACTAGTACCTTTTTGTACAAACCTGTGCAATGTCCCAGACCTCTTTTGGAAAGCAGCCCCCATCAACTTCCTAATGGAAAAATTTAAACCCCCTTTTTCTAAAACCCCCACTGTCAACATATTTTTTAATTGTTGGTGACCTCAACCAGAAACCCAAACAGGGGCCCTTTGAGGGACCTTCTTGCAGTGTTTGAAAAGAAACTTTGTTGCTTTCCCTACTATATCTCTGGCTCCCCCCTTTTGACCCATAGGGGTTGATCGGGGGCAAAGGCTAGCACTTGTAAACCCCCTCGGCTACTTTTGGTCGTCTGACCAAAAGGGCTTTTTTTAAACGACATTTAAAGACCCCAACAGAACGAGGTAAAGGAGTCCACACGCAAAACCCTGGCTATAGGAAAGAGGAAAAGGGCCAGCCCTTTGCTCTGAGCCCCGCCACCAACCGATTGGAATGCTCTTCCCCCAAGGGGATTTTGAAAACCCAAAGTAAAACCCTTTAAATGGACACACCCCTTAATCTAACAAAAAACACTTTTCCTCCCCGGAAATATGTGTTTTAAACCCTACAGTTTCACCCTTGGTTTGGCTTTCGTTGTAGGGGAGGTGCTATGCTAAGTACAAAGCATGGCAAAGGGTAAAGAAAATCCTACCACCTTTTAACGGGAACTTGCCAGGAAAACCCTTTGTGGGGATATGGGTGATGTTCAAAAGGGGGGCCCTTTGCTAAAATGGGAGGGGGGCCATAAAAGAAAGCTTGCATCGGTAGGGTAGGCCCCAAAAACCTGGGGGGCCCGGGTAAAGGGGACAGAAAAGGTTATTGCCGGAGGGAATTTTTAAAAACCAAAAACCATCAAAACCCCCCCGCCCGGAATTGACCACCCCCCCTTCTAGTAAAGTCCCAAAGGGGGAAAAAGGCGGACCTTCCTTTTGCGGGAAAAAAATTTTGGGGGGCCCTACCAAAAAAACCGCCAAAAAACCCCCCAAAAATCCACCCCCCAGGGTTTTCCCCCCTTTTGGGGGTTAAAAAGGGCCTGAAAAAGAATTTTGGGACAAAAATTTTGTAAAAAAGGGGTTTTTTGACAAATAAGGCCAAAGGGGGAAAAGGTTTATTTTTTTTTTAAATTATTCCGGGGAAACCCAAGAACAGGGCCCTTTGGGTGGGCCCGGCCCCAAAAAGTTTGAGGCCAAGATTTTTGGTTTTGGAAGGAAGGGAATGGTTGGGCAGAAAAAGGGTTTTAGGGAAAAAAACCCCCCACCCCCCAAACCTTGCTTTCCCTTTAAAAAAGGGCCATTTAAAGCCTTAAAAAAGGGGAAAGTAAACAGTAAAAAAATGGCCTCTCCCAAATTGAACCAAGGGGGGGGGCAAAAATTGTATTTTTTCCCCCGGGTTTAAACCAAACCAAAAAGAAGCAGGGCCAATGAAACAGGGAAAACCTTAACGGGGACCCCAAGTTGGTTCCCACTTTTGGCCCCCCCAATCACGGGGGGGGTTAAGGATTTTTTTTTTGAGCCCCAAATTTAATTTCCTTCAAAAGGGAAAAAAATTTTGGACCAGGGGGGTTTTTTGAAAACCCCTTCCCCCACCCCCCAAACTACTTTTGGTTTGGCCCTTTTTTCAATATGGTTTAAAAGGAAAGGTTAAAAACTTTCTAAAACGGGTGATCTTTTTTTTTAATTTTTCCCCAAAAAAAATTTTTTAAAGGTGGGGCCCCTTTTTCCCAAAATTTTTTCCCCCCTGGAATGAAATCCAAAGCCCCTTGGGGGGGGGGGCTGGGGGGGGGGGGGGGGGGTGGGGGGGGTTGGGGGGGGAAAAAAAAAAAAAAAATGGGAAAAAAAAAAAAAAAAATTGGGGGGGGTTTAAAAAGGGGGGGGAAAGGGGGGAAAAGAAAAAAAGAAAGGGGAAAATTGGGGGGAAAAAAGGGAAAGGGAAAAGGAAAAAAGGGTAGAAAAGGGAAAAAAGGAAGGAAAGAAAAGAATCCAAAGGGGGAAGGGAAAAGGAAGGGGAAAAAGGGAAAGGGAAGGAAAGGGGAAAGAAAAAAGGGAAAAAGAAGAAAAAAGGGAAGAAATGAAAAAAAAAAGAAAAAGGGGGGAAGCTGCTCAATCCCACAACTTTTCAGCTTGGGGAAAATAGATGGCAATTTAAATTTGCCCCTGAGAAAACGCAAATGATGATCGTTCAAAGGCACCAGTTTGGAAATGTTTGGGGCAGAAAGAAAGGATGAAGGGGAGGTTTTGGGAACCTGGAAAAGAAGTTGATACCCCTTCGGGTAAAATTTTTGACTCCAAACTAACAAAAGAACCATTTTTTGTAAATTTTGAAAAACAAGGCGGCCAGGAAGTTTAAACAGAAATTCGCCGAAACTCGCATCTGCTTAAACAGTAGGGGTTGCAAGTTCTTTTGAGGCACAAGACGCTAAACCCTTGAGTATGCTCCACTTTCTTGGGTTTGGGGGGCCCCCCCTTTTCATCTGCGATGCTTGACAAGTAAGAACGAGAAGAAGTTCATCTCTCGCTGGACCCATCCTGGTAGATTGTCATTTCAAACAGAGGTTTAACATAGGAGGGGTGTGGGTGGCCCTTTCTGTTTTGTAAAGGCCCAAAATTGTCAAAAAAACCAAAACTTGGATCCACTTCGAGGACAGCCCCTGAAAAAAGCCCTTTTTGGACAAAACGGGGAGAAAAACAGCAACTTCACTTGGCTGGGAAACCCCCCCCTCCAAACATCACTCCTTTGAGATCATTCCCTCCCAGGGGTGCTCGAGTAGGGGAAAACATTTGTACAGCTTTAAAGATGTCCCAACGAGATAAAGTCAGTTGATCAAATGAAAATGCTGGCCCCCAGATGGCTCCCAAATTCATCCTGTTCCCCACTGGGATGTCTCATAACAAAAATATGCTTTCAAAAAGAGCTGGTAGGGAACAGCTCTTAAATTCCAAAAAAGTTAGGAATCCTTAACCTGTTTAAAAGGGTTTTCAATAAAAAAGGGATCCTTTCCTTTTTCCCCGTGTAAAAAAAAAAAAAAAAAAAAAAAAAAAGGAGAAGGAGAAAGGGGAGGGGGAAAAAAAGGGGGGGGGGGGAAGGAGGGGAAAAAATAAAGGAAAGGGGAAATTCCAAGGGGGAAGGAAAAGGGAACCCCTAGGAGGGGGGGGGGAAGGGAGGGGGGAAAACCCCTTTACGTGAGCAAAAGGGAAAATCCCCGGGGCCCGGGGGGAAAATATTGGGAAAAAAAGGGAGGAAAAAGGGCCCCCAAAAGGGGAAAAAAAAAGGGGAAAAGGGGGAAGGGAAAAAAAAGGGGGAAAAGGGAAAAAAAAAAAAAAAAAAAAAAAAAAAAAAAAAAAAAAAAAAAAAAAAAAAAAAAAGGGGGGGGGGGGGGGGGGGGGGGGGGGGGGGGGGGGGGGGGGGGGGGGGGGGGGGGTTGGTCCCCTTGGGTTTGCTTTGGGTTTTTCCAAAACCTTCCCTTTGGAACCAAAAAAATTTTTTGTTTTTTTTGTCCCCCCAAAAACCTTTTTGGGGGTTTCCCCCCAATTTCCCCCTTCCCCCGTAAATTTTGTTATTTTTTTCCCCCCCCTTTTATCACATGGGGGCCCCCCCTTATCCTTCTTTTTCCGCCCTTCCCAAGGGGGGGGTCTTCAAAAAGGTTTTTTAAAAAAATTTTCCCTTTAACCTTCCTTTTTCCTCCTAAAACCCTTACCCTTCTTTAGCCCCTTCCTGGGACCTTTAAAGTCCTTGTTGCAAAAACCTTTTGGCCCCCCCCCTTTTTTTCAAAAATTTCTTTTTAAAAGTTTGGGTTTGGCCTTTTTGGTTTTTGGGGTTTCCCCAAACCCTTTTGGGGGGGGGCCGGGCCAAAATACTTTCCAAAAATATGGGCCCCCAACGGGGGGATACCCGGGTGTACAGGGTCCCTGAACTTTTTCCTTTATTTATAGAAAAGTTTCCCGGGAATTTTCTGGTTTTTCTTTTTAAGGTTTTGCTTAAGGGGCGGCCCAAAAATTTTCGGCCCCCGCAGTATTTGGTTTAATGTTTTTTTCCCGGCTCAGGGAGGGTGGTTTTTTTCCCCGGGGTTTTTTAAATTTACCCCAACCCCCAAAAGGGAAATCCCTTTTTTTTCCTTTGAATTGAGGGTTTGTACTCCCCCTTTAACCCCTTAGGGGAACTGGTTTTTCTCCCGTTTTTTTTTTGCGCCCCTTTCTTGGGCCCTTTCCCCCTAATCTTAGACTTTGCAATTGGGGGGATTGAACTCCAGGCCAAATTTCTGGGCCAGGTCTGCAGCCTGTCCAGGGTCCCTTTGTAAACTCTGGGCCCGGTCTTCGATCGAGTGTTTTCTTCTCAAACAACTTCACGTCCCTTGCCAAAAAGGGACCCAATCAAGGCTATTCCCCCGTCATGTCGTTCAAAAATACCCGGAAAAAGCACTGGTCCTAGGACTGACCCCCCGCGGGGCCCCCCTGGGCAAGGGGGCCCCCCCTGGCACCCCGCCACTAAAACCCTGACTTTTCTGGTGTCTTCCCGACAAAATATTCCCGATCCCTTGTAGTTTCCTTCCCCGTTATCCCCGCTTGGTTCCCCCCATTTTTTTCACCAATTTTGTGGGGGAAATGTGTCAAAGCCTTCTTTCGTCCAAGAAAAAGCAATCCACCCACCCCCCTCTCTCTTGTCTTAATGCTGTCACCTGTCATAGAACCCAGTATTTGGGGGGGGGGGGAAACAGGGGTTTTCCCCTCCCCGAAAAAATGCTCGCTGGGTGTTGATGAGATCATTCCTTTTTAGGTGTTCCCACTCTTCTGATAATCTTCTCCATGATTTTGGATACTAAAACATGTCAGTGACCCCTGGTTTGTAGTTTAACGCTTCAAGTCCCGTCTCCTTTTTTAAAAAATTGGGACCCACTTTTTCTGCTTCCATGCCCCCAGGCAAACTCCCGGGTTTTTATTGGGGGTATTAATATTGTTTTTTAGGGGGACACATAGCGCCTCGCTTTCCCCCTCTCAATACCATGGGGGATTTTATTGGCCCCCTTGGGCCTTTTGGTATCTAGGGTCACCAGAAGCCCCTTTTACTTCTTCCCCGGTTTTGTGCACTGTTCCACCCTTTGGGGGTGTGCCCCACCCCTCCGTCTTTTGGAGTCCCCCTTTCCTTTTTTCTCCTCTGGGAACACTTCTTTGAATCTCTTGTTGAGTTTTCACATACTTTACGGTATTTCCCGTTGTCTCTCCCCTTCCCTTTCCCTTTGCCTGATTACCCGGTCCTTGACGGTTTTTTTCCTCCTGGGTGTGGGTGAAAACAGTTTGGGTTGGGGGGGGGGGGCCCTGCTATTCATTTTCATATTGTCTTTGGGCCCCCCCTTCTTATCTGTGCAAAATTCGTTTCTTTGGGTCTACGATGTTTTTCCTTATTCTCCTGGGTCCTTTGCCTTCTATTTCTTCCATTTTCCCTTTTTAACTTGGTTTTTTTCCTCCCGCACTTTGGGTAAAACCCTGGGCTCATCCTGGCTTTTTCATTACTCCCCGTTTTCCCTTGGGTAAAAAACCCCTCCTCAGCCCCCTTGCATTTTGTTGCTTTAAAAATTCCCTTCCCTCTCATTAACTGGGGTTCCCGGGCCCGTTCTCTGTCCCACTGAACCCCCTTCAGGTGTTCCTCATTTGGTTAGTCCCCTTTTTTGTAGTTTGGCTTCATTCGTCCTGGCCCTTCCCCCCGCTTCTCCCCCCATTTTAGCTTTTTAAATGTGTATTCGAAGCTTTAAAAACCCCATGGTCACTGGCCCCCAAAGGGGGCTTTCAAAGTGATGTCCTCGATATCTACTACTGAAGGGGAATACTAAGTCCAGCCCCTTTTGGGGTTTATTCCCCTCCTTTCCCTTTTAGTGTTTCCCTTACTTTGGGAATGAAGTTCCCAAATACCCCTCCATCATTTTGCCCTCCTTTTATTTTTGGGGCCCCCTTTTGGGGCCAATTTTTCCCAAAAAATCTCCTTGTGGTTAAAAATCCCCCCTGATCTGGAGCTTTGGAACTGCCCTGCATAGCTTTCTTTTTCCGCTTAGCCCTGTTTTCAACCATCGCTCTATTGCTCTTTTTCGTTTCTCGGCCTTGGCCTCCCGCTGTTCTGTGGTGGGGTTTTACTTTACTGCTATTACAAACCCTTTGGGGCCCCCAGAGTTTAAGTGTTCCCACTATGTAAAACACTTTCTTTTTCCGCTATCTCCTTCTCCCCGTCATCAAAATTCCCGCGATTTTTTGATCAGCCAAAGGGCCCCCCTCCTCCCCCCCTGTTCCCTCGTCTTTTCCCCAGGGGTTTGGTATCCCCTTGGAAAGATGGCATCTGTTTATCATACCTGTAAGCTTGGGTTTTTTGTAAAAAGTATGAAAGTCCCGGGGATGCTTTTTTTGGGCTCTTTTTGTCCCCTCCTCCCCCTTATTTGTTATTCCTCAGCGTTTGTTTTTACCATCCCTTTTGTTTCCTTTTTTTCCCAAAACTGTGGTTTGGGGGGCCGGGGGGGGTGGGATACCTGGGGGGGCCCTACTGTGGGATTCTATAGTCGATTTTTGGGTGGAGGGGTGTGGGTATGGATTGTATGGTGTTTGGGGTGGGTTTTATAGGGTTTTAATTTGGGTTTGAGGTATTGTGTTGGGGCTTGCCCCTTTCTGGGTTTTGTCCTCTTGACTGGGAAACCCCTTTCTGATTTCCCCCCTTTGTCTCTTTTCCCCAGCCCTTTTTTTTGGGGGGGGGGTCTCCCCCCCAGTGCTGTCGTTTTTGATTTTGTTTTTTTGTTTGTCTAGGAAAACCCCCCCCTTGTACTCTTTTCCCATATTTTAAACGTGGTTTTCTTGGAGGATCCGTTCCCCACTGTTTCCCTCCCGAGAATCAGCTTTATTGGTCGGTTTCTCCCCCGAGAACCCCCCCCATTCTTGAAAAAATTTTCAATCCGTCCCTCCCCTTTTTCCCTTTTTTTGTGATGATTTTTTCAAATTTCCCTTTTTTCTTCCTGCTTTTCCTTTTTAGTGTGTGTCCTTTCCTCATCCCTGAAGCCCTGGATTTAAAAACTGATTTTGCTCTTTCTTCCTCCCATTTCCTCACCCTCTGGATTGGATCCCGCCTGTATGTGGGCCCGTTTCCCCTTTTATTTTTTTCCCGGGCTCTTGAAGCTTGTTGTGCCTCAGGGATTCGACCTATCACCCTCTTTCCCTCTGCAACCAGTGATCTTCCCTTTCACTCCTTGGTTTCCCCCTTTACAGATTTTATGTGACCCCCTTTGCATAATTCATAATTCCCTTCCCTTTCCCGTTCAGCCCCGCGCTTTTATATTTCTGTGTCTTCTTGGTCCCCTGCCCCTGTAAATCGCTCCAGCCTATTTATTCAATTCAGGAAACCCCTTTTCTTGGTACTGCAGTTTCGGGCTTGTGCCCTTTCCCCCAAATTTTTTGTTTTCCCGCTCCAACCCCCCCTTCCAATTTCACAGAGAGCTCCTTTTTTTTCCCCCTTTTTTTTTTTAGAAAGTCTCCCAATTTCTCTTCCCCCTCTTGTTCCATCCTTTTTAATGCTCCCCCATCCACTCCCCCCCTACCCCCAACCCTTTTCATCTGATCCCCTTTGGGTTTCCGCGGTCCCCAATTTTTTTTTTTTTTTTTTTTTTTTTTTTTTTTTTTTTTTTGTGTTGGAGAGGGGGGGGAGTTGCAAAGGGGAAAAAGGGGGGCGAGAGAGGGGCAAAAGAGAGAGAAGCAAGAGAGAGAGAGAGCAAAGAGGGAGAGAGAAGAAAAAGAGACGAGAGAAGAGAGAGCAAGAGAAAAGAGCAAAAGAAGAGAGCAAAGAAGGGGGAGAAGAAGAGAGAAACAAAAGAAAAAGAGAGCAAGAGAGAGAGAAAAGGGCAAAGAGAGAGAAAAAGAGAAGGGGAGGGGAGAGAGAAAAAGGGGGGAGAGAGAGGGGGAAGAGAGAGAGAGAGAGAGAGAAAAGAGCGGAGAGAGAGCAAGAGAGGGCAAAGAAGAGAAAGGGGAGAGCAAGAGAGAGAGCAAAAAGGGGAGAGAGAGAGCAAGAGGGGAGAGAGAGCAAGAGAGAGAGAGAGCAAGAGAGAGAGAGTAAAAAAAAAAAAAAAAAAAAAAAAAAAAAAGAGGAGAGAGCAAGAGAAGAGAGCAAGAGAGAGACAGAGCAAGAGAGCCGGGGGAGAGAGCAAGAGAGAGAGCAAAAAGAGAGAGTAAGAGAGAGGAGGGGCAAAAGAGAGGGCAAAAAAGAGAGAGAGCAAGAGAGGAGAAGCAAAAAGAGAGAGCGAGGGGAAAAGAGAGAGAAGAGAGAGGGGGGAGAGCAAGAGAGGGAAAGAGCAAGAGGGGAGAACGAGAGAGAAAAGAGAGCAAGAGAGGGGCAAAAAGAGAAAAGGGAAGGAGGGAGAAAAGCAAGAGAGAGAAGCAAGAGAGAGAGCAAGAGAGGAGAAGAGAGCAAGAGAGCAAAAGAGAGAGAGAGAGAGAGAGAGGAGAGAGCAAGAGAGGGAGCTAGGAGGGGGGGGCAAGAGAGAGAAAAAGAGCGGAGAGGAGAGAGCAAAGAGAAAAGCAAGAAGAGGGAGGGGAGAAACAAGAGAAGGGAGCAAAAGAGAGAGAGAGCAAAAAGAGGGGAGGAGCAAGAGAAGAGCGGGGAGCAAGGGGAGCGGAGAGGAGCAAAAGAGAGAGCAAGAAAAGGACAAGAGGGAGAGCAAAAAAGAGAGAGAGATCAAGAGAGAGCAAGAGGGAAACCCAAAAGGAGAGAGAGCAAAAGAGAGAGCGAGGGGGAGGGCGAGAGAGGAGAGAGCAAGAGAGAGAAGGGGCAAGATAGAGAGAGAGAAGGGGAGAGGAAAAGAAGAGAGAAACAAAAGGGGGAGAGCAAAAGGATGAGAGCAAAAGAGAGAGAGAAACAAAAAGAGAGAGGAGCAAGAGAGGGGAGAGAGCAAGAGAGGAGAGGCAAGAGAGGAGCAAAAAGAGAGAGGAGAGGGGCAGAGGAAAAGGTTCAGGGTCAGTTCAAAAAAGGACGGTGTGAAATCCTGTGTTGTGTGTTTTTAAAACTGTGTGTACTACAGCTACAAGTGCTTTTCCCGTGTGGGGTGTTATGTGTTTTGTGTATGGTGTATGTGTGTTTGTGTGTGTGGTTTTGGGATGTGTGTGTGTATGTGTGTGTATGTTTGTGTATGGGGGTATGTGTGTTTTGTGTGTGTGGTTTTTGGGGATTTTGTGTGTGTATTTGTGGTGGGATGTGTGTGTATGTGTTTTGTGTATGTGTGTGTGTAAAGTGGGGTGTGTATGTTTATGTGTTGTGCGTGTGTGTGTGTGTGTGTGTGTGTGTGTGTGTATGTTTTTATGTGCGAGTGTGGGTTGGGGGTGTGTTTGTTTTGTGTGTGTGTGGGGTGTGTGTTTTGGGGTGGTGTGTGTGTGTGTGTGGTGGGGTGTGTGTGTGTGTGTGTGTGTGTGTCATGTGTGTTGCGTGTGTGGCCCCCCCCCTTTTTAAATATTCATAAAAACTAAAAAAATAACGGGAGATACCGTAAATTTTAAAAACTACCCCAAAAGTGATTTCCCACACTTATCACTTCTACTTATAAAAAACAGAAGTAATTTTTGGGTTTTAAAAATTTTGCTTGTTGAGCTTTTTAGGAGGGCGTTGACGTCACCCTCCACCCAGGCTTCCCTCGCTAGGCTGCTTTCCCCGCTAGTCAAACCCTATCTTCACCTTACTAGCTATTTCTGGGTCTTTTGGAATACTTGCAGGGGTGATGACCAGTAAACTAACAGGAACCCAAAGGGGGGTTCAGGGCCCCAAAAAAAAACCCCCAAAAAGGGGAGTGATTTCTTAAGCCCGGGAGTGAGCCCATGACCAAATTGCCAGATTTGATGAGTGCCTTCTATCACTATTTTTAAAATTTTTCACCTGTGATCTGTGTGTGTGTGTTGTGTGTCTGTATGGGGTGTTGGGGTGGGGTGTGTGTGTGTTTCTGTGTTTGTGTGTGTGTTGTGTTTTTGGTATGTGTGTGTGTGTGTGTGTGGGGTGTGTGTGTGTGTGTTGGTTATCACCTGTTACTCACCTAGTTTAAAGGGTTTCGGGGGTCGAGTCCAAACTCCTGGCCCCGGGCCCCTTTTACTGACGCTATAGGGCCTCTTTCCCCCGCCGTGAGCTTTATCATACCCCCGTTTTTTGTATGTAATTTGGGTCCTGCCCCCACTACATCGCTTTTCCCCAAAATATTTCCTTTTTGATTTCTCTGTGGCTGAAAAAATTTCCTTTTAACATCCCTGTGATTAAACTGTGTCTTCAACTTCCCAAATGTTTCCCTTGTTACTGTGTTCCCCAACTCTTGGGAAAATCCTGTCTTTTCCGCCTTTTTCAATTCCTCCCCGTATTTTGTATGTCGTTATCCCTGTCCCCCCTATCTCTCCCGTCCTCCCGTGTCGTCAGCTTGATTTCCCTTAACCTCTCCTCATAGGACATACCTCTTATCTCTGGGACTAGGTCTTCTTGCAAACCTTTGCATTTCTCTAGTTTCTTTACGTGCTTGGCTAGGTGTGGGTTCCAAACTGGTGCCGCATACTCCAATATGGGCCTAACGTACACGGTGTACAGGGTCCTGAATGATTTCCTTATTAAGATGTCGGAATGCTGTTCTGAGGTTTGCTAGGCGCCCATATGCTGCAGCAGTTATTGGTTGATGTGCGTTTCAGGAGATGTGCCTGGTGTTATACTCACCCAAGATCTTTTTCCTTGAGTGAGGTTTGTAGTCTCTGGCCCCCTAGACTGTACTCCGTCTGCGGTCTTCTTTGCCCTTCCCAATCTTCATGACTTTGCACTTGGTGGGATTGAACTCCAGGAGCCAATTGCTGGACCAGGTCTGCAGCCTGTCCAGATCCCTTTGTAGTTCTGCCTGGTCTTCGATCGAGTGAATTCTTTCATCAACTTCACGTCATCTGCAAACAGGGACACCTCAGAGTCTATTCCTTCCGTCATGTCGTTCACAAATACCAGAAACAGCACTGGTCCTAGGACTGACCCCTGTGGGACCCCGCTGGTCACAGGTGCCCACTCTGACACCTCGCCACGTACCATGACTCGCTGCTGTCTTCCTGACAAGTATTCCCTGATCCATTGTAGTGCCTTCCCTGTTATCCCTGCTAGGTCCTCCAGTTTTTGCACCAATCTCTTGTGTGGAACTGTGTCAAACGCCTTCTTGCAGTCCAAGAAAATGCAATCCACCCACCCTCTCTCTCTTGTCTTACTGCTGTCACCATGTCATAGAACTCCAGTAGGTTTGTGACACAGGATTTCCCGTCTCTGAAACCATGTTGGCTGCTGTTGATGAGATCGTTCCTTTCTAGGTGTTTCCACCACTCTTCTCCTGATAATCTTCTCCATGATTTTGCATCTATACATGTCAGTGACACTGGTCTGTAGTTTAATGCTTCATGTCTGTCTCCTTTTTTAAAGATTGGGACTACATTTGCTGTCTTCCATGCCTCAGGCAATCTCCCTGTTTCGATAGATGTATTGAATATTGTTGTTTAGGGGTACACATAGTGCCTCTGCTCCCTCTCTCAATACCCATGGGGAAATGTTATCTGGCCCCATTGCCTTTGAGGTATCTAGCTCACTCAGAAGCCTCTTCACTTCTTCCTCGGTTGTGTGCACTGTGTCCAGCACATGGTGGTGTGCCCCACCTCTCCGTCTTTCTGGAGCCCTTCTGTCTCCTCTGTGAACACTTCTTTGAATCTCTTGTTGAGTTCCTCACATACTTCATGGTCATTTCTTGTTGTCTCTCCTCCTTCCTTCCTTAGCCTGATTACCTGGTCCTTGACTGTTGTTTTCCTCCTGATGCGGCTGTACAACAGTTTCGTGTCAGATTTGGCTTTTGCTGTGTGTGTGTGTGTGTGTGTGTGTGTGTGTGTTTGTGTGTGTGTGTGTGTGTGTGTGTGTGTGTGTGTGTGTGTGTGTGTGTGTGTGTGTGTGTGTGTGTGTGTATGTATATATTTGTGTGTGTGTGTGTGTGTTTGTGTGTGTGTGTGTGTGTGTGTGTGTGTGTGTTTGTGTATGTGTGCTCACGCACACATACACACACTCACGTCCACACAGCTTATCTGATCTGCACAGAACTGACCAGCCTCATAACACAGGCAAAGGTAGAGACTAGCGGTTTATTCATTAGTACACACTGCAATCAGAGGAAGTAATTGCACCCACCTAGGAGAGGCATGAGCAGGAAAGGAACGGGAACCCAAAATCCAAGTAGGGAAGGAAGAGAAAGAGAGGAAGAAGAAACAGCACGTGAGTGGATGGAGAAGGAATTGATATTGGCTGGGTTTAGATAAAAGATGGTAGAAGAATGAGATTGGAGATGGAGGAAGGGGAATGGAAGGTATGTGCAGAAAGCATGCTATCAGAAATAAGGGCTTTAGGTGACAAGGCAAAGATGCGAAGCTTGGAAGAGGATGCAACTTAACGTGCAGACACCAGTCTCACCGACGAAGTACATAAACAAAGTACAAAGTACATAAACTAAGTATGACTCATATATAGAGTAAAATTTGAGTTTGCGTGTGAAGTGTTTATGGACACTCTGAGTGAAAGGTTAGAGAGACAATCCTTCCATCCAGAAGCAAAGTTAACAAAGGAGTTAAATGCAATGAAGTTCAACACTAAACATGACCAAATGATTTTAATCCCACAGGTCCTCACAAAACGTAGCATAGGCACGAGAACAAGCTCTGAGATACAGTCCATCATATTCGTGTAAATTACGTGTCTGCAAGATTTTTAGATTTTGCTACCGAAGCGGCTGGTTTATTGTGCACCCCATATCTATCTTGTGGACGGTAGCGCGAAAGTATATAGATACACAAAAGGCCTAGGAACTAAGCCCAAATAAAGTTAACAGGAGTACATCTGGATTTCTATCTACAGTTCACTTGTCTGTTACATAGAAATTTAGGAAATTTGCTTAATGTATCTGGTCTCTTATTTTCATTAATAAGATATCTTGGTATGTCATATAGGTTATTATTCTATCTACCTCTATATTCCGCACAATTAAGCACATACCATTCAAGATAGTGACCATAGGGCTGGTCACATACTTTGATTGGTTTGATCATCATCTGTGTGTCTGCCAAACTGCCAGAAGTACTTGTAACCAAGCCTAAGCCTGGCCACTACAACATCAGTCAGTCTGTTCATATTGCAAGTTGCTCCATAAACGTACTTATCTACGTTCATGTTATCATAGTGGGTTATAGATCTACTCAGGTTTCTAACTACATGCCTATAACATTTAGTTTCATTATTACTTCTCTCCTAATATTATTTCTGATGTTAGACACAGATACACCAAACTTATATTTTACATTAACCTTCTGGGTACTTTTCTTGGCTAACATATCAGCTTTATCATGAAGGAGTAATCCAATGTGTATGTTTGACGGGACCCATAACAATTGAACATTAACTCCCTTTTCAAGGGATTTTTGAGTATCTGTACGTGGCTTCTCAAATGAGCATGTTGTTAGTCATTATGTGAGTCAAGAGTCTTCAGTGATGACACAGAATCAGTAATGATAGAGTCAAGTTCCATCAGGATGGCAAACAATTCAGTTGCAGCGTAGACGCCCAGACGTTTACAAGAGTGTAATGTGTTGATAGAGTTTCTTAACAGCGCAATAATCCGACTTGAGTCTATGAGATAACCAGACGTTAGTCTGCACAGTGGAGAGGGGAGGACCCACACGACCCAGTCAGACCCAGCCCACCAGGGTGCCAAAGGGGAGGACCCACACGACCCAGCCAGAGCCAGCCCACCAGGGTGCCAAAGGGGAGGACCCACACGACCCAGCCAGACCCAGCCCACCAGGGTGCCAAAGAGCTGCAAAGTAATTAAGAAAGTCAAGAAACGGGCTCTCTAGCGGGAGGTCTGTTGTAGTTTTCATCAACTGAACAAAAGATGTTTAATATTTAATATTAATATTTAATATTTAATGCAAATGACCTATGCCAATACCTATAATACTGAACACTAAGCAGACAAACGCTTATAATGTAAAGAGATGCGTTACAATCTCTGCGCATGAAAAATGAGAAACCACTTGGATAAAGTAATAAGACACAGGTATGAAAGTTGTGTATGTATATCTGCTTCAGTCAGAATTGGAGAGTTCTCCCATATTCCACCATCTACGACAACACTACCACAACTTCAACCGGGAGAACTCTTACACAAGACCGACTGGATGAAATGCTCCCACTAGCATCACCGACCATAATTGGAGCAGTCAGACTTGCTCAAGGAGAGCCTCAGCCATATTCCAGCATATACACCGGTCACCATACTATCAACAGGGAGACTACAAACTCCTGTACCAAAACATCCCGAGTCTTTCTGGTCTTACAAACGACAGTTCATGAGAGACACTCATCACTTTCAAACCCAAACTTCATTCTACTGGAAAAAAAAATGAAAATCAGAGGCAATCATCCTAACTTCCAGTACCAGAAAGATTTCTGCATAATATAAGGCAAGAAGAGCACTCCAGTAGGCCTATTGGCCCATGGTAGGCAGGTTCTTCTGGAAAAAAATATTCCTAAAACACGCGTTTATAAAAGTTATGCAGAGAAGTCCAGCTTGAATATTTTTAACTCCATACGTTATGGCATACATGTTACATACACCAAGGTGTATGAAAAAATATCAGTTTCATTGTGATTTATTCCCTAGTGTACGTATGTTTGCATGTATGTATGCATAAGGCATACTCGAACAGTGGCATCAACCTGTATTACTGATTGGTAATAAAACACATTAGCACCAGTGTTTAGCATCCTGTCCAAAATGGTGCTAGTGATACACCGTGCGGGAGCTACAGTGGACACATAAAAGGC
>NC_069407.1:17199619-17202119 GCF_026875155.1 Cherax quadricarinatus
CCTGTCCAATTAGTAGCTTCTTAGGTGCTCTGATCTTACTGTGTCTTATGTATCACTACTTTTTATTTGCAATTTACTGTGCTTAATG
Source organism: Cherax quadricarinatus (assembly GCF_026875155.1). Classification (NCBI taxonomy): domain Eukaryota; kingdom Metazoa; phylum Arthropoda; class Malacostraca; order Decapoda; family Parastacidae; genus Cherax; species Cherax quadricarinatus. The sequence goes on from NC_069407.1 coordinate 17,199,708, forward strand.
GCTGGTTTCTGTTTCTGGGCTCGTTTGTATGTGCGTGTGTGTGTGTACTTACCTATTTGTGGTTGCAGGGGTCGATTCATAGCTTCTGGCCCCCGTGTGTGTGTGTGTGTGCGTGTGTGTGCGATGTCTTGAATCATCCTGGTCTCCTCAGTGAATTTGTACTTAGATCATCTGGTTAATTCTTCGCAAATCTCTATTGTCGTGTGTGACTCCTCTTCCTTCATTTAGCCTTTTTTTTGGTCCTTTTGAATCGTCTTTCCCTTTTTATGTGGCTGTGTGCTATTTTCGGTTCTGATTTAGTCTTTGCTGCTATATCATTCACAAACTGACTATCAGCTTCCTTTATTATTCTTCTATAGTTATTCCTAACTATTTTACTCACCTCCCTATTCTCTGACATACCCTGTGTTCTGTACTCTCATTATTTTCTTGCTCCCTCCTTTGCCCTCTCTGTAGCACTGATTAAGCTAAGGACTCTCTCTGAATGTTGCCTCCCCACATCTCCTGATAAGTATAATCCTTGCTGTTGCCTCCAGACATTTCAGCAGTTTTTGGCTACGCTCTCCATCATCTATCCTGCGTTATGTGATCATTAAATTCCATGTCCCATCGGATTCCAGTTAGAAAATCTCTCATCCTTGGATGGTCTCCTAATCTGTAATCTGGTTTATTTTAAGTGCCTCTTCTCTCCTGTTAAGCACAGTGTCTCTACTAGACCTTAATGATAGCCCTAATGGTAGCCCTAATGATAACTCTAATGGTAGCCAGTATTCTTAATAACTTATGTCAGATTCATTTATTGAGACAACCAAGTCAAGTTGAGCTTATTCCTTTCCTGTTTCCATTTTTGTTGTTTCTCTGACTTGTTAGGTTATGAATTTTTCAATTTCTTCTTCCGTCAGTTTTGATCTCCACGTTTCCAACTCACCATATGCGGATTCCAGTTCTGTCTCTGTCTGTCGCCATGTGATCGAAATCTCCATCAACCAGCAGTTGTGCTTCGGTGTTACTCGCTCTCTGTGCTGCTTTCTCTAAGAGTTTGTATTGTGACTCTCTTCTTCTAGTACTGTTATTCTCGTACTTGTTCAGTGGAAGGGGGAGGGGTTACTTTCGATCCCCCGTTGGTTATTTTTCTTATTTAAATAGTCACTGAAACAGCAAGTGTCCATGTTTGGATGGTACTCAGTACTGCACTGATTTCTTCCATTAGAATCCCCCCTCCACTATTCTCTCTTCTTCTTTCCACAATGAGGTGCCCCTCTGGAAATAATGCGATGGTCATCACTTCGGAAAGTTTTGTCTCTGTGAGAGCTAAAATGTCTGGAAGCTCTTCTGGATCCGTATACCTCACTCTGATCTTTACAACATTTACTTTATTCTCTGAGTCTGCCTTCAGGAGGGAGTGTAGGTACGTGAGAGAGGCAGGCATGGAACTGGTATGACGAGGATTGATGGAGAGAGAGAAAGAGAGAGAGAGAGAGAGAGAGAGAGAGAGAGAGAGAGAGAGAGAGAGAGAGAGAGAGAGAGAGAGAGAGAGAGAAGAGGGAGAGAGAGAGAGGAGAGAGGAGAGAGAGAGAGAGAGAGGAGAGAGAGAGAGAGAGAGAGAGAGAGAGAGAGAGAGAGAGAGAGAGAGAGAGCGGATGGAGGAATACAAGTGAGGGGTAAAAGGACATGAATACAACTAATGAGACATTTTATTGTAGCAACGTTTCGCTCTCCAGGAGTTTTATGAAAGCTTTTGGAGAGCGAAATGTTGTCACAGTAAAATGTCGCATTAGTTTACCTAACATAATATCGGTAATTCTACCGACATTATGTTAGCTGGACAATGAGCATTATTTGAACTAGAGAGGACAAGGAGCAGAGACTACAGTGGAGCAATTGTGGCGTAAAAAAAGGGAAGAAGATGGAAGGATACTAGGAGACTGGAACGATGGAGTGAGGCAACGTGGGCTGAGAGACCCAGGAGATAAAGGGGAAGAAAGGAAAGAGAGAATAGGGGGGAGACGAGATGCTGAATGCTAATACAGGCTGAGGAAGGTAAGGAGGGAGAGTGAAAAAGTAATGGGAAAGGAAACGAAGTTTGAAAAGAGACTGGGTAGATTATGGATGTTGCATCACTGGTTCAGGTCACTGCCACATCACTGGTTCAGGTCACTGCCACATCACTGGTTCAAGTAACTGCCGCGTCACTGGTTCAGGTCACTGCCGCATCACTGGTTCAGGTAACTGCCGCATCACTTGTTCAGGTAACTGCCGCATCACTGGTTCAGGTAACTGCCACATTACTGGTTCAGGTCGCTTCCACATCACTGGTTCAGGTCACTGCCACATCACTGGTTCAGGTCACTGCCACATCACTGGTTCAGGTCACTGCCACATCACTGGTTCAGGTTAGCTTGAGTCTACCTG
>NC_069407.1:17207119-17257119 GCF_026875155.1 Cherax quadricarinatus
TGTGTGTGTGTGTGTGTGTGTGTGTGTGTGTGTGTGTGTGTGGCGTGTGTGTGTGTGTGTATGTGTGTGTGTGTGTGTGCGCTACTAACTAGCACTTCCTCATCCCCATGCTTCAAGCCTCTCCACAAGCATACTCACGTTCTGGTCACTAATGACAAGGTGTGGACGTGGTGGTAGGGATATATTAATGGGGAAGAAGCTAGAGTTCCTCATGGAGCTCTCCTCCCCGAAGGAGTGGCGAGCTCTAATTTTTGTGGAGCAGGAGCTCTTCTCACTCATCAGGTAACTCTGCTGTGAAGGATGTGTAGACTGTTTAGGCATACATGATGATTACCTGTCGAAGACCTGTACACTACCAGTAAACCACATGTAGACTTTCTGTAGATCAGGATATCATCGCCACCATGGGCTGGTAACGTACCAGGCCTTCTGGTCGATGGCCTGGTCAACCAGGTTCCTGATGAAAGCAACACACATGCTAACGTATGGTCTAGGGAGATTTCCTGGTCTAGGCACCGACAAGACCCTCGCTGGAGACACCGACAAGACCTTCGCTGCCTATGGCCTCAAGAAGTACAAGACATCGCCTTTCATGTAGGTTTCCAGGAAGCTGAAGCAGTGAGAACAGACGACCGGCCTCCGGGCAAGACCTCTCCTTCCCTCTTCTTTCTCGCTTGCAGTCTCTTCTTAACTTTTTAACGGGGTATTGAACTTTTTTTTCACATAGGTCGGTCTTTGAACGATTATTTCTCCAGGTGACCCGTGTGGATCTGTCAGCGCAAGGAGTGATGATAACACTACCTGCCTGTCTGTTAAATTCCCAGGTCACTGAAAAACTTATTTCTCTATAAGCTTTATTAGTCGAATACAGAAGTAAATTACATTCTCCGAGATACCAGTTTCGGTGAAGTCGAAGTCTGTTGTAACCAGCCTTGATGCAAAGTTATGAGTCTATTAGTTTAAAGCAGAATTTTGAGGTCCGAAGCTTATGTACTGTTGCTAGACAGGCTGCAAGCCTTGTCCAGCAACTGGCTCCTGGAGTTTAACCCTAGCAAGTGCACAGTCATGAAGACTGAAGAAAGGCAAAGAAGACCGCAGACAGAGTACAGGCTAGGGGAACAAAGACCGCAAACCTAACTCAAAGACAAGGATCTTGGGATGAGTATAATACCGAGCACATCTGAGTGCACATCAACCAGACAACTGCTGCAGCATATGGGTGCCTGGCAAACCTAAGAATAGCGCTTCGACTTCTCAGTGAGAAATCGTTCAAGACTCTATATACCGTGTACGCCAGGCACATACTGGAGTATGCAGCACCAGTTTGGAAACTACACCTGGTCAAGCACATCAAGAAATTAGAGAAAGTAAAAAAGTTTGCAACAAGACTAATCCCGGAGCTAAGAGGAATGTCCTACGAAGAAAGGTTAAGAGAAATCGTTCTGACGACACTGGAGGACAGGAAGGTTAGGGGAGACATAATTTCTGCATACAAAATACTGCGAGGAATTGACAAGGTGGACAGAGACAGGATGTTTGAGAGCTGGGATGCAGAAACAAGGTCTCACAATTGGAAGCCAAAGGCTCAGATGAGTCAAAGGGACGTTAGGAGGTATTTCGTCAGTCAAAGAGTTATCAGGAAGTGGAACAGTCTCGAAAGTTGTCAGTAGTGTTACTCTGTACTTGTGTAGTATAATTAGGTAATCCCAGCTACTTTCTAGATAGGCTTCCGTCTAGCTATGACGTCACGAGACCCCTCACATCTGAGCTGTAGGCCACAGCGTTCATCCTCAGTTCCACGCTGGGCATAGACTGGACAATGCAAAATCTGGGCTGCTCCTCAAGACTCTCTTAATTATTCAACTCCAAGACATCCAACGTGTGTACTTCTTACTCCAATACTTCCTCACGAACCCCCACGACAAAGTGACGTAGTGGAGGCAGGAACCATATATAATTTTAAGACGAGGTTTGACAACGCTCAGGGAGAAGGGAGAGAAAGGACCTAGTAGCAATCAGTGAAGAGGCGAGGCCAGGAGCTACCACAAATAGGTGAGTACACACTCACGCACACATACACACACACAGTGGACAAAGACAGGATGTTCCAGGGACTGGACACAACAACACGGGGACACAGTTGGAAGCTGAAGACACAGATGAATCACAGGGATGTTAGGAAGTATTTCTTCAGCCACAGAGTAGTCAGGAAGTGGAATAGTTTGGGAAGCGATGTAGTGGGGGCAGGATCCATACATAGCTTTAAGCAGAGGTACGATAAAGCTCATGGTTCAGGGAGAGTGACCTAGTAGCGACCAGTGAAGAGGCGGGGCCAGGAGCTTGGACTCGACCCCTTCAACCTCAACTAGGTGAGTACAACTAGGTGAGTATACACACACACACACACACACACACGCGCGCGCACACACACACACACGCCCACACACACACACACACACACACACACACACACACGCACACACAACACACACACACACAACACACACACACACACACACACACACACACACACACACACACACACACACACACACACACACACACACACACACACACACACACACACACACACACACAATGATATGTTTTGGCAAGCGAGGCCAGGATTGTTGAAGGAGAGCAAACGGCCAGCGACAGTGAAATTACCTTTCGCAGGAAAAGCCTCTGGGTGTGTGAGGAGTCTGCGTGGTTCCTCATCTCGTTTGAGGAAGGCCTCGGGTGGCTTGCTCAGAGCAGCTGAATAAAGATTTATCGGATGCAATAGGAAAAACCGAGTTACTGATGGGATTTTCAACCACGAAAATGAAAGTGAACGCTAAACCGATGCGGAAGAACGATCATTGTTCACTCCTTCGCAGTTCTGTGTTACTTTTACATTACTATTTCCTTGATTTTCACTACTAAGTTACAGTTTTACATTGCCGTTTTGTAGATTTTCGTTACAAGTTCATAGTTTTACATTCTTCGGCCTTGAGGGAGACCTAGTGACAGAAAAGGTAAACATGACAACAGCAACTGATGGAGCGAAATAGGCTACTGGAGACAATAGCAAACAAAAGACACACGTATGGATACCTCAGGGATATATTTAAAAGACAATATTCAAAATTAAGTTGCTAGTAAAGGCAAACCAATTGTTCAACAAACAAAGATATTAGAGGGCAACGAGTGGCTAACTCCCTTAAGGTTTACCATACAAATAGTAGAAGTTTAAGAAATAAGATGAATGAACTATGATTACATGCAAGTATTGGTAATATTGATATTATTGCTGTAACAGAGACCTGGTTTAACTTGAAAGACAGAGAAATACCTTCTGAATGCAACATACAGGGTTATAAGCTATTCCACACTGATAGGGTCAACAGGAAGGGTGATGGAGTGGCGATGTATGTGAGAGATAATTTATATTGTTGTGTTAGACAAGATATAAGATTAGAAACATCGGACACAGAATCTGTTTGGCTACAGTTTCTCGAGGGTCGTGAAAAATTAATTTTGGTTGTGATTTACAGGCCCCGAAAACATGATTTGGAGTGCGGTAGGCTGCTTTAGGACGAAATTCATAAGGCGTCTAGATATGAAAATGTTGTGTTAATGGCAGATTTTAACTCGAGGAAATCTTGAGTCTAGTGACTTTCTTGATAAGGTTCAGGATTGCTTTTTAAAACAGTTTGTGACAGAACCAACTAGAGGAAACAGTCTGCTTGACTTGGTTCTTTCCAACAAAGAATCACTAATTAATAATCTTGAGGTTAATGTTGAGCTTAGGGAAAGCGATCACAAATCACTTAGTTTCAATATATCATGGAATTACCCTGATAATTGCAATCAAGTCACTGTCCCAGATTTCTGCTTGGCCGACTTCATGGGACTGAGAAATTACCTTGGTGGGCTAAACTGGGATGACCTTACTATGGGTCAGGGAGGTAGGGTTGGTTGCTAATATGACGTATTTCAGAGCATAGTGCTAGCTGTTGAGACAGCTTTTGTTCCGAGTAGGGAAATTAGATCTAACAAAAATTATCCCAAGTGGATAAACAACACACTAAAACATCTCATTGGTCAAAAGAGAGGCATATATAGGCGTATCAAAAGAAATACATTCACTTAAAGTGAAAAATAATAAAGGAATATAAAAGCAAAAAAGGGATTATGAGGCTAAACTCGCCAAGGATTCGATGACTAACTGAAAAGGGTTCTTTTAAGTATACGGAAGTAAGATTTGGGACAAGGTAGGCCCACTTAAGAGTAACTCGGGTCCGATCACTGACAGTGATAAGGAAATGTGTGAACTTTTCAATACCTACTTCCTGTGAGTTTTTACTCAGGAAGATACTAGCAAAATTCCAGAAATAATAAATTATGTTGAACAGGACGATAAAAAACTATGCACTATTAGGGTAACTAGTGACATGGTCCTTAGACAAATAGAGAAATTAAAACCTAACAAATTCCCAGGTCCTGATGAACTACTGCGAGGGTTTTAAAGGAATGTAAAGAGAAATTTTGCATACTTTTGGCTAATCTTTTCAATATATCACTACAAACTGGCATAGTGCCAAACAAGTGGAAAATAGCAGACGTAATACCAAGTTACAAGGCAGGTTATAGGTCCTTAACTTCGAACTATAGACCAATAAGCCTTACCTCCATAGTTGGTAAATTTATGGAATCAATAATTGCCGAAGCAATTCGTAGCCATCTTGAAAGGCATAAATTGATAAATGAAGCTTAGCACGGTGTTACAAAGGGGCGTTCCTGTCTCACGAATTTACTAACTTTCTTCACTGAAGTATCTGAGGAGGTAGATCATGGTACTGAATATGATATTGTGTATATGGACCTCAGTAAGGCTTTCGGTACAGTTCCACATCAGAGACTATTGAGAAAACTTAAGGCACACGGAATAGGAGGAGAAATTTTTCCTGGGTAGAGGCATGTTTGACAAATAGGCAGCAGAGAGTTTGCATAAATAGGTAGAAATCAGAATAGGGACATGTCACAAGCGGTGTTCCACAGGGGTCAGTGCTGGACCCCTTCTTGTTCACAATTTACATAAACGACATAGATGAAGGAATAAATAACGACATAATTAAATTTGCTGGTGACACCAAAACAGGCCGTCCAATTCATTCTAATGAGCACATTATTGTACTACAGGATGATTTAAATAGACTGACGCAGTGGTCGGAGAAGTGGCAGATGCAAAGTTCTAAATGTTGGACAGAAAAATAACCATGCCACATATAAACTAAATAATGTAGATCTTAATATTACGGATTGCGAAAAGGATTTAGGAGTTTTGGTTAGTAGTAATCTGAAATCAAGGCAACAGTGCATAAGAATCCTTGGCTTCATATCAAGAATCATTAATAATAGAAACCCTCGGATTGTTCTTCAACTCTATATATCTTTGGTTAGGCCTCATTCAGATTATGTTGCACAGTTGTGGTCACTGTATTACAGAATGGATATAAATGCTCTGGGAAACATACAAAGGAGGATGACAAAGTTGATATCATGTATCATAAATCTTCCCTATGAGGATAGACTGAGGCCCTGAATCTGCATTCTCTAGAAAGGCGTAGAATTATGGGGGATATGAGTGAGGTGTATAAATGGAAAACAGGAATTAATAAAGAGAATTAAATAGCATGCTAAAAATGTGTATCATTGACAGGACTCGCAGCAATGGTTTTAAATTCGAAAAATTCGGATTCAGGAAGAATATAGGAAAGCACTGGTTTGGTAATAGAGTTGTGGATGAGTGGAACAAACTCCCGAGTACCGTCATAGAAGCTAAGACGTTGTGTAGTTTTAAAAATGGTTGGATAAATACATGAGTCGGTGTGGGTGGGTCTGAATTGGACCCGACTAGGTTGTGCTAATAGGTCAGATGCCATACTCCTTCCTTAAATGAATGTGACTGACGTGACTAGGTCAAGGCACTAGCATAAGCCTTTGGGAGAACTGGACCTGCATCGCATGAGCCAGTAGGCCTGCTGCAGTGTTCCTTCTCTCTATTGTTCTTATGTATGAGCTTTTATATTTAAAGTCTCTGCCTAGAGCTTTATCAGATTTATGACCTGATAAAGCTATAAACAGAGCGAAGCGTTGTTCCACTGAAAGCTTTTATTGTAACGTGAGTCATCACACCAGAAGTTCCTGGTGTGACTGTTGCAACCCCTGAATGGGTTGCAATGTATATTATGTATATATATTATATGTATATTACCTTTTCATATAAATTTATATTGCTTATATTTGCTATAATAGCTAAATCGTGAATATATTGCTTTATATTATTATCTGACTTAGTTAAATTTTGTTAGATAGGATGTAACATAATATTATGTGCTCGTAGTTCAAGTCTTGATTGTCTAACTACTGTAATTATCGCTTGTGGCTCGTTACTCTGCCGGCTTCTCGTTGTTGCTGGGCAGCAACCGTCCACGGAGCTATCACGTGATAGAGGGGGGGGGGTGTCCTCACCTCGCCTGAAGTATTCAGTCTGGTCTAGACTCGCTTGGTGGTTGGACGTATTCCTGACAAGTGCCTAAATCTCCTTTATTGGCCCTTGTTGGAAGATCATCTCTTGTCTCATTATTGTTGTAGGTTCTGTAGAACTCTGTTCACAGAACACTGTCGAGATTTAGTGATTTTCGACGTTGTACTGAGGTTGTGTGTCGCTTAGACACTCTAAGCAACTCAGGTCCTGAGCTGTAGCTTCTGACCTAACTTTTACTGGTATCTGTGTACTGTCACAGTCGGGGATTTTCTTATGCTGAACTTAGATTCAGTATTATGGGAGCTTTGTGACTTTTGTGGAGGATCTGCTGATGGTCCCTACTTAGTGTCGTTATCTCCTTGTTCCTGATTATTGTTATCTCCTTGTTCCTGATTCTGTGTTGCAGTTGCTTGTTATATTGCTATTGGGATTAGCATTCTATTTAATGTTCAAGCAGACTGTTCTGATTGGTGGTTGGTCAAGAAGTTAGTTTATTTGAGGACTTTGTCAGTCACTTGTTTAAGTCTAGTCGAGTCGTAAGACATAGCGAACTACCTAGAGCACTTACACACATACACTTAAACTTATTTGTATATTGTATTATTAAATGTTAATGTACCAGACGGTACTTAAGACTTATAAATGTGATATGTGCTTTCAGCACAATAATACGGTACACGAGAGAAGTGATTAATATTATTTTGATTATAGTGATTAATTTAATTTAATTTAATTTGATATACGCCTAGACAACTTAATAAATTTATTAAATTTTAATATCTCTAGTTAGTAGCCTACCAGTTGTAATGCTGAAGCACTATTGAATCGTACTGAATTCTAATGGATAATTGGACAAGGATACTGACTAATTGTTATGAAAACCCAGTAACAGGCTGGATGCTAGAAGGGCAGTCCTTTCTAGTATTCACTGGAGATCTCTAAGCTTTTAGAATCGCGTTTTTTTTGTAACAAATGGGGGCCTGTCCGGGATGCTCTTGATCCAAGGTGTTGGAGAAATTGTACAGTTTGACATACTAGTAACTCTATGATCAAACACTTTGAGTACTTTCCTAATCTGAAGACTCTGAGTTTTGTCTTGTACAACATACTAGGTGGATATATGTACTTGACATAGTCTCTTGATCCAAGGAGATGGAAATACTGTTTATGAGCTCTAGCTCTAAGACAACTAACACTAAAATTCCTATTAGGATTATAGTTTCCCATAATCACTCTCTCGTAGTACACTTATTTTCGTGATGTATGCCAAAGTGAAACAGCTAATTGATACATTGACTTTGTCTGAGTTGAGTACATTAAAACTTCAGACGTGTTGGCGAGTAGCCAAGTATCTCGGTGTGACGTATAACAGGAATTACACCGCAGAAACTGTCTGAGCATTAATTAAAGATATATTGTTTCCTGCTCATACAGAGATGTCTGATTATGATTCAGATTCAGAAAGCCTAGTGTCACAATTAGGAAGTATGACTCTATTTGATTACTTAGAAGAAAGAGCAACTATGGCAGAAGTGTCTGAGCCTAGTGAACCTCCACTCACACCTTCCCGCCTCACTGACACAATAGTACAGAGTGTAGCTGGTAGGATGACTCAGCCTCATACTAGTACCGTGTATACTACACCTGTATCTACTTATCCTAGACTAGATCTAGACTCTCTAGAGATGCCAGGACAAGGTGTCTGACCTAAGGACCGTCCAGACCACGTTAAATTCCTTACTCCTCCATTACCCACTGATCCTATCTCTCAGGAACAGTTTGAGAGGTTTGAACGCCTCATTATGTTGCAGACTGCACAAATAGAGGCACAGAGGAAATTGAACGAAGAAGATTTCCAGAGAGAAAATGTTCGTCTGGGAAGACAACAGACTGATAGATCACAGGACACATTTAATGTGCAGAAAGCTGCATCCATGGTTCCTAAGTTTTTTGAGAGTGACTTAGACACCTATTTTGATGTGTTTGAGAACCAGGCACGTGCTATGAACTGGCCACGTAAGCACTGGGCTACCTTGTTGCACACAGCTTTGAGAGGAAGAGCTCAAACTTGTACTGCTGCTTTACCATTTGCCAAGTACATTAGTTATGACGCTGTCAAACAAACTATTCTAGAGACATAACTTGTTGCCTGTAAGTTATCAACGCGCATTTCGTACATTACAACGACGACAAGATCAAACTTGTGTAGAGTTTGCTCGTGAGAAAAAAGTTGAATTTGAGAGATGGTGTAGATCTGCGAAATGTAACAATTACGACACTCTTGTTCAGTTGTTACTACACGAAGAGTTTAACAACTGTATGTCTGCTGACATACAAGAATATTTGATCAATCATACTACCTCAGATATTCTGGAAACTGCAGCATTAGCAGACAATTAAGGGATTTCTCAAAAACTTGTACGTACTAAAACACACAGAAACAAGGTAACTAAAAGTTGTCCTAGAAGTTGGCAACCTAAATCAGCTGCTCATTGCCGGCCTGATGTATCTGCTACTGTAACTTCTCGTACCTTTACCAGGAAAACTCACGATCCTGAATCTGTCTCTGTGGTTAGACAGAAATCTGATATCGAGAAGATGAAAGTTAAATGTACCTATTGTAACAGAAAAGGACATGCTAGAGAGTATTGCTATAAGTTAGAAAAAGATACGAGAAGCAGTCGTGCCGCTGGCGCCCCCACTCAAGTCGTATCCTCTTCCGAGCAACTAAGGCACCAAAATCCTAGTAATACCTATGATCCTACTGTTTTAGATAATATTACTCAGGACAGATGACTAGCGTCAGAAAGTGTAGCTGACGAAAAGATTCGTTCAGCGATGAGTCCTTACTTTTCGAGAGGTAAAGTAGGATTTGATGAATCACATCTAACTGAGATAATTCCTTTCAGAGACACTGGCAGTTATCTCACGTTATTAAGAGAAGATGTACTACCCATAACTGACGATACCTATTGCAAGATAGATGTATTGTTAGAAGCCTATGGAGGGGCTGTTATAAAAGTACCTTTACACAAAGTTTATATTGAAACAAGCTATTATACTGGTTATATTTCAGTGGGTATATCCAGTGGTGTATTTCCCATCAGGTCAGTGGACTTGTTGATAGGGAACGATATCCTTCATGCTGGTATATGTAAGGAACCACTTGTGATTGATAATAACACTGATGACAATTATGACATTGAAGCTTGTAGAGAGAAACCTATTTTATTTCCTCTCAGCACAATTACTAGAGCTATGTCAAAGATTCAACAACCATCCCTGTCTCTTGCTGAGTTAGTGGATGTAAATGATCCGGGGCGCAGAGCATCACTAAACAACATATTCAAGCCCAAATCATTGTCATCCACTAACTCAACAAGAGACAGGGATGGTTGTTGAATCTTTGACATAGCTCTAGTAATTGCGCTGAGAGGAAATAAAATAGGTTTCTCTCTACAAGCTTCAATGGCATAATTACAGTAGTTAGACAATCAAGACTTAAACTATGAGCAAATAATATTATGTTTCATCCTACCTAACAAAATTTAACTAAGTCAAATAATAATATAAAGCAATATATTCACGATTTAGCTATTATCGCAAATATAAGCAATATAATATTATATGAAAAGGTAATATACATATAATATATATACATAATATACATTGCAACCCATTCAGGGGTTGCAACACCCCCCCCAACACGACAAACGGTCGCACCAGGAGTTGCATTAATGTCTTTCACATTATTACTGATTACTCAGGTTACTTTACTAACACAATTTAATATAAAAAATAATGAGAGTCACTCTTGTGCCAAGCACTTCTATAATTTCAGCATCTATATCACTAAGATATGCCCCTAGTACTAGGGCAGTACACAGTATCGTATCTCTGCATACTCGTGGTTTTGTACATCAGTGTAGAGACAGGATAGCGTAGACAAGCATGGCACGTTGAGGCTCGATCAAAGTAGAGGAAACCGCATTCCACTCCTAAGTAGTGGTTGTGGAATGCTATGCAGTATGGACATCTGAGTATGAAACAGCTTGAGGTGTGTAGTGAGGGGATGGGGGTCTGCGGCAGGACAGTGTTCCGTCACACAGTACATCTCCCACACCACACCATCCACTCAACACGCAGCTTCTGTCTCCTCCTCACACACATATCACTACTGTGAATATATAAATAACATAATTAGACATGACATGAGTATACATAGTTAATATGGGCTGGAGGGATTAAGTTACTCTACTGAATTTGACATAGCAAATAACAAAAGGTATTTGGGCATTAAAATCACGTTAATTTAAAATGGGGAAGTGCCCAAACACACGTCAAAATGTTCCAAGGACACCACAAGAGCTAGAGCCTTTCTCAATAGTGGCATAATTTTTCTGTGTCGTTTAAGCTTAGATGAATAGTAACATATAGGATGGAGAATGTCAGTGGATGTTGACTGTTGGAGCATAACCACTCGCATCTATATGTTAAATGAAGGGAAGATTGAAATTAGGACTCCTCAACACTGGAGCAGAGGAAAACAAATGCTTCAACCTTTTGAACAAGTCTGAACAATCTCTAGTCCAGATGAACTGAACTTTGCTACAAGTGAACATAGTGAGAGGTGTAGGTGGAGGTGTGTGTGCTGGCTTGCCTGTCACTTGACACACGTGGCAACGTCGCACATGATCAGCAACTGTTTCCTTCATTTTAGGCCAAGTAAAATGTTTTGCCAGTTTACCGAGTGTCTTCTTGACACCCAAATGTCCTCCTATGGGACTATTGTGAGCAAAATCAATGGCTTGTTCACGAAATGTAACTGGTAACACTACGAAATGCTTGACTGTGGTGGAAACACTATCAGCTGACAACTTACATGTATTTATCTCCACCAGTACACCGTTACTATAATAGTAACAATTATCGAGATCCTTTGCTTCACTCTCAGTAACTGCTATATCTCTCAGTCTTTCCAGTGACTGATCAACAAAGTGATCCTTGATTAAATCATCATGAGTTAGAAATTTAACGTCAGTTGTGTCCTGACTAGGTTGATGACCGGGGGGAGTTGGTGTTAATGATCTGGGGCGCAGAGCATCACTAAACAACATATTCGAGCCCAAATCATTGTCATCCACTAACTCAGCAAGAGACAGGGATGGTTGTTGAATCTTTGACATAGCTCTAGTAATTGCGCTGAGAGGAAATAAAATAGGTTTCTCTCTACAAGCTTCAATGGCATAATTATCATCAGTGTTATTATCAATCACAAGTGGTTCCTTACATATACCAGCATGAAGAATATCGTTCCCTATCAACAAGTCCACTGACCTGATGGGAAATACACCACTGGATATACCCACTGAAATATAACCAGTATAATAGCTTGTTTCAATATAAACTTTGTGTAGAGGTACTTTTATAACAGCCCCTCCATAGGCTTATAAAAATACATCTATCTTGCAATAGGTATCATCAGTTATGGGCAGTACATCTTCTCTTAATAACGTGAGATAACTGCCAGTGTCTCTGAAAGTAATTATCTCAGATGTGATTCATCAAATCCTACTTTACCTCTCGAAAAGTAAGGACTCATCGCTGAACGAATCTTTTCGTCAGATACACTTTCTGACGCTAGTCATCTGTCCTGAGTAATATTATCTAAAACAGTAGGATCAGAGGTATTACTAGGATTTTGGTGCCTTAGTTGCTCGGAAGAGGATACGACTTGAGTGGGGGCTCCAGCCACGTGACTGCTTCTCGTATCTCTTTCTAACTTACAGCAATACTCTCTAGCATGTCCTTTTCTGTTACAATAGGTACATTTAACTTTCATCTTCTCGATATCAGATTTCTGTCTAACCACAGACACAGAATCAGGAACAAGGAGATAATATAACGACACTAAGTAGGGACCATCAGCAGATTCTCCACAAAAGTCACCAAGCTCCCATAATGCTGAATCTAAGTTCAGCATAAGAAAATCACCGACTGTGACAGTACACAGATACCAGTACAAATTAGGTCAGAAGCTACAGCTCAGGACCTGAGTTGCTTAGAGTGTCTAAGCGACACACAACCTCAGTACAACGTCGAAAATCACTAAATCTCGACAGTGTTCTGTGAACAGAGTTCTACAGAACCTACAACAATAATGAGACAAGAGACGATCTTCCAACAAGGGCCAATAAAGGAGATTTAGGTACTTGTCAGGTATACGTCCAACCACCAAGCAAGTCTAGACCAGACTGAATACTTCAGACGAGGTGAGGACACCCCCCCTCTATCACGTGATAGCTCCGTGGACGGTTGCTGCCCAGCAACAACGAGAAGCCGGCAGAGTAACGAGCCACAAGCGATAATTACAGTAGTTAGACAATCAAGACTTGAACTATGAGCACATAATATTATGTTACATCCTACCTAACAAAATTTAAGTAAGTCAAATAATAATATAAAGCAATATATTCACAATTTAGCTATTATCCCAAATATAAGCAATATGAAATTATATGAAAAGGTAATATACATATAATATATATACATAATATACATTGCAACCCATTCAGGGGTTGCAACAGTGATCCACTCTGGGGTAATGGCCTGTGTGTGACTCCCTAACACAACTCAGAGTGGGTGTAATTCTGAATACAGTTACAATGGAAAATGTAGAGTTAGAGAAAGAGAGAGAGAGACAGACAGACAGACAGACAGACAGAGACGATATCTCATACGAGTAAGCTGGATATCAATGAGATAAAGAACGTAGCGAGAAGAAGCGTATTCTTACTATTTTGAAATACATGTATATTTATACCATAATTTGCGTGTGTGCTGCGGGGGGGGGGCAGTTAGTTATTTAGCATTTTGTAAAAGGCACGTATCACTAAGACACTTGGTCTCTGTGAGAGTGTGTGTGTGTGTATTCACCTAATCGTACTCACGTAACTGTGATTGCAGGGGTCGAGTCATAGCTCCTGGCTCAGCCTCTTCACTGGTCGCTACTAGGTCTACTTTCTCCGTGCTCAATGAGCATTATCATATCTCTTCTTAAAGCTAAACAAGTCTTTAACTTAACTTAAGAAATACTTCCAAATATCCCTGTGACTCATCTGGGTCTTCAGCGTCCAATTGTGATCCCTTGTTGTTGTGTCCCATTTCTGGAACATCCTGTCTCTGTCCACCTCGTCAATTCCTGTCAGTATTTTATATGTTGTAATCATGTCCGCCCATCCCTTCTGTCCTCCAGTGTCGTCAGGTCCATTTCCCTTAACCTCTCCTCGTGGAACGTTCCCCTTAGCTCGGAGACTAGTCTTGTTGAAAATCTTTGAACTTTCTCTAATTTCTTGACATGCTTGACCAGGTTTGGGTTCAAAACTGGTGCTGCATACTCCAGTCTGTGCCTGAGGTACACGGTGTAGAGAGTCTTGAACGATCCCTTACTGAGGTGTCGAAGCGCTATTCTTAGGTTTGCTGCAGCAGTTATCTGGTTGATGTGCGCCTCAGCAGATGTGTTCGGTATTATTCTCACCCCAAAATCCTTTTCTTTGAGTGAGGTTTGCAGTCTTTGGCCCCCTAGCCTGTACTCTATCAGCGGTCTTTCTTTGCCCTTCCCCAGTCTTCATGACTTTGTACTTGGTGGGGTTAAACTCTAGGAACCAGTTGCTGGACCAGGCTTGGAGCCTGTCCAGATCCCTTTGTAATCCTGCCTGGTCCTCATCCGATTGAATTCTCCTCATTAGCTTCACATAGTCTGCGAAGAGGGACACTTCTGAATCTATCCTTTCAGTCATTCACATATACCAGAAACAGCAGCGGTCCTAGGACTGACCCCTGGGAAACCCCGCTCGTCACTGGCACCCACTAGGACACTTCGTCACGTATCAAGACTCGTTGTTGCCTTCCTGTCAGGTATTCTCTGATCCATTGCAGTGCCTTTCCTGTTATACCTGCTTGATCCACTAGCTTTTGCAATTACCTCTTGTAGGGAACCGTGTCGAGACCCTTCTCACAGTTAATGAAAATGCAATCTACCCACTACTCTCTCTTATGCATTACTTCTGTTACCTTGTCTTGAAACTCCAGTAGGTTTGTGACATGATTTCCCTTCCCTGAACCCTTTGCTGGTTGTCGCGTTTGAGCTCTTTCCTTTCTAGGTGCTCCACCACTTTTCTCCTGATATGTGTGTGAATTTTTTGTATGTATGTGTGTGTGTGTGGTGTGTGTGTGTGTGTGTGTGTGTGTGTGTGTGTGTGGTGTGTGTGTTTTGTGTGTGTGTGTGTGTGTGTGTGTGTGTGTGTGTACGTGTGTTGTGTGTGTGTTTGAGTGTGTGTGTGTGTGTGTGTGTTGTGTGTGTGTGTGTGTGTGTGTGTGTTGTGTGTGTGTGTGCATACGTGCGTGCTTGCGAAAGGAGGAAAAAGAGTAGCTTGGAATGGGGAGTTTGTACTTCAGATATTGCTATGGAGACAGGGAGGGAGGGAGGGAGGAGAGAGAGAGAGAGAGAAGAAGGGGGATGGAGGGAGGGAGGGAGGGAGGGAGGGAGAGGGAGGGAGAGAGAGGGAGGGTGAGAGAGGAAAAAGAGAGGAGGGAGGAAGGGTGAAAGCGGTAAAGAGAGAGGAGGTAGAGTGGGTGAAACATAAGCAGGAGAGACGGGCAGATGGGAAGCAACGTGACAGGTTACAAGGCCACTAGGGAGGAGAGGTTTCAAGGAGGTGTATGTGTCGGGAGGGATATATCCTGTGTTAGTAGGGAGGGAGGGATATATCCAGCGTCAGTAGGGAGGGAAGGATGTATCCTGTGTTAGTAGGTAGGGAAGGATATATCCTACGTTAGTAGGGAAAGCGGGAGGGATAGATCCTGTGTTAGTAGGGAGGGAAGGATATATCCTGTGTTAGTGGGGACGGAAGGATATATCCTACGTTACTAGGGACGGAACGATATATCCTGTGTTAGTAGGAAGGGAAGGATATATCCTGTGTTAGTAGGGAGGGAAGGATATATCCTGTTTTAGAAGGTAGGGAAGGACACATTTTGTGTTAGTAGGGAGGGAAGGATATATCCTGTTAGTAGGGAGGGAAGGACATATCCTCTGTTAGTAGGGAAGGAAGAATATATCCTCTGTTAGTAGGGAAGGAAGGATATATCCAGTGTTAGTAGGGAGAGAGGGATATATCCTGTGTTAGTAGGGAGGGAAGGATATATCCTGTGTTAGTAGGGAGGGAGGGAGGGAGGGATATATTGTGTGTTAGTGGGGAGGGTGGGATATATCCTGTGCTAGTAGGGAGAGAGGGAGGGAGGGAGGGAGGGAGAGATATATCCTGTGTTAGTGGGGAGGGAGGGATATATCCTGTGCTAGTAGGGAGGGAAGGATATATCCTGTGTTAGTAGGGAGGGAAGGATATATCCTGTGTTAATAGGGAGGGAGGGATATATCCTGTGTTAGTAGGGAGGGAAGGATATATCCTGTGTTAGAAGGGAGGGGAGGATATATCCTGTGTTAGTAGGGAGGGGAGGATATATCCTGTGTTAGAAGGGAGGGGAGGATATATCCTGTGTTAGTAGGGAGGGAAGGAGGGATATATCCTGTGTTAGTACGGAGGGAGAGAGGAATATATCCTGTGTTAGTAGAGAGGGAAGGATATATCCTGTATTTGTAGGGAGGGAGGGATATATCCTGTGTTAGTAGGGAGGGAGGGATGTATCCTGTGTTAGTAGGGAGGGGAGGATATATCCTGTATTAGTAGGGAGGGAGGGATATATCCTGTGTTAATAGGGAGGGGAGGATATATCCTGTGTTAGTAGGGGGGAATATATCCTGTGTTAGTAGGGAGGGAGGGATATATCCTGTGTTAGTCGGGAGGGAAGGATATAGCCTGTGTTAGTAGGGAGGGATATATCCTGCGTTAGTAGGTAGGGAAGGATATATTATGTGTTAGTAGGAAGGTGAGGATATATCCTGTGTTAGTAGGGAGGGAGGGATATATCCTGTGTTAGTAGGGAGGGGAGGATATATCCTGTGTTAGTAGGGAGGGAGGGAGGGATATATTCTGTGTTAGTAGGGAGGGAAGGATATATCCTGTGTTAGTAGGGAGGGAAGGATATATCCTGCGTTAGTAGGGAGGGGAGGATATATCCTGCGTTAGTAGGGAGGGAGGGAGGGATATATCCTGTGTTAGTAGGGAGGGAGGGATATATCCTGTGTTAGAAGGGAGGGAAGGTTATATCCTGTGTTAGAAGGGAGGGGGGGGATATATCCTCTGTTTATTAGGGAGGGAAGGATTTATCCTGTGTTAGTAGGGAGGGAGGGATATATCGTTTGTTAGTAGGGAGGGAATGATATATCCTGTGTTAGTAGGGAGGGAGGGATATATCCTGTGTTAGTAGGTAGGGATGGATATATCCTGTATTAGTAGAGAAGGAGGGAGGGATATATCCTGTGTTAGTGGGAAGGGAGGGAGGTATATATCCTGTGCTAGTAGGGAGGGAGGGAGGGAGGGAAGGAGGGAGTCAGAGAGGGAGGGAGGGAAGGAGGGATATATCCTGTGTTAGGAGGGAGGAGGGGATATGTACTGTGTTATTATGGAGAGAGAGAGAGAGGAATATTATTTTATTAGTAGGGAGGGAAGGATATGCCCTGTAGCGAGGGAAGGATGTATCGTGTATTAGTAGGGAGAGAGGGAGGGAGGAAGGAAGGGAGGGAGGGAGGGAGGGAGGGAGGGAGATAACGATATATCATGTATAAGTAGGGAGGTAAGGACGGATATATCCTGTGTTAGAATGGGGAGAGGGAGGGATATATCCCATGTTAGAATTGGGAGAGGGAGGGATATATTCTGTGTTAGTAGGGGGAGAAGGAAGGATATATCCTGTGTTTCTAGGGAGAGAGGGAAGGATATAGCTTGTGTTGCTAGGGTCAGAGGGAAGTATATATCCTGTGCTGCTAGGGAGAGGGAAGGACATATCC
The DNA here is from genome assembly GCF_026875155.1 of Cherax quadricarinatus. Taxonomy (NCBI): domain Eukaryota; kingdom Metazoa; phylum Arthropoda; class Malacostraca; order Decapoda; family Parastacidae; genus Cherax; species Cherax quadricarinatus. The sequence goes on from NC_069407.1 coordinate 17,224,621, forward strand.
TGTGATGCTAGGAAGAGAGGGAAGACTATATTCTTTGTTGCTAGGGAGAGAGGGAAGAATATATTCTGTGTTGCTAGGGAGAGAGGGAAGAATATATTCTGTGTTGCTAGGGAGAGAGGGAAGAATATATTCTTTGTTGCTAGGGAGAGAGGGAAGAATATATTCTGTGTTGCTAGGGAGAGAGGGAAGAATATATTCTGTGTTGCTAGGGAGAGAGGGAAGAATATATTCTTTGTTGCTAGGGAGAGAGGGAAGAATATATTCTTTGTTGGTAGGAAGAGGGGGAAGAATATATTCTTTGTTGCTAGGGAGAGAGGGAAGAATATATTCTTTGTTGGTAGGAAGAGGGGGAAGAATATATTTTGTGTTGCTAGGGAGAGAGGGAAGAATATATTCTTTGTTGCTAGGGAGAGAGGGAAGAATATATTCTTTGTTGGTAGGAAGAGGGGAAGAATATATTCTTTGTTGCTAGGGAGAGAGGGAAGAATATATTCTTTGTTGGTAGGAAGAGGGGGAAGAATATATTTTGTGTTGCTAGGGAGAGAGGGAAGAATATATTCAGTGTTGGTAGGAAGAGGGGGAAGAATATATTCTTTGTTGCTAGGGAGAGAGGGAAGAATATATTTTGTGTTGCTAGGGAGAGTGGGAAGGATATATCCTGTGTTGCTAGGGAAAGAGGGAAGAATATATTCTGTGTTGCTAAGGAGAGAGGGAAGGATATATCCTGTGTTGCTAGGGTCAATGGGAAGGATATATCCTGTGTTGCTAGGGAAAGAGGGTAGAATATAGTTTGTGTAGCTAAGGAGAAAGGGAAGGATATATCCTGTGTTGCTAGGGAGAGAGAGAAGAATATATTCTGTGTTGCTAGGGAAAAAGGGAAAAATATATTCTGTGTTGCTAGGGAGAGAGGGAAGAATATATTCTGTGTTGCAAGGGAGAGAGGGAAGGATATATCCTGTGTTGCTAGGGAAAAAGGGAAAAATATATTCTGTGTTGCTAGGGAGAGAGGGAAGAATATATTCTGTGTTGCAAGGGAGAGAGGGAAGGATATATCCTGTGTTGCTAGGGAAAAAGGGAAGAATATATTCTGTGTTGCTTCGAGAGAGGCAAGAATATATTCTGTGTTGCTAGGGAGAGAGGGAAGGATATATCTTGTGTTGCTAGGGTCAGAGGGAAGAATACATCCTGTGTTGCTAGGGAGAGAGGGATGAATATATTCTGTGTTGCTAGGATCAGAGCGAAGAATATATCGTGTGTTGCTAGAGAGAGAGGGAAGGATATAGCCTGTGTTACTAGGGTCAGAAGGAAGTATATATCCTGTGTTGCTAGGGAGAGATCGAAGGATATAATCTGTGTTGCTAGGGAGAGAGGGAAGGACATCTCCTGTGTTGCTAGGGTGAGAGGAAAATGTCTTTCGATTCTCTTGGGCACACACGAAGGACAGATGAAAACCTTACCTGCTCTGTCACTAAAGGAGTGATGTCATTAGTGGAGCGATATCATTAGTGATGTCCTTAGTGGAGTAATATGTTTTATGGAGTATGCAACTAGTTGAATGGTGTGTTTAATGGAGTGGAGTCACTGCATGAAAGATATCTTTAGTGATGTCGCTAGTGGAGTGCTATATTTAGTGAAGGGATATCTTTAGTGATGTCGCTAGTGGAGTGCTATATTTAGTGAAGGGATATCTTTAGTGATGTCGCTAGTGGAGTGCTATATTTAGTGAAGGGATATCTTTAGTGATGTCGCTAGTGGAGTGCTATATTTAGTGAAGGGATATCTTTAGTGATGTCGCTAGTGGAGTGCTATATTTAGTGAAGGGATATCTTTACTAATGCCGCTGGCAGGAATTATATCACTGGTTGAATGAGGTGTTTATTGAAGTAAAGTTACTAATGGAGTGATGTCACTAGAAGAATGATGTCGCTATAAGAGTGATGTCACTAGTGGAATGATGTCACTAGTAGAGTGATGTCATTAATGGAGTGATGTCACTAGTGGAGTAATGTCACTTAAGGAGTGATGTCCCTAGAGGAGTGCCATGTATATATAGTAGAGTGATGTTAGTAATGGAATGATACCTTTATTGATGTCACAGGTGGAGTGTCAAGACAGAGATGAGGAAGATTTCTTGTTATCAGCATTGAAAGGAAGATGAGGCCATCACATTAAATTACGTAAGGGATTATTTTGACGGGTTAAAGATAATCTTTGTTCATCCTGCGGTAGAGAGCTGGGACGAGAATAGAATATAATTAACGCTTGCTGAAAGCGTCCTCGGAATTGTATAAACTTAAATGGAAAATTCATTTACTTAGAGCGAAAAGTTACCGGGTACTCGTTTCTTTGATCTTTGATGCTAACAGGAAAAGGGAAGGGGAGGAGAGGGGTGTAAAAGCACTATTATTTACATCTACTTAACTACTACAGTGAAAACTACACAACAGTAGTGAAGAAGATGAACAACGTGATCACTTGTATCCGATGTATCATCTGAGTGGCGCATCTGACTGGCTTTATTGCGTCTCTTCACTGACTCATTCCTGCCGAGGCTAGGCAAGGCCTCATCCAGCCAGGAATTCACAGAGGCTGCAATATTATTGCAACATAAAGTAGAGTGGCAGGAACAGAGGCAGGCTGCGGTGTGCAATAACGCTCTCAGGTGGACGAGGGGAGGGAGGGGAAAGGCCTCAGCCTCGACACGATATATAATTAAGCGAAGCTCATATATTGTCAGTATTAATAGCAACACTGACAGTATCTGACGCGTACAACATTTCTCCACACTCGACTGAAATACGACAGTATAATCACTCTTGCAACGCGTTCTAAAACAGTAAAATATTTTTTTCTTTTTTTGACTTTCTGCGACAACTCTCGGGCTTTATGTCTGAACCATTTTCCTGCGAAAATGGTTCAGGTTCAAATAAATCATTTAACTGTTTTAAGAGGCAAATGAAATTTGATATTTTTTCCCCCCCTTACGTAGTTCATTAGTATCTTTTTTTTTTGTACAAAAAGTTTTGGATGTTGAGTTACTGTGAATCGTATGTTTGTAAGGGATGTTTACAGCCCCGCCGATGATTTATCTTGTTCCTTGAATTAGTGAATTATATGGTTGTTAGTTATGTTTACTGCGCCATCGCTGCTTCACCTTGTTGCACCAATCACTCCACCGTTCTCAGTTATATATTTTTTGGAGTACTTGCCCTGAAGTGCACACTGCCCTGCAGTACCCAGACCCCTGAAATGCCCATTTCCTTGAAGTCCTCACTGCTCTGAAGTGCCCACTGCCTTGAAGTGCCCACTGCTCTGAAGTGCCCACTGCCTTGAAGTGCCCACTGCTCTGAAGTGCCCACTGCCTTGAAGTGCCCACTGCCTTGAAGTGCCCACTGCCTTGAAGTCCTCACTGCCCTGAAGTGCCCACTGCCCTGAAGTGCCTACTACTTGAAACCCATTTTCCCGCCTCATCCATGCCATTTCCCTGAAGTACTCCAAGTTCACCTTCAATAGTGTTTATCATCCTCACCTTTCGGCTCACCACTCACTCTCATCCTTCTCACCACTCACCCTCATCCTTCTCACCACTCACTCTCATCCTTCTCACCACTCACTCTCATCCTTCTCACCACTCACCCTCATCCTTCTCACCACTCACCCTCATCCTTCTCACCACTCACCCTCATCCTTCTCACCACTCACCCTCATCCTTCTCACCACTCACCCTCATCCTTCTCACCACTCACTCTCATCCTTCTCACCACTCACTCTCATCCTTCTCATCACTCACCCTCATCCTTCTCACCACTCACCCTCATCCTTCTCACCACTCACTCTCATCCTTCTCACCACTCACTCTCATCCTTCTCACCACTCACTCTCATCCTTCTCACCACTCACCCTCATCCTTCTCACCACTCACCCTCATCCTTCTCACCACTCACCCTCATCCTTCTCACCACTCACCCTCATCCTTCTCACCACTCACTCTCATCCTTCTCACCACTCACCCTCATCCTTCTCATCACTCACCCTCATCCTTCTCACCACTCATCCTCATCCTTCTTACCACTCACCCTCATCATTCTTTATGCTCCCTTTGTGCCTTCTTAATCTTTACCCTTCCCCCCTCACTCATTATATTTCACCCTCCCTGTCTCTCTCATCACCCTTCACCATTCCACTATCTTTCTTCTCACCCACCTTTTGTCTTATCTTTCTATCCTTCCTTTTTCACCCACCTTTTGTCTGATCTTTTTATCATTCCTTTTTGGGAATCTAGAATCCACGGCGATTTCAACAGCAGAGCAGACGTATTTATTAGTGGGCTTATTGCCCATCCCATTGTGTGTGTGTGTGTGTGTGTGTGTGTGTGTGTGTACTCACCTATTTGTACTCACCTATTTGTGGTTGCAGGGGTCGAGTCCTAGCTCCTGGCCCCGCCTCTTCACCGGTTTCTACTAGGCCCTCTCTCTCCCCGCTCCATGAGCTTTATCAAACCTCGTCTTAAAACTGTGTATGGTTCCTGCCTCCACTACGTCATTTTCTAGGCTATTCCACTGCCTGTGTGTGTGTGTGTGTGTGTGTGTGTGTGTGTGTGTGTGTGTGTGTGTGTGTGTGTGTTTCCCTTAATTGCATCTGGCTTTTAGTCCCCTATTTTACTCTTCTCTCAAGTGGTGTTCAACAAGGTAATAAAGTCGTACCGGAGCAACGAGAGGAACCTTGGGTTTGGAATCACTTCATTTTTTTCACTAAGTAAAACCAGAACTGCAGTAGCAGCAGCTCCTGCTGTGACTTGAGCTGTAAGCTTTGGGAGCTTAAAATGCAAAATCGGAAGACGGATGTGTTTTTTTTTTCCGGTGAAATGTGCGTTTCAACTAGAAGGACGGTCGGTGGGACCAGACGAGAAATCCAACAGAGAAATATAAGACTTCAAGCTACAAGGCAGCAAAACCGGACCTGAGACACTGGCTTTTCTCGGCTTTCCTGAACGAGGATGAAGACGAGTCGAACAACATTGGCGAGATTATGTGAATAGTCTGGACCTGGATGTTGAGATCCTCAGAGTAGCAATATCACTTCGAGGCTCTCAGAGTCACAGCCTGGAGGAACTGGAAGCAAGAATTTCTCGTTCTTTGAGCCTAGTCGATGTGAGTGTAGGATATAAGTGATATGAACTTTTCCCTTTTCTCCTGTAAAATTGCTGGAATTTCAACGTTGTTGAAGTTATAATCTTTCAAGTTTCTAAGTGTGTTGTCCCGTACGGATTTAGTGAAAATAAATGTGTTAAAACTAAAGAGTTCAATGGTGTGTAAGGCCGAGAGTAATTTCAGTCGAAAATCTGGTTTTGAAAAGTATTTAGAACGATATTTCTTATGCATCCTTACATCGATAAAAAACTACGTGATCAGCCAGTGCAATGGAACGAGAATTATACCAGGAATATGGCAAGCCATTTTTTGTACTGTTAATTCCAGTCTTTCACCGAAAAGTCTCAACGACACAAGTGGAGAGAAAGAGTAAGTTGTCGGCCGCGTCGTGGGATTCACTCTGCACAGTTGTCAAGTGCGACGAAGAGTCCTCAGTGACACTAGTGTCAGATGTCTCCCAGACCAGGTACTCTTCAGCTGATTGTGCTGGTACAACCTCCAGCTGCTGTCCCAGTCACAGTGTTCGTTGGCGGTAATGAGTAGCATTGAGTCTTGAACAATGATGAGTAGACCTGAGTCCTTATCGCTAGTGAGTAATTCAGAGTATTTATCACTGGTGAGTAATCTAGAGTCATTATCACTAGTGAGTAATCTAGAGTCCTTATCACTGGTGAGTAATCTAGTCATTATCACTGGTGATTATTCTAGAGTCCTTATGACTGGTGAGTAATTTAGAGTCATTATCACCGGTGTGTAATCTAGAGTATTTATCACTGGTGAGTAACCACGAGCATAAATACAAAGCCTGGAAGGCTACTAGAGCCTGCAGGCTCGCACCAACCTTTCATAAAATACTTGACTTTAGTAAGTTTCTTGCATCTGAACGGACAATTTTTTTTAAAAGAACACTGGTAAAGAGAGAGGAAAAGAAGACAAAAAAATTCTTTGTTTTTAACTCACAAGTAATCCTCTCTCTCTCTCTCTCTCTCTCTCTCTCTCTCTCTCTCTCTCTCTCTCTCTCTCTCTCTCTCTCTCTCTCTCTCTCTCTCTCTCTCTCTCTCTCTCTCTCTCTCTCTCTCTCTCTCTCTCTCTCTCTCTCTCTCTCTAATCCACCATCTTCGTTTCCAATAAAAAGAAATCCTTTACAGTTACAATATATACTTCTGAATTCATGGTAGAGAATTAGGGGAGAACAAAGAGGAGATTGAGAGGAAATGGAGGTGAGGATGAGTGAGCAACAAAGAGAAGATAAAGGGAGGAAGGAAGGGAATGAAGACAGAAGGAAGGAAAGGAATGAAGAAAGAGGGAAGAAAGGAAGGGAGGGTGGGAGGGAGTACGGAAGAAATTGAGGGGGGAAGGTACGAAGGAAGTTGAAGAGAAAAGGAAGGAAGGAAGAGAGGATGGAAGGAAGGAAAGAAGGAAGGATGGACGGAAGGAAGGAAGGAAGGAAGGAAGGAAGGAAGGAAGGAAGGAAGGAAGGAAGGAAGGAAGGAAGGAAGGAAGGAAGGAAGGAAGGAAGGAAGGAAGGAAGGAATGAAGGAAGGAAGGAAAGAAGGAAGGAAGGAAGGAAGGAAGGAACGTTTTTCTCCAGAGAGATATTTAAGCAGAAAGTCCATAACCTTCACAGTGGGTGTAACTAGCAACATTGCTATTGTAGGTGTTGCTAGCAACATTGATATTATGGGTGTTGCTAGCAACATTGATATTATGGGTGTTGCTAGCAACATTGCTATTGTAGGTGTTGCTAGCAACATTGATATTATGGGTGTTGCTAGCAACATTGATATTATGGGTGTTGCTAGCAACATTGATATTATGGGTGTTGCTAGCAACATTGATATTATGGGTGTTGCTAGCAACATTGATATTATGGGTGTTGCTAGCAACATTGATATTATGGGTGTTGCTAGCAACATTGATATTATGGGTGTTGCTAGCAACATTGATATTATGGGTGTTGCTAGCAACATTGATATTATGGGTGTTGCTAGCAACATTGATATTATGGGTGTTGCTAGCAACATTGATATTATGGGTGTTGCTAGCAACATTGATATTATGGGTGTTGCTAGCAACATTGATATTATGGGTGTTGCTAGCAACATTGATATTATGGGTGTTGCTAGCAACATTGATATTATGGGTGTTGCTAGCAACATTGATATTATGGGTGTTGCTAGCAACATTGATATTATGGGTGTTGCTAGCAACATTGATATTATGGGTGTTGCTAGCAACATTGATATTATGGGTGTTGCTAGCAACATTGCTATTGAGGGTGTTGCTAGCAACATTGCTATTGAGGGTGTTGCTAGCAACATTGATATTATGGGTGTTGCTAGCAACATTGATATTATGGGTGTTGCTAGTAACATTGATATTATGGGTGTTGCTAGCAACATTGATATTATGGGTGTTGCTAGCAACATTGCTATTGTAGGTGTTGCTAGCAACATTGCTATTGAGGGTGTTGCTAGCAACATTGCTATTGTAGGTGTTGCTAGCAACATTGCTATTGAGGGTGTTGCTAGCAACATTGCTATTGAGGGTGTTGCTAGCAACATTGCTATTGAGGGTGTTGCTAGCAACATTGCTATTGTAGGTGTTGCTAGCAACATTGCTATTGAGGGTGTTGCTAGCAACATTGCTATTGTAGGTGTTGCTAGCAACATTGCTATTGTAGGTGTTGCTAGCAACATTGCTATTGAGGGTGTTGCTAGCAACATTGCTATTGAGGGTGTTGCTAGCAACATTGCCATTGAGGGTGTTGCTAGCAACATTGCTATTGAGGGTGTTGCTAGCAACATTGCTATTGAGGGTGTTGCTAGCAACATTGCTATTGAGGGTGTTGCTAGCAACATTGCTATTGTAGGTGTTGCTAGAAACATTGCTATTACAATGTTTAGTTCACTGCCTGGAATTTAGAGTTCGAAAAATCGTAGGTTCTATTTACTCTATGATGCCCTCGTGCTGAGAGAGATGAGGTTAGAGTGGTGAGGATGCTGAGACAGATGAGTACAGAGTGCTGAGATGGGTAACAATGCACCAAAAAAAACAAGATTTTGTGATGTATGGCAGCGACTTTTTAGTTTTCTCCTCTCGAAAACAGTGACTTTTTTTAAGCCCTTCAGTGGTTGTGATACACAGATAGAGACGAAGTAATGTCTAAAGTGCTAACAGCGTCAGAAACCAGAAATAATGGAGTGAAACTTCGAGGCAAGAGATGCAACACAAACTTGATTCAGTCTTTTGGAGTTTGAAATCGCGTGATTAGACTGCTCACTGACGTTACAGTTAAAAAGAATAACATTCCTCTCTCTCTTTCTCTATCTGTTTCTCTGTATGTCTCTCTCTCTCTCTCTCTCTCTCTCTCTCTCTCTCTCTCTCTCTCTCTTCCTCCTAGTCCCTGAATGCTTCTTTAACGGCTTGGAATCTCCCACATAATTCGCAGCGAATATCGTGTGGTGGTCGTGTAGTAATCAGCGGTGGCACAAGTTTACCTATTAGCGCAGCGCTCAGACTCGTCCCCAGCAACCTGGCTAGTCTGCAGTAGGTGGTGGTGGTGGTGATGGTGGTGGTGGTGGTGGTGGTGGTGGTGGTGGTGGGTGATGGTGGTGGTGGTGGTGGTGGTGGTGATGGTGGTGGTGGTGGTGGTGGTGGTGGTGGTGGTGGTGATGGTGGTGGTGGTGGTGGTGGTGGTGGTGATGGTGGTGGTTGGTGATGGTGGTGGTGGTGGTGGTGGTGGGTGGTGGTGGTGGTGGTGGTGGTGGTGGTGATGGTGGTGGTGGTGATGGTGGTGGTGGTGGTGGTGGTGATGGTGGTGGTGGTGGTGGTGGTGGTGGTGGTGGTGGTGGTGATGGTGGTGGTGGTGGTGGTGGTGGTGGTGGTGGTGGTGGTGGTGGTGATTGGTGGTGGTGGTGGTGGTGGTGGTGATGGTGGTGGTGGTGATGGTGGTGGTGGTGGTGGGGTGGTGGTGGTGGTGGTGGTGGTGGTGGTGGTGGTGACGGCAGTAGTTGTGATCACGGTGGTGTTGTTAGTGGTGATGGTTGCGATTGGTGGTTGTCGGGCGGTTTAGGCAGTGTGCAGAGAGAGAAGAATATCCACCTAATCTCAGACCAGTTATCCATCTCGGTTAATAGTTTGCTTGGTGTGTGTGTGTGTGTGTGTGTGTGTGTGTGTGTGTGTGTGTGTGTGTGTGTGTGTGAGTGTGTGTGTGTGTGTGTGTGTGTGTGTGTGTGTGTGTGTGTGTGCTCTGGGGAACGCGACAAGCAGCCCCACGGAGGTACCACGGTCTTTCCGGGGGGTTGGGGGTGGGGGGTCATGGGCAACGGCAACGGTGACAACAGTAATGCTTGACATCAGTCCGTCCAGTTCCCTCGTGAAAACCCTCACGCGTGAAGCCAAGGTGTCGAAAATCATTGGAGTTGTTTTCTTAGAGAGTCATCTGCTACCGTATTTATTGCTACCCCTGTTTCTCACTGAGACTATTTTCTCCACACACTATCACCTCCCCGACTCACCACAAGAGAAAACTTTATCGCACAGATTTGAAAAGGTTAGCTCAGTTTTCGTTTTCCAGGTGAAATTCATGATATACCTTTCTCGTCTGTATTCCAGGGAGTACACCTTTTTGCTATTTTAGATGTATCAGGCAATTTATGTTTCACCAAATTCACAGAACGCTAAAAGTTTCCTGTGCAATCTCCGAAGCAGAGTTTTCTTTTTTTTTTTTTGTTTTGCTTGCGTTAAATGAGGTTGTTAGTGTACAGCAATATTCCAGTCCAGCGAGTACAAGTGCTTTAAAGAGTATAATTACTGTGGGATCCCGCTGGTGAACTGCCGGGGATGGCGGGCAAAACACGCATGTTGCAGAATCAGCTTTCACCCAGGCAACTTCTCGCTCGTTATAGAGCTTTATCAAGTCCTTACTTTAATCTCTACACTAAGAGAAACTATGTGTCCCAATAACAGCTTCTTTAGTAATGTAAGTTTATTTTTTACTTACTACCAGAATGGTTGTCATCTCTTATTGTGGTGATTACCATTGTTTATGTTCCTAGCAGATGTGAGTGATACTCTTGTGTGATCCTGGAATGTAAGATCACCTGGTTACTCTTAGTTATCTTGCATTTCCTTACACATTACCGAGTGGCTATATTTCCTAAGCCGAGAAGAGTATATAAAAACACAAGTAGAGGAGAGATCTTTGATTTCGACGTTTCGCCCAGGGTGAAACGTCGAGATAAAAAGGTTTCTCTGCTGCCATTGTCATTATTTCTACTCTTTTCATGATATTTTTTCTCTAGCTTTATTGAGTTTTCCTGTATTACTAATTCTTCGAGGATAATAACCTCTAGAGTACCTTCCTGATCCTCGAGGAGCTCCTGATCTAAGAATATAAGAATGGAGGAACACTGCAGAAGGCCTACTGGCCCATACAATTTAGGTCCTTATCAAAACCACCCCTTCCCAAAGCTACCCAACAATTTACTCCCGTACCCACGACACAAATCAAACCCAGCTCTCTCCTACTCGTATTTTTGTCCAATCGCTTAAAGCTACCCAGAGTCCTAGCCTCGATTACCTTACTCAGAAGATTGTTCCACGCATCGACCGCTCGGTTAGAAAACCAGTGCTTACCTATGTCCTTCCTAAATCTAAATTTATCCAAATTAAGTCCGTTATTTCTGGTTCTTACCTGATTCAGTATCCTCAGTGTTTTGATTATGCCCGTCATCCACTTATACACTTCCATGATATCTCCCCTCAAGAGAGTGAACATTCAAGGATATAAGTCTATATTCATACGGAAGATTCCTTGCATAGGGGATCATTTTAGTCATTCTTCTCTGTATGTTCTCCAATGAGTCTATATCCATCCTATAGTAAGGAGACCAAAACTGAGCGGCATAATCTAAATGAGACCTCACTAGTGATGTATAAAGCTGTAAAATAACTTTTGGACTTCTGTTACTTATACTTCTAGAGATAAATCCAAGTAATCTGTTGGCCTTGTTGCGCACACTAAGGCACTGCTGTCTTGGCTTTAGATTTCTGCTTACCATGACTCCCAAGCTTTTTTCACATTCTGTATGATCAAGCTCTACTTCACCTAGATTATAACTTCGAGGGTTATTTTCATTACCAAGGACTAGTACCTTACACATATCTACATTGAACTTCATCTGCCATTTTTCAGAGGTTCTGATCTCGAGCAGCTCCCTGATCCTCGAGAACTTTCCCGATCCTCGAGCAGTTCCCTGATCCTGGAGCAGCTTCCTGATTCTCCAGCAGCTTCCAGATCATCGAGCAGTTCCCTGATCCAGGAGCAGCTTCCTGATCCTCGAGCAGCTCCCTGATCCTCGAGCAGCTCCTTGATCCTCAAGCAGCTTTCTAATCCTCGAGCAGCTCCCTAATCTTCGAACAGTTCACTAATCCTCGAGCAGCTCCATGATCCTCGGGCAGCTCCCTGACCCTCGGGAAGCATCTCACAATGTTGAAGTAGCTTCCGCTTTGTCAGGTTTTACACATGTCTCTTGGCAGCTCAGTAACGTATTGCAATAAAATAAAATATATATATATATATATATATATATATATATATATATATATATATATATATATATATATATATATATATATATATATATATATATATATATATATATATATATAACGCACACCTGAGAACAACTTTTAAGAAGGCACTGAACCAGTCACTAGAGGATGAGCAATGGGATCAGGCAGCCCTCCCAGTACGACTGGGAGGTATAGGGGTGCGTAAAGCAACGCATGTTGCTTTACCTGCATTTCTGTCTTTGTGGTTGGCTTCCAGTGCATTAGTCAAGAAGATAGTTCCCGAACGCTTGAGAGACGTGGTAGGAGCTCAAGACCCCAGGTTTACTGAAGCAGGAATTTGGTGGGACACCCTTACGGACTCCTCCAGTGGACCAGCTCCTCCCAAAGTGCACAAACAGTCCCACTGGGACAAACCGATCATGGAAAAAATCGCCAACACAATGCTCTCCAATGCTTCAGAAAAGGACAAAGCTCGTCTCCTGGCAGTGAAGGCACCACACTCAGGAGATTTCCTGTTAGCTGTTCCCAATTCCTCTCTGGGCACCCGTCTCGACCCACAGGCCATTCGGATTGGTGTTGCTCTTCGCCTAGCCGCCCCCATCCTCACCGAACATAGGTGTATTTGCGGCAGGGCGACAGCTGATCCATTCGGACTTCATGGTCTCGTGTGCCACACAGCAGAAGAGAAGTATGCCAGACATGAGTAGGTCAATGACATCATAAAGAGAAGCCTCGCCACAGCCCGTTGCCCAGCTCAACGGGAACCCCAATACAAAGGTCTGATGGAAGTCAAAAGCGTCCTGATGGAGCCACTATGCTACCCTGGAAGGATGGAAAGCAGATTACCTGGGACTACACCTGTGCTGCCTCATTGGCAGACACCTACTTGCCATACACCGTAGTGGAAGGGAGTGGAGCTGCCAGCCACAGGGAGACCCAGAAGATCCGAAAATATGAAGACCTTCCCCCTTGTTATAACTTCATTCCAATAGGGTCGGAGACCCTTGGAGCATGGGGCAAGTGTACTCTAAAGTTCCTCAAAGAGCTGGGTGAAAAGCTCATCATAGAAACCTAGGACCACAGGGCGACCAGCTTCCTCTTTCAGAGACTCAGTGTTGCGATCCAGAGGGGAAATGCTTGCAGCATTCTGGGCACGCGGCCCACCGCAGGGGAGCTGGACGAAGTATTCGAGATGTAGCTCTGAGTTACCTATGTTGTTATACTTTCTGTTGTATTTTTGTGAATGTTTGGCCAATGTATTTTGTCTTTAAATAAAACATACTTGCAATATAGGGGGTGATAGGAGAAAATTCTCAAACAGCTTCAGGGAGAACCTTGAATTTTCCCTGAAGCAAGTTTATTCTTTTCTCTGAGGATGAGGGTCCCCAGGACAGTTCTAGAGGTGGTATCTCCCTATATATTTGTAAATATATATATATATATATATATATATATATATATATATATATATATATATATATATATATATATATATATATATATATAATATATATATATATATTATATATATATATATATATATATATATATATATATATATATATATATATATATATATATATATATATATACATCGTGCCGAATATGTAAAACTGGTCAATTAACAAGAACTCATTTAAAATTGAGTCCTTTCTGAAATTTTCTTTTATATGTTTAAAGATATATTTTTTTTTCATTAATGTTAATGCAAAAATTTTTAATTTTGCACCAAAAGGATCTTAGAAAACTTACCTAACCTTATTATAACAAGAACAATTTATTTTAGCCTAACCCAACTAAATATATTTTAGATTTGTTTACAGCAATTTAATACTAAACAAACACAGTGAAATATATTTTTTTCGTTAGGTTTAGAATGATTTTGGCGAAATTATTGCATACACAAGTTTTCACTTGTTCTATATGGCAAGATGAGCGTTGCTATTTAAGCCAAGATCGCAAGTTCTGCCTATTCAGCACGACATACATATATATATATATATATATATATATATATATATTATATATATATATATATATATATATATATATATATATATATATATATATATATACATATATATGTGTGTGTGTGTGTGTGGTAGTAGGTTGGTAGACAGCAACCGCCCAGGGAGGTATTACCGTCCTGCCAAGTGAGTGTGAAAAGGAGACATGTAATTGTTTTACATGATGCTATGATTACTGGTGTCTTTTTCCATCTCATAAACACGTGGTACAACAGGTATATCTTGCTACTTCTACTTACACTTAGGTCACATTACATAGGCATGCACACGCATATATATATACACATCCATATGTTTTTTTTTCTATTTCTTACTTGTTCTTGTTCTTTTTTATTTCCTCTATTCTCCATGGGGAAGTGGAAAAGAATCTTTCCTCCGTAAGCCATGCGTGTCGTAGGAGCCGACTGAAATGCCGGAAGCAATGGTCTAGTAACCCTAGTAACTCCTGTATAAACTACTAAAAAAGAGAAGAATAAAAACTTTATAAAGCTGGTATGTTTGAATGTGCGTGGATGTAGTGCGGATGATAAGAAAGAGATGATTGCTAATGTTATGAATGAAAAGAAGTTGAATGTCCTACCTCTAAGTGAAACAAAGCTGAAAGGGGTAGGGGAGTTTCAGTGGGGAGAAATAAATGGGATAAAGTCAGGAGTATCTGAGAGAATTAGAACTAAGGAAAGGGTAGCAACAATGTTGAAGGATCAGTTATGGAAGGAGAAGAGGGAATATAAGTCTATAAATCCAAGGATTATGTGGATTAAAATAAGAGTCGGATACGAAAAGTGAGTCATAATAAGGGTGTATGCACCTGGAGACGAGATGAGTGTAGATGAGAGGGAGAGATTTTGGGAGATATTAAGCGAATGTATAGGAACCTTTGAACCAAGTGAGAGAGTAATTGTGGTACGGGAACCTAAATGCTAAAGTAGGAGAAACATTTAGAGAGGGTGTGGTAGTTAAGTTTGGGGTACCAGGTGCAAATGATAATGGGGAACCTGCCATTGAACTCAATATAGAAAGGAGTTTGGTTATAGATGATATATATTAAAAAAAAAGAGATAAGTATAGAAGATATGATGTAAGGCATAATGACAGCAGTTTGTTGGACTGATTGGTAGACTTCAGGTTGCACATGTTTATAGAGGGGCCACAGATATATCGGTTAGAGTAAGATATAAACAGCTGTTGGAGGACAGATGGGTTAGTGAGAGTATAGGCAATGGGGTCGAAGATGTATGGGGTAGGCTTAAAAATGTAGTGTTAGAGTGTTCAACAGAAGTTTGTGGTTACAGAAAAGTGGGTACAGGAGGGAAGAAGAGTTATTGGTGGAATGCGGGGCTCGAACCCGGGACGCTGGAGTCTTACGACTCGAGAGGGATATGCTATCTACTGGGTAAGAGAGAAAAAGTTAGCATATGAGAGTTTTTTCCAAGGTGGGGGAAGGTTGGGGAAGGTGGGGGCGGGTGGGTGGCACGTGGGGGGCGGGTGGGGGAGGTGGGGGCGGGGGGTGGTAGGAAGGAGGGTGGGTTGGGGAAGGTGGGGGAGGTGGGTGGGGTGGGAGCGGGTGGGGGTAAGAGGGGGAGGTGGCGGAGGTAGGGGTCGGGTATGGGACGAGGGGGATGTGGAAGTCAGATGGGTAGAGGTGTGGGGCGGGTGGGTTGAGGAGGGGGGAGGTGGTTCGAACCCACAGTCAGTTATAATTATTATTATTATAATCAAAAAGAAACCCTAAGCCACAAGGGCTATACAGCACTACAGGGCAGTCACCAAAAAAAAAAATACAGACATAAACACAAACACCTACATAAACACACATACAAACATACACACGCACACACACACACACACATACACACCCCACATACACACACATCACACATACACACATATACACACACATATACACAAAACACACACACCATACACACACACACATACAACACACACACACACACAACACACACATACACACACACACACACACACACAAAACACATACACACACACACACAACACACACACACCACACCCTACACACACACACATACACACACACACACCCCACACACACATACACACACACACACACCACACACACATACACACACCCCACAGAGAATACCTGACAGGGGGGGCAACAACGAGTCATGGTACGTAATGGATGTATCACAGTGGGCACCTGTTGACGAGCGGGGGTCCCACAGGGGTCGGTCCTAGGACCAGTGCTATTTTTGGTTATGTGAACGACTGACGGAAGGGTTTTGACTCAGAAGTGTCCCTGTTTGCAGATGATGTGAAGTTAATGAGGAGAATTAAATCTGATGAGGACCAGGCAGGACTTCAAAGAGACCTGGACAGACTGGACACTGGGTCCCGCAAATGGCTTCTCGAATTTAATCCTGCCAAATGCAAAAATCATGAAGATAGGGGAAGGGCACAGAAGACCACAGACGGTATAGGCTAGGTGGCCAAAGACTGCAAACCTCACTCAAGGAGAAAGATCTTGGGGTGAGTATAACACCCAGCTGTCTCCGGAGCACACATCCCAAACAGATAAAATGCTGCAGATATGGGCGCCTGGCAAACCTGAGAACAGCATTCCGACACCTTAGTAAGGAATCATTCAAAACACGTACACCCTGTATGTCAGGCCCATACTGGAGTATGCAGCACCTGTTTGGAACCCGCACTTGATAAAGCACGTCAAGAAACTAGAAGAAAGTACAAAGGTTTGCAACAAGGTTAGTTCCAGAGCTAAGGGGATTGTCCTATGAAGAAAGGATTAAGGGAAATCGGCCTGACGACACTGGAGGACAGGAGGGTCAGGGGAGACATGATAACGACATATAAAATACTGCGTGGATAATAGACAAGGTGGACAAGGACAGGATGTTCCAGGGAGGGGACACAGAAAAGAGGCCACAATTGGAAGTTGAAGACACAAATGAGTCAGAGAGATAGTAGGAAGTATTTCTTCAGTCATAGAGTTGTAAGGCAGTGGAATAGCCTAGAAAATGACGTAGTGGAGGCAGGAACCATACACAGTTTTAAGACGAGGTTTGATAAAGCTCATGGAGCGGGGAGAGAGAGGGTCTAGTAGCAACCGGTGAGAGGGCGGGGCCAGGAGCTAGGACTCGACCCCTGCAACCACAAATAGGTGAGTACAAATAGGTGAGTACACACACACACATACACACACACATACACACACACACACACACACACACACACACTCCCTCCCCCAAACCATCTAACTCCCTCCCCCAACTATCTCTGCCCCTCCAATAACCATCCTCCCCTCCCCACAACCATCCATCCCCTCTCCTAACCGTCTATTCCCCTCCCCCTAACCAGGATGAGGACAAGGGGCTCCAAGGACGAATCTGAGAGGGAGGAATGGGAGATAGAGCTCAAAAAAAAGGGAGGAAGACTGGGGAAGGAGACTAGATGAGCTGGAAAGGAAGATGGAAGAGAGGTTAGCAGCAGAATGCAGAGGTGGAAAGCAACAGGCCACAGCAGCAGAATCAAGATAGAGAGATTAGAAGAGGAGCTGAGACATCTGAAACAGCACAGAGACAAAGATATTACAGAAGTAGCATCGGCAATGGCTACATCGAACACAGACAACAGGTCCGAAGGAAGCATGGAAACTAAACTGTATGCAGAGGTCCTGTAAAAACCCACATGGGGCCAAAACAAAGACAGGGAGCACTCTAGGACAGAAAAGAGAGGTTGGAAACATTGATGGAACTAGGACATGTGCAAGGACCTTACCAGATACCTGTGGGGGCCAGGAGCAAGTGAGCAGGAAGGATAAACCAAGAAGCATAGGGGCCATAACGAGGGAAGGGACTGAAGGAAGGAACACTCCACGGGAAGGAACTAAAACACATCAGAGGATGCAATGGGAGTCACAGTTGGGAGGTGGAAAGGGAGAGATCCGTGTTTGTCTATGGGCTAGACGAAGCTAAAGGGGAAACTTATGATGAAAGAAAGCAGGAGGAGAAAAAAGCGATTGAAGACATCATGAAGGTGATAGGCGAGGGGGACATGACCCAGGTGGCAAATTTTCGGAGAATTGGGTGGTTCACAAAGAAAAGGAATCGGCCCTCTCAAAGTAATTTTCAAGGCAGAATCAACCCGAACCATGATCCTGCAGGAGAAAGCACGGCTGAGAGGCAAGCAGGAGTTCCGGAGTGTGTACCTCGACCGAGACGAAACACAGGACGAAAGGAAGACAATGAAAGAGAGAGTTCAAAAACGAAAGGAGAAATGGGAGGAAATGAAAAAGGAGAGCAGAATAACCCAGGATCAAATGGAAGGACAAGCGCACCCCCCAGAAACACCTGCAGAAGGACTCCAGCCACGACACCCCAAGGCAACTGAACATTCCAAACCAACCATCACACACGATCCCTCTGTTTCCACCCCCCGCACCACAGTTACAGTATTAGAACAGAAGTTGAAGGTTTGGTACACAAATGCAGATGGATTAACGAATAAACATGAGGAATGGCAAGAAAGAATCAATGAGAAGTCCCAGACATCATAGCAGTTACAGAAACAAAAACTCATGGAGACAATAACAGATGCAATCTTCCCACAAGGATACCAGATCATGAGGAAGATAGAAGGGGTAGGGGGGGAGGTTGGGGTTGCTCTGCTCGTAAAAACAGATGGAAATTCGAGGAAAATGGAAGGAATAGATGAGCAGGAGGAAAGAGACTACATAGCAGGTACACTTCAGTCTGGGGAAACACAAAGTGGTCATTGCAGTGATGTATAATCACACCACAGAACTGCAGGAGGCCAAGAGAGGAATATGAAGAGAGCAACAGAGCAATGGTGGACACACTTGCTGAGGTGGCAAGAAGAGCTCACTCCAGCAGAGCAAAGTTGCTGGTTATGGGGGATTTCAACCACAGGGAGATTGATGGGAAAACCTGGAGCCACATGGGGTCCCGAAACATGGAGAGCCAGGATGTTGGACGTGGTGCTGGAAAACCTCATGCACCAACATGTTAAGGACACTACCAGAGTGAGAGGGGAGGATGAACAGCAAGATTGGACCTTGTGTTCACCCTGGGCAGCTCAGACATTGAGGATATCAAGTATGAGAGTCCCTAGGAGCTAGCGACCACGTGGTTCTGTGCTTTGAATACATAGTAGAGCTGCAAGTGGAGAGAATAACAGGAGTAGAATGGGAAAAGCTGACTATAAAAGAGGGGAACTACATAGGGTTGAAGAACTTCATGCGGGAGGTCCAGTGGGACAGAGAACTGGCAGGAAAGCCAGTAAATGAAATGATGGAATATGTAGCAACAAAATGCAAGGAGGCAGTGGAAAGGTTCATTCCCAAGGGCAACAGTAACAACGGGAAGACCAGAACAAGCCCCTGGTTTACCCGACGGTGTAAGGAGGCAAAAACAAAGTGCAATAGAGAATGGAAAAAGTACAGAAGGCAGAGAACACACGAAAATAGGGAGATCAGTCGCAGAGCCAGGAATGAGTACGCACAGGTAAGGAGGGAGGCCCAGCGACAGTATGAAAATGACATAGCATCGAGAATCAAGACTGACCCGAAACTGTTGTATAGCCACATCAGGAGGAAGACAACAGTCAAAGACCAGGTGATCAGATTAAGGACAGAAGGTGGAGAACTCACAAGAAATGATCAGGAGGTATGTGAGGAGCTGAACAGGAGATTTAAGGAAGTTTTTACAGTAGAGACAGGAAGGGCTGTGGGAAGACAGCACAGAAGGGAACATCAAGAGGGAATATACCAACAAGTGTTGGATGACATACGAACAACTGAGGAGGAGGTGAAGAAGCTCTTAAGTGACCTTGACACCTCAAAGGCGATGGGACCGGACAACATCTCCCCATGGGTCCTTAGAGAAGGAGCAGAGATGCTGTGTGTGCCTCTAACCACAATCTTCAAACACATCCTTGAAACTGGGCAACTACCTGAGAAATGGAAGACAGCTAATGTAGTCCCATATTTAAGAAAGGAAACAGAAACGAGGCACTAAAACTACAGACCTGTGTCTCTGACATGTATTGTGTGCAAAGTCATGGAGAAGATTATCAGGAGGAGAGTGGTCGAACACCTGGAAAGGAACAAGATTATAAATGAAAACCAGCATGGGTTCATGGAAGGCAAATCTTGTATCACAAACCTCCTGGAGTTTTATGACAAGGTAACAGAAGTAAGACACGAGAGAGAGGGTTGGGTAGATTGCGTTTTCCTAGACTGCAGGAAGGCCTTTGACACAGTTCCCACAAAGAGATTAGTGCAGAAGCTGGAGGATCAGGCACACATAAAGGAAGGGCACTGCAATGGATAAGGGAATACCTGACAGGGAGGCAGCAACGAGTCATGGTACGTGAAGAGGTATCACAGTGGGCGCCTGTTACGAGCGGGGTCCCACAGGGGTCAGTTCTAGGACCAGTGCTATTTTTGATATATGTGAACGACATGATGGAAGGAATAGACTCTGAAGTGTCCCTGTTCGCAGATGACGTGAAGTTGATGAGAAGAATTAAATCGGACGGGATGAGGCAGGACTGCAAAGAGACCTGGAGAGGCTGGACATGTGGTCCAGTAACTGGCTCCTCGAATTCAATCCAGCCAAATGCAAAGTCATGAAGATTGGGGAGGGGCAAAGAAGACCGCAGACAGAATTATGGCTAGGTGGACAAAGACTACAGACCTCACTCAGGGAGAAAGACCTTGGGGTGACCATAACACCGAGTACATCACCGGAGGCACACATCAACCAAATAAACCGCTGCAGCATACGGGCGCCTGGCAAACCTGAGAATAGCGTTCCGATACCTCAATAAGGAATCGTTCAAGACACTGTACACTGTGTATGTTAGGCCCATACTGGAGTATGCAGCACCAGTCTGGAACCCACACCTGGTCAAGCACGTCAAGAAGTTAGAGAAAGTACAAAGGTTTGCAACAAGGCTAGTCCCAGAGCTCAAGGGAATGTCGTACGAGGAAAGGTTAAGGGAAATCGGACTGACGACACTGGAGGACAGAAGGGTCAGGGGAGACATGATAACGACATACAAGATACTGCGGGGAATAGACAAGGTGGACAGAGATAGGATGTTCCAGAGAGGGGACACAGGGACAAGGGGTCACAACTGGAAGCTGAAGACTCAGACGAGTCACAGGGGACGTTAGGAAGTATTTCTTCAGTCATAGAGTTCTCAGCAAGTGGAATAGCTAGCAAGTGAAGTAGTGGAGGGCAGGAAACCATACATAGTTTTAAGAAGAGGTATGACAAAGCTCAGGAAGCAGAGAGAGAGAGGATCAGTAGCGATCAGTGAAGAGGCGGGGCCAGGAGCTGAGTCTCGACCCTGCAACCACAATTAGGTGAGTACAATTAGGTGAGTACACACACACACACAACTACACACACCACACACCACACATACACACACACCACACAACCACACACACACATATCCCACAACACACAATCACACACACACCACACAACACACACACATACCCACACACTCCACCACACACACAACAACACACACATCACACACACACCACACACCCCACACACACACACACACACTACCACAACACATACCACATCACACACACACACACACTACACACACAAACACACATACATACACTACACACACACCCCACACACACTACCACATACCATACACATACACACATCAACACCACACCACCTACTACACACATCATACACCAATCCCACACACATACAAATCACACATAACCCACCACTCCCACACATAACCCCCCCATACAACACACACATACAATCACACACATATTCACAACACACATTACACACAAACACATACACACACCACATAACAACAACCAAACATACACACAACATACACACAATACATACACACACACAATACCATACACACCACACATACACACACACACACACATCCAACACCACACACCAAACACTAATACACATACACACAACACCACACACAAATACACAACACTCACACACAACCCACACCAAACCATCCACACCTAAACAAAACAACACACACATCACACACCCCACATACACACAACTACCACACATAACAAATACACACACTATCATCACACCACACACACACATCACATACACACACACATACAAACACACAACACCTCACATACACCACACACACACACACACAACCATACAACACTAACACTCAACATACACACACACACACACATAACATAAATACACCCCCCCACACCACAACACACATACCTACACCCACACTCCACACTCACACACACACACATAAACACACATACCACACACACATACACACACACACATACACACTACCACACCACATACACACACCACATACACACATCCACACAATACACACACACACACACACACACACCAACACACACACCAAAAATACACACATTCACACTACACACACCACACAACCACTCCACACACACCACATACAACACACCTACACACACACACCATACTCCACCACAAACACAACACACAACCTAACACACACACACACATACACACAAACACACACATATCAACACAACACACACACCAATACACATCACCACATCATCTATAGACACACAACACCCACATACACACACACAACACCACATAACACACAACACACCACACCACACACACATACCACACACCACACCACCAACACACATCACACACCACACAACACACACACACCTACACACATACACACACACACCACATACCACACCCCACCACACCACACACACACACACCCACACATACACACCCACCCACAACACACACACACACCCCTCACCACAACGCAACCACACACAACATACACACACACACACACCCCACACCTACACACCAACACACACACAACACATACACACACAACACACACACACCACACACACCAACACACACATACACAACACCACACATACCACACACACACACAACACACACACACACACACACAACACACCTCACACACACACACTCACACACACACACACACACACACACACATACACACACACACACACACACACACCACATACCAACACACATACACAACACACACACACAAAACACACACACACACACAACACACACACACACACACACGGAGAACTTCTTGGGGTGTTCTCTTTATTTGATCATTCAGAGTTTATCATCTTTTGTGGAGGTGTTGAAGGCGTCTCAGTGTCCAGTGGACGCTTACGAGTCTTCTTGTTAGCAAACTAGTAGATGAGCTTTAACGTCTGCCAACAATCGCTCTCTTGTGGATCATTGCGGGAAAAGTATCTATGTCATTATTGAATTCAGTCAACATTGATTTGACTATGTTGATTGCTGTTATATCTGGGTTATAATTTCATTTGATGGGTGAACCAAACGGATGTTGTCATCAGGGTCTGTGAGCTTGGAACTAACAACTATGTCCATGAATGCTATTGCATGGTACACGCAGGTCCCAGCATACTGCCGTACCTCACCAACACTTAGGAGTCTTCTGAAGCAGGGGTGCTGGTTGTAGTAGTCATTTATATTTTGGGTTGGGCGAACATAGGATTGCCGCCCTTGTAGTAGATTAAGGTGCCATCTAGGCAGAAGTACAGAGAGACAACGTGAGGAGTTTCCTTTGTCACTACAAAGCGACCATGACCCTTGGGTAGAACATGTCCACCAAGTAGATAATCGCCGGAGACAACTCTGCATCTTTTTCCGAATGCACGAGGAGTATTCTTAAGAATGGCGACCATGTGAGACCTTCGCAATGGTTGGGTGACCTCCAGGAGAGGGTGATAATCACCAAGCATTTGGATATCCATTGTCTTAAACTCACTCAACACAAACTTGGGCACTGGCGGGGCTCGAACCCGGGACGCTGGAGTCTTACGACTCGAGAGGGATATGCTATCTACTGGGTACTAGTGGGTTTCGAACCCACAACGCTTGAGTCAGAGCGGTATGCTAACCACTAGGCTACGGGGATACAAGCAAAAATAATAAAAAAAATCTATTTATACACCACAAGAATGTTAGGTACCTTATAGGAATAGTGATAATGCTGTGTTATATAGTGAGAGTGTATCATTTAGTGATACAAGGAGGGATGAGCATATGGAGAGAAAAACAGGGGTTAAGAGAGTAGTGAAGAAATGTAAAAAGAGAGGAAATGAGAGAGTGGGTAAGATGTTATCAACAATATTTTGTTTTTGAAAATAAGAAAAAGTTTTGGAGTGAGATTAATAAGCTGAGAAAACCTAGAAAAGAAATGGATTTGATAGTTACAATAGAGAGAAGAGTTATTAAATGGAGAGTTAGAGGTATCGGGAAGATGGAGGGAATAATTTGAGGAATTGTCAAATGTTGATGAAGATAGGAAAGCTGTGATTTCGTGTATAGGGCAAGGAGGAATAACATCTTGTAGGAGTGAGGATGAGCCAGTTGTGAGTGTGGGGGAGGTATGTGAGGCAGTGGGTGGAATGAAAGGGGGTAAAGCAGCTGGGATTGACGGGATAAAGATAGAAATGTTAAAAGCAAGTAGGGATGAAGTTTTGGAGTGGTTAATGCTTTTATTTATTAAATGTATGGAAGACAGTAAGGCACCTAATGATTGGCAGAGAGCATGCATAGCTCCTCTGTATAGAGGCAAATGGGACAAAGGAGAGTGTAAAATTTATAGGGGAATAAGTCTGTTGAGTATACCTGGTAAAGTGTATGGTAGAATTATTATTGAAAGAATTAAGAGTAAGACGGAAAGTAGGTTATCAGATGAACAAGGAGGCTTTAGGAAAGGTGTGTTGACCAAGCGTTCACAGTGAAACATGAAAGTGAACAGTATTTATATAAGGGTAAAAAGGTTTTTGTGGCATTTATGGATTTGGAGAAGGCGTATGACAGGGTGGATAGGGGGGCAATGTGGCAGATGTTGCAAATGTATGGAATAGAAGGTAGGTTGCTGAAAGCAGTGAAGAGTTTTTACAAGGATAGTGAGACTCAGGTTAGAGTATGTGGGAGAAAGGGAGATTATTTCCCAGTAAAAGTAGGTCTTAGACAGGGATGTGTGATGTCACCATGGTTGTTTAATATATTTACAGATGGGGATGTAAGAGAAGTGAATGCTCAGGTGTTGGCAAGAGGTGTCGGGTTAAAAGATAAAGAATCTAATACAAAGTGGGAATTATCTCAGTTGCTCTTTGCTGATGACACTGTGCTTTTGGGAGATTCTGAAAAGAAGTTGCAGAGGTTTGTGGATAAATTTGGTAGGGTATGTAAAAGAGGGAAATTAAAAGTGAATATAGGAAAGAGTAAGGTGATGAGGATAAAAAATTTAGGTAACGAAAGATTGGATATCAGATTGGAGGGAGAGAGTATGGAGGAGGTAAGTGTATTCAGATATTTAGGAGTGGTTGTGTCAGCAGATTTGTCTATGAAAGACGATGTGAATCATAGAATTTATGAGGGTGAAAAAGGTGATTGGTGCACTGAGGAGCCTGTGGAGACAAAGAACATTATCCATGAGAGCAAAGAGGGAAGTGTATGAGAGCACAGTTTTACAAACTCTCTCATATGGATGCTAAGCATGCGTGGTGAATGTTGCAACAAGGCGAAAGCTGGAGGCAGTAGAGATGTCATATCTGAATGCAATGTGCGGTGTGAATATAATGCAGAAAGTCCGTAGTTTGGAAATTAGGAGGAGGTGCGGGGTTACCAAAAGTTTTATCCAAATGGATGAGGAAGGATTGTTGAGGTGGTTCTGACATGTAGAAAGGAGGGAACAAAGTAGAGTGACTTGAAGAGCGTATAAATCTGTAGTGGAGGAAATGCGGGGTAGGGGTTGGCCTAGGAAAGGTTGGAGGGAGGTGGTAAAGGAGGTTTTGTGTACGAGGGGCTTGGACTTCCAGCAAGCATGCGTGTGCATGTTTGATAGGAACAAATGGGGACTATATGCTTTTTAGACTTGACATGCTGTTAGAGTGTGAACAATGTAATATTCATGAAGGGATTCAGGAATCCGGCAAGCCGGACTTGAGTGCTGGAGATGGGAAAAACAGTGTTTGCACTCTGAAGGAGGGATGTTAATGTTGCAGTTTTATAACTGTACCGTAAGTGCGCCTCTGGCAAGACAGTGATGGAGTGAATTATGATGAAAGTTTTTCTTTTCCGGACCACTCTGCCTTGGTGGGAAACTGCTGGTATGTTAATATAAATATAAATATAGGAGTTTAAACTGGTAGATTATAGAGGTATAGGTGTGGTGTGTGTGGGAAACAATCAAGCTGCAATATAAGGGTTGAAAACATCAGATATTATCAGGATACCTCAGGGATATGTTTAATAGACAATATTCAAAATAAAGATGCTAATAAACGCAAAGCAACTGATCAACAAACAGAGATAGTAGAGGGCAGAGAGTGACTAGCTTCATTAAGGTTTACTATACTAATATTAGGAGTCTAAGAAATAAAATAGATGAGTTAAAATTAATTACATGTGCAGGTAATATAGATATCATTGCTATATCGGAGACCTGGTTCAACCTGAAATATATGGAAATGCCTTTTGAGTGCAACATACAAGGCTATAAACTATTCCACACTGATATGGTCAGCAAGAAGGGTGGTGGAGTGACGATGAATGTCAGTGATAATTTAAATTATTGTGTTAGACAAGATATAAGATTAGAAGCATTGGACACAGAATCTGTTGGGCTACAGTTTCTCAAGGGTCGAGACAAATTAATTTTGGCTGTGATATATAGGCCCCCAAATCTTGAAAAGGAGTACAGTAAGCTGGTATGGGATGAAATTCGTAAGGCGTCCAGATATGAAAATGTTATGTTAATGGAAGATCTCGTTTTTAGACAATTTGATTGGACCAATATGGCAGGAAATATTCAGTCAAATGACTTTCTTGATACGATTCAGGATTGCTTTTCAAAACAGTTTGTGAGAGAACCAACTAGAGGAAACAATCTGCTTGACTTGGTTCTTGCCAACAAAGAATCACTAATTAATATTCTTGAACTTAATGATGAGCTTGGGGAAAGCGATCACAAATCACAGAGTTTCAATATATCATGGAATTACCCAAATAACTGTAATCAAGTCTCTGTCACAGACTTCCACTTGGCCGATTTCATGGGACTGAGAAATTACCTGGATGGGCTAAATTGGAACGACCTACTATGGGTCACGTAGGTGGTGTTGGTTGTCAATATGACGTTGTTCAGAGCATAGTTCTAGCTGCCCAAACAACTAGTATTCCAAGTAGGTAATGATCCCGAATGGACAAACAGTAGATTGAAACATGTCATTGGTCAAAAAAAAAAGGCATATATAGGCGTATCAAAAGAGGGGATGGGCAGTTAAGAAATCAATTAAATCAATTCTATTAAAGAGAGACATAAAAAAGGGTGTAAGAAAAGCTAAAAGAGATTATGAGGCTAAAGTGGCAAAGAATTCGAAGACTAAACCGAAAGGTTTCCTTCAGGTATATAGAAATAAGGTTTGGGACATGATAGACCCTCTCAAAAATAACTCAGGTCAGATCACTGATAGTGATAAGGAAACGTGTGAAATTTTTAACTCTTATTTCATCTCAGTTTTTACGCATGAAGATGCTAGCGAAATTCCAGAAATGATAAATTATGTAGAACAGGACGATAATAAACTATGTGCGACTAGGGTAACTAGTGACATGGTCCTGAGACAAAAAGATAAATTAAAATCGAACTACAAATTGGCATAGTGCCAGACAAGTGGAAAATGGCTAATGTAATACCTATATACAAAGCAGAAGACAGGACCTTAGCTTCGAACTATAGACTAATAAGCCTTACCTCCACAGTGGGAAAATTTATGGTATCAATAATTACAGAGGCAATACGAAGCCATCTTGAAAGGCATCAATTGATTAATGAATCTCAGCACGGTTTTTCAAAGGGGCGTTCCTGTCTTAGGAATTTGCAAACTTTACTCATCAAGATATTTGAGGAGGTAGATCATGGTAATGAATATGATACTGTGTATATAGATTTCAGTAAGGCTTTTGATACAGTTCCATATCAGAGGCTATTGAGGAAAATTAAGGCACATGGAATAGAAGGAGAAATTTTTTCCTGGATTGAGGCGTGGTTGACAGATAGGTAGCAGATAGTTTTCATCAATGAGGAGAAATCAGAATGGGGGCACGTCAACATTGGTGTTCCACAGGGGTCAGTGTTGGGCTCTTTGTTGTTCATAATTTATATAAATGACATAGATGAGAGAATAAATAGCGACATAAGCAGGTTTGTTGATGACACCAAAATAGGTCGCCTAATTCATTCCAATGAGGACACTAGAGCACTCCAGGAAGATTTGAAAAGACTGATGCAGTGGTCGGAGAAGTGGCAGATGCAGTTTAATATAGACAAATGCAAAGTTCTAAACAATAGACAAGAAAATACCCATGCCGCATATAAATAATGTAGATCTTAATATTACTGATTGCGAAAAGGATTTGGGAGTTCTGGTTAGCAATAATCTAAAACCAAGACAACAGTGCATAAGTGTTCGCAATAAAGCGAACAGAATTCTTGGCTTCATAAATAATAGAAGTCCTCAGGTTGTTCTTCAAGTCTATATATCTTTGGTTAAGCCTCATTTAGATTATGCTACACAGTTTTGGTCACCGTATTACAGAAGAGATATAAATGCATTGAAAAACGAACAAAGGAGGATGGCAATGTTAATCCCTTGTATCAGAAATCTTCCCTATGAGGACTGGCTGAGGGCCCTGAATCTGCACTCCTTAGATAGGCGTAGAAATAGGGGAGATATGATTGAGGTGTATAAATGGAAAGCTGGAATAAATAAAGAGAATGTAAATAGCATGCTAAAAATACCTAGCCTAGGCAGGACTCGCAGCAATGGTTATAAGCTAGAAAAATTCAGATTCAGGAAGGATATAGGGAAGCACTGGTTTACTAATAAAGTCGTGGATGAGTGAAACAAACCCCCGAGTACCGTCATAGAAGCTAAGACGTTGTGTAGTTTTAAAAATAGGTTGCATAAATACATGAGTGATTACGGGTGGGTGTCAACTGGACCTCTCTAGCTTGTGCTAATAGGTCTGATACCGTGCCCCTTCCTTAAGTGGATGTGACCTGACCTGATTAGGTGGGTCTGTGGTTTAAGCCGGGAGGTGACTTGGACTTGCCTCGCATGGACCAGTAGGCCTGCTATAGTGTTCCTTCTTTCTTATATATATATATATATATATATATTATATATATATATATATATATATATATATATATATATATATATATTATATATATATATATATATATATATATATATATATATATATATATATATCTATATGTGTGTGTGTGTGTATAGCGAGAGAGAAAAGAGAGAGAGAGAGAGAGAGAGAGAGAGAGAGAGAGAGAGAGAGAGAGAGAGAGAGAGAGAGAGAGAGAGAGAGAGAGAGAGAGAGAGAGAGAGAGAGAGAGAGAGAGAGAGAGAGAGAGAGAGAGAGAGAGAGAGAGAGAGAGAGAGAGAGGAGAGGAGAGAAGGAGGAGAAGGAGAGAGGAGAGAGAGAAGAACGATGGGGTTGAGCGGAAGAGAACAGGTTGGTTTTAGATAAGTGAATTATGAGGTTATTGGTGCTGGCATCTTGCTTATCGTCCTCCAGCAATATTGACATCACGTTCGAATCATTTTTGGGGAGGGGGGATGTGAGGGGAAGGGGGGTATGAGGGGAGCGGGTTGTGTGAGGGGAGGGGGGTGAGGGGAGGGGGGTGTGAGGGGAGGCGGTGTGGTGACTATGATCGTTCACGTCACTTCGAGCCAAGAATGAAGAAGCTTGTATAAAGGCGAAGATTTATCGTCGTGCGATGATTTCATTTTTTTTTTTGCTACCCCTGGCAATTTATACATGTTTGGACTCTGTGGAATTATTTACGTTTTACTACACGCACTTATCCCTTGTGTCCAGTAATCAACACCCGCAATTCTTCAACCCATCTTGTAGATACATTTGAACATTCAAACCTCTCAAGAGGCTGAAGAACTGCAGTTTAACTTCCTGAAAAAACTTAGGAGATGTAGGTCAACTTTCCGAAGAGGTTCAAGAGTTGGACATCAACACAGTGAAGGTCTTTCCACCCCCATCCCTCAAGGGAGGTGCTCTGTTACCTGTAAGGGGAAGGAGGTGCTTATGACTCAAGAAATCCGTCTTATCTTCCGTCAGATCAAACCTGATTGCGTTTTTTTCTTCAAGACGTTACAAAAAAAAAAACATACCCCCTTCCCTACGACTTTAGCGCTCCATGGCTCCATGCAAATTTACTCAGCAACAGTTTCTTACCATACCAGTCATTGTTTTTCTCCTAGATGAAATTCGGTGCTCAGCTTCGTTTCCCATTTTCTCAGCGTAATAATTTTGCCTTGTCAAGGATTAAATTCCTTCCAAGCATCCCTGACGACTCTCTGGTGTTCCAGCATCCCTGACTACTCTCTGGTGTTCCAGCATCCCTGACTACTCTCTGGTGTTCCAGCATCCCTGACGTCTCTCTGGCGTCCCAGCATCCTTGACGTCTCTCTGGTGTTCCAGCATCCCTGACGTCTCTCTGGTGTTCCAGCATCCCTGACGTCTCTCTGGTGTTCCAGCATCCCTGACGACTCTCTGGTGTTCCAGCATCCCTGACGTCTCTCTGGTGTTCCAGCATCCCTGACGACTCTCTGGTGTTCCAGCATCCCTGACGTCTCTCTGGTGTTACAGCATCTTCCTTTATCTTCCTTACTGTCTTTCCTCATTAGTTTGGCGTCGTATGCAAACCAGGATATGTAAACGTTAACTCCTCGTTAACAAGGTACTGAGTGTGTTTATCCGTATGCGAGTGCGTCTGAATGTTTGTGAGTAAACCTTTGTGTTTGTGAGTGTGCTTTTGAGGGTTATTTGAGTGTGTGTTTGAGTGTTTGTGAGTGTGTTTATATTTGAAAGTGCGTTAGCAAGGAAGCTTGCCGGGGCCATCATGAATATACTAATTGGTATTTTGGAGAATTTGTGAAAGTGGGAGTGAATTTTTGTGTTCATACAAGCACTTGAAAATATTCTTGTGAAGGTGTTGATAAAAGCATTTATTAGAGCGTTTCATTGATTTTTAATGCAGTTGTTTGTGATTTTTTATGTGTGTGTCTGTGTGTATGCGAGTGTGTGTGTATGAGCGTTTAGGAATGACTGTGTGTGAGTGTTTAGGATTGATTGTGTCAGTGTTTAAGACAGAGTGCGTATGTGTGTGTATTTAGGTACGTGCACACACACACACACATATACACACACACACACACACACACACACACACACACACACATACACACACACACACAAACATACACACGCACACACACTCACACACACACATACACACACACACACACACACACGCCCACACTCACACACACACACACACACACACATATACACACACACACACACACATACACACACACACACACACACACACAGGTAAGGAGGGAGGCCCAGCGACAGTATGAAAATGACATAGCATCGAGAATCAAGACTGACCCGAAACTGTTGTATAGCCACATCAGGAGGAAGACAACAGTCAAAGACCAGGTGATCAGATTAAGGACAGAAGGTGGAGAACTCACAAGAAATGATCAGGAGGTATGTGAGGAGCTGAACAGGAGATTTAAGGAAGTTTTTACAGTAGAGACAGGAAGGGCTGTGGGAAGACAGCACAGAAGGGAACATCAAGAGGGAATATACCAACAAGTGTTGGATGACATACGAACAACTGAGGAGGAGGTGAAGAAGCTCTTAAGTGACCTTGACACCTCAAAGGCGATGGGACCGGACAACATCTCCCCATGGGTCCTTAGAGAAGGAGCAGAGATGCTGTGTGTGCCTCTAACCACAATCTTCAACACATCCCTTGAAACTGGGCAACTACCTGAGAAATGGAAGACAGCTAATGTAGTCCCCATATTTAAGAAAGGAAACAGAAACGAGGCACTAAACTACAGACCTGTGTCTCTGACATGTATTGTGTGCAAAGTCATGGAGAAGATTATCAGGAGGAGAGTGGTCGAACACCTGGAAAGGAACAAGATTATAAATGAAAACCAGCATGGGTTCATGGAAGGCAAATCTTGTATCACAAACCTCCTGGAGTTTTATGACAAGGTAACAGAAGTAAGACACGAGAGAGAGGGTTGGGTAGATTGCGTTTTCCTAGACTGCAGGAAGGCCTTTGACACAGTTCCCCACAAGAGATTAGTGCAGAAGCTGGAGGATCAGGCACACATAAAAGGAAGGGCACTGCAATGGATAAGGGAATACCTGACAGGGAGGCAGCAACGAGTCATGGTACGTGAAGAGGTATCACAGTGGGCGCCTGTTACGAGCGGGGTCCCACAGGGGTCAGTTCTAGGACCAGTGCTATTTTTGATATATGTGAACGACATGATGGAAGGAATAGACTCTGAAGTGTCCCTGTTCGCAGATGACGTGAAGTTGATGAGAAGAATTAAATCGGACGAGGATGAGGCAGGACTGCAAAGAGACCTGGAGAGGCTGGACATGTGGTCCAGTAACTGGCTCCTCGAATTCAATCCAGCCAAATGCAAAGTCATGAAGATTGGGGAGGGGCAAAGAAGACCGCAG
>NC_069407.1:17259619-17287119 GCF_026875155.1 Cherax quadricarinatus
TACTACCTTGACAATTACCTCTACCACTACTGCTATCATTATTCTACTACATCCTCTCGTTCACCGGCCCCGCCCCCTCTCGTATGTATACTGACTCCCTTCCCTTCGCACGTCAGTGTGACTAGTCATTGTTCTAAGTCGGACGAAATATCGTCATATGTTTCGTTCTCATATGTGTGGTTGTTTGTGCATTGTTCTACGGTGCTATGCATTTTTAATCTTTATTCCGGGCAGAACAGAGAACAGATCAAGACGGCTCATCTCTCGCCTAGACCCAGCCTGGATAGATCTGTCATTTCAGCAGAGCCTGCAGGGATAGGATGTTTCAGAGATGGGACACAGCAAAAGGGGGGCCACAATTGGAAGTTGAAGACTCAGATGAGTCACGAGGATGTTAGGAAGTGTTTTTTCAGTCAAAGAGTTGTCAGGAAGTGGAATAGTTTGAGAATGATGTAGTGATGTACTTTTATGTACAAGACCAATAGTGTCAAAGTGCCACACTTGGCTCCACTCCTAGGATGACGCTTGTTTGATACATGTTATGGAAAACAGGAAGAAATAGTAGCTAGAACTGAGTATACTACAAACTCTAATCACACAATAGAGTGGAAAAGTAATGTGAAGGACCTGGGAGTGGTAATGTCTGAGGATCTCACCATCAAGGATCACAACATTGCCACTATCAAATCAGCGAGGAAAATGATAGGATGGATAATGAGAACGTTCAAAACAAGAGATGGTAAGCCAGTGATGATCCTTTTTAAATCACTTGTTCTCTCTAGACTGGAATACTGCTGTACATTAACATCTCCATTCAAGGAAGGTGAAATTACAAATCTAGAGAATGTACAGAGAACTTTTACTGCATGTAAAAGTTCCGTCAAACACTTTAACTACTGGGAACGCCTGGAAGCGCTTGACTTGTAATCAGTGGAGCGCAGGCGAGAAAGATACATCATAATCTACACCTAGAAAATCCTCGAGAGACTGGTCCCTAATCTACACACAGAAATCACTCTCTACGAAACTAAAAGACTCGGCAAGTGATGCAAAATACCCCCAATGAAAAGTAGGGGCGCCATTAGTACACTAAGAGAAAACACAGTAAGTGTCCGCGGCCTAACACTGTTCAGCAGCCTCCCAACAGGCATAAGGGGAATTACAAATAGACATCTGGCTGCCTTCATAAACCACAGCTGGGCTGTGGTTCGTACGCTGGACTACGTGTGGCCAGCAGTAACAGTCTCGTTGATCAAGCCCTGATCCACCGAGAGGCCTGGTCATGCACCGGGCCGCAGGGGAGTTTATCCCAGGAATACCCACCAGGTAGACTCCAGGTAGGTAGCATAATGACATCACCGAAATACAGTCGGTTGACCAAATATGGCTCTAACTTAATCCTGTTCCCTATTTGTATGTCTCATAACAATAAAAAGGCTTTCAAATGAGCTGATGTAGGTATCAGCTGTTAGCTTGTAAATAAAGTTAGGAACCTTAACCTAACTTTGTAACACCCTTAGTAAAAAAATGAGAGAGAGAGAGAGAGAGAGAGAGAGAGAGAGAGAGAGAGAGAGAGAGAGAGAGAGAGAGAGAGAGAGAGAGAGAATATTAGCCTCTAGATCTCTTGTCTTATATGGGTTGTTAAAATCTTCGATTCTTTGAATCTACTTTAGCGTCTGCATGTGCGTCTGCGTCAGCAGCTGCATCTACGTCTGCATTTGCACCTACGTTTGCAGCTGCACCTACATCTGCAGCTGCACCTACGTCTGCGTCTGCGTCAAAGTTTTGACTAGAGCTCCTTCCTGATCCCGGACGAGGAGGCTGTAGAGGTAAACTAATTTTAATTGGCGATTATTCAAGTAATCCGATAGATTACATTCATGTTAAAAAGGGTTTTTACGGGAAATTTATTGCCTGGTTCTTTGCATAGCGTTTTATTTTAATAGTATATGTAAATATATCGGCCGTTACTCAACGAGGCAGGGTAGACCAAAAACGAAAACACGTTAATCATCATTCGCTCCCTACTTTTTTTTTTTACCCCCAGAAGGCCAAAGCCATCACAATCAACGGATGATTCATTGATCGGACACGTCATCACTTAGAGAGATTAGAAACTGTTCTTCCCATCTCGAACTTCAAGGCAGGCTAACCGGTATCCTTGAATTCTTTCATATTTATTACTATTGATCGTAGTTCCCAGCACCTCAGATCCCAAAGACGATCGAGGCTGAATCCAGATGTCGTGCCGTCGACGATATTGGAGATATTATGCTGCTTTATTCGCTCTAAGTTGAACTTTGATCTTCCCTTTACTGGAGAGTCAAGCATCCAGCGGTCAGCTCCTTCACACCCTCATTTCCACACTTCACGGAACCTCTTCTATATCGTCTCTCATCCAACCAAGATATAGATTCCCTCATAACATAGTACCTTCCTCACATTCTGTTGCCAATGGTTATGTTATCTTAACAAGCTGTCTTCCTCTCACTGGCATATACATTTCAAACTACCGCTGTTTTCTTATTTCCTCATTCCATGTTCTCTGTATAATATTCACATCAAACAGCTTCTAGACACTGCTGCAGCCTCCAGATCCATCTCCACACGCATACAGTGTTGGCACCACTATACCCTCATACCTTTTCATTTTGCATTCATTGACATACTTCCTTCCATATATTTCTTTAAATATTCCATATATATATTTAGTATTCCTTTTTCATCTTTGATGTCATTCTCATCAGCCTTCATAAACTCATCTGCTGATACGTCCACTCTCAAGAAGTATAAACATTCCCTTATTCCTTCTTTCCTAACTGACCTCCAGTTTTTCATTCACTCTATTTCTTGTATTTTTGGAATAATTGCTTTCAGTTGCCTTTAACACACGTATAACACTAGTCCACCAAATTCTGCAGCTGCTCTACTGAACCTACCAGTAACACCTTATCTTCTGTGAACATAAGAACATAAGAAAGAAGGAACACATCAGCAGGTCTACTGGCCCGTGCGAGGCAGGTCCAATTCACCCACCGGGTTAAGCCAATACCTTATGGTAGTCAGGTCAGATCCCAATCACTAAGGAAGGAGCACGGCAACTGACCTAGTAGCACAAGCTGGTCAGGTCCAACTCACACCCACCCATACCCACTCATGTATTTATCTAACCTATCTTTGAAACTACACAACGTCTTAGCTTCTATGACGGTACTCGGGAATTTATTCCACTCATCCACAACTTTATTACCAAACCAGTGCTTTCCTATATCCTTCCTGTATCTGAATTTTACCAACATAGATCCACTGCTGCGTGTCCTGTCTAGGCTAAATATTTTTAGCAAGCTATTTGCATCCCCTTTATTAATTCCTTTTTTCCATTATACACCTCAGTCATATCCCCTTTAATACCCATCTTCCACTTATACACTTCGATCAGGTCTCCTCTCATTCTTCGTCTAACAAGTGAATGTAACTTAAGAGTCTTCAATCTTTCTTCATAAGGAAGATTTCTAATGCTATGTATTAATTTAGTCATCCTACTCTAAATGTTTTCTAACGAATTTATGTCCATTCTGTAATATGGAGATCAGAACTGAGCTGCATAATCTAGGTGAGGCCTTACTAATGATGTATAAAGCTGCAGTATGACCTCTGGACTTCTGTTGCTTACACTTCTTGATATAAATCCCAATTATCTATTTGCCTTATTACGTACGCTTAAGCACTGCTGTCTTGGTTTAAGGTTGCTGCTTACCATAACCCCCAAATCTTTCTCGCATTCTATAAGGCTAAGTTCAACATTATTAAGCTGGTAGGTGCTAGGGTTATGAACATTTCCGAGCTTTAGAACTTTACATTTATCTACATTGAACTGCATCTGCCACTTTTCTGATAACGTACTGAGTTTGTCTAAATCCTCCTGAAGTAGTGAGACATCAACGTCTGAATCGATTATTCTACCTATCTTCGTGTCATCAGCAAATTTGCTTATGTCACTAGTAATTCCCTCGTCAAGGTCGTTTATATATATATAATAATAAACAACA
Organism: Cherax quadricarinatus; assembly: GCF_026875155.1. NCBI lineage: Eukaryota > Metazoa > Arthropoda > Malacostraca > Decapoda > Parastacidae > Cherax > Cherax quadricarinatus. The sequence continues at coordinate 17,263,669 of NC_069407.1, forward strand.
ATGGGTCTAAAACTGATCCCTTGTTACAGATCCCCACTCAGATTTAACCCCATTTATGCACACTCTCTGCTTCCCATTAGTGAGCCATGACTCGATCCATGACAGCAGTTTTACCCCAATGTCATGAGCAGCTACATTCTTCAACAGTCTCTGATGTGGTACTCTATCAAAAGCCTTACTAAAATCTAAATAAACAATATCGAATTCTTTATTATGATCAACGGCCTCAAAAGCTTTGCTGAAGACGGTTAATAAATTAGTTAGGCAGGAACGGCCCCTGGTGAAACCATGTTGAGTATCATTAATCAAATTATGCCTAACGAGATGGCTTCTTATATTATCAGCTATAATTGACTCTAGTAATTTGCCTACAATTGAGGTCAGGCTTATTGGGCGGTAATTTGACGGTAACGACTTGTCCCCTGCTTTAAAAACAGGAATTACATTAGCCATCTTCCACATATCAGACACTACACCTATTTGAAGAGATAAATTAAAAATATTAGTTAAAGGTTCACAGAGTTCCACTTTACACTCTTTAAGAATCATTGAAAAAAGTTCATCAGGGCCCGGAGGTTTATTTTGCTTTAACCGGTCTATCTGTTTGATAAACATTTCGCTAGTGACTGTGATATTGCATAATTTATCATCTTCAAGTCCACTATAAAAATTAATTACTGGGATATTGTCAGTGTCTTCCTGAGTGAAAACCGAGAGAAAATAATTATTAAGAATAGAACACATTTTATTCTTCTTGTCAGTGAGATGTCCTGAGTTATTTTTAATGGGACCTATCTTATCTCTAACTTTTGTTCTATAAACCTGGAAGAAACCTTTCGGGTTAGTTTTAGAATCCCTAGGAACTTTAATTTCATAGTCCCGTTTAGCCTTTCTTATCCCCTTTTTAACGTCCCTCTTAATGTCAGTATACTGATTCATAAGATGACCCTCACCTCTTTTGATACGCCTATAAACTCCTTTCTTCTGTTCTAAAAGATATTTGAGCCTATTATTAATCCATTTGGGGTCATTTCTATTCGATCTAATTTCCTTATATGGGATAAATGTCCTTTGGGCAGCATGTATTGTGTTAAGAAAGCTGTCATACTGATAGCTCTCTTCGTTACTCCAGTCTACAGATGATAAGTGTTCTCTAAGCCCATTGTAATCTGCTAAGCGAAAATCTGGAACTGTTACTGAGTTATCTCTACTATCATACTTCCATTCAATGCTAAAAGTAATTGATTTGTGGTCGCTAGCACCAAGTTCCTCTGAAATTTCTAAATTATTAACAAGGGATTCATTGTTTGCCAGAACTAAGTAAAGCAGGTTATTTCCCCTTGTAGGTTCTGTCACAAACTGCTTCAAAAAACAATCCTGAACTACTTCTAAGAAGTCGTTTGATTCTAAATTCCCAGTCAAGAAATTCCAATCTATATGACTAAAGTTAAAGTCTCCTAGAATTACTACGTTATCGTGCCTTGTGGCCTTAACAATTTCCTCCCATAGTAGTCTCCCTTGGTCCCTATCTAAGTCTGGGGGACGGTATATTACACCTAAAATAAATTTTTCATGTCCCTCTGGAAATTCTATCCAAACAGACTCAGTATGGGTTTCAGACTTTATACCTGTTTTTATGCAACAGTTCAAGCGATCTCGGACATACAGTGCCACCCCACCCCCCTTCCCGATACTTCTGTCCACTTGGAACAATTTAAAACCCTGTATGTGACATTCAGCAGACATGTCCCGATTTTTTGTATTGAACCACGTCTCAGTTAAGGCAAATACATCAATGATACCTGTGTCCGATGTTTCTAATCTCATATCTTGTCTAACACAACAGTTTAAATTATCATTGACTTGCATCGCCACTCCACCACCCTTCCTGTTGAACATATCAGTATGTTGCATTCAGAAGGCATTTCTCTATCTTTCAAGTTGAACCAGGTCTCCAGTATGGCAATAATATTTATATTACCTGCACTGCAAGTAATCTTAGCTCAACCATCTCATTCCTTAGACTCCTATTATTTGTATAGTAAACCTTAATGGAGCTAAGCACTTGTTGCCCTCTACTATCTCTCTTTGTTTGTTGAGCAATTGCTTTGCCTTTACTAGCAACTCTGTTTTGAATATTGCCTTTTAAACATATCTCTTGGGTATCCTGGTAATATCTGTTATTTTCATCCCTAGTACTGCAGCCTGATTGTTTCCTACAAAAACCCATACCTCTGTAATCTATCAATTTAAAGTCCTAAACAAGTCATCAATGACCCCCTCAATCGAATTGGCTAATGTAACCGCTCCAGCCCCAGAGAGATGAACCCCCATCCCTTGCATACATATCATGTTTGCCAAAGAATTTGTCCCAGTTATCAATGAATGGGATTGCAAGATCTTGCAGTACCTGTCTAGCCACCAGTTTATACCAACTGCACTAGACATCCATTCATTGCCCACTCCCTTTCTAGGCAAAATGCTATATATGATTGGGATCGCTCCTTTAGGCCTGACTACGTCTATGGCTGACCTGTACTTATCCAGCAGCTCCCGTCTCCTGCCCTTCCCAATGTCATTTCCACCAGCACTAAGACAGATAATGGGCTTGTTCCCGTTACCTGACATAATATTATCCAACCTGCTGACTATGTCAAAAACAATAGCTCCTGGGAGGCACACCCTCTGTCTGACCTTCCTGTCTCTGTTACAAAAAGCACGGTCCATATATCATACCTGAGAATCTTCTACAATCAGAATATTCTTACCTTGATTAGCAGAGGAGTCAGTGGTATCTTAACCCCACTAACCACTGAAGTACACTCGTCTTGGAGAACAAAGAATCGATTTCCTACCATCACATCTTCTCTGTTAACCTTCCTTATCTTCCTTCTTCCTGAATTGTGAACCACTTGCCACTTAAAGCGGATGTAACTCTCTAAATCACTGCTGGAAGTGCTGGTGCTTTACCGCACCTCACTGCTGGTAGCCGTTTCATCCTCCCCACCTTCAGCCTACTCGCAGTGAGTGAGAGATTGCACCTCACTGCTGGTAGCCCAATTCCCATCAACCATACCAGCCACCTCACACTCACTCCCAAACCCATCGCAGTGAACCTTCAGCCTCCTGATTTCCTCCTGGAGAAGCAGGTCCTCCTCCTTCAACACTCCAACCTCATTTTTTAAAACACTACAGAAGCAAGTTAGGGCTTGCTCAGGACCCGTGACCTCTCGTGACCAGTGACCACTGAAGAAACATTGTGTATATCATCAATATTTTCAGGAGTAATTACCTCGTATTTTATGCCACATATCTCCCAAACATCTCTGGCACTCACTTATTTTACAAATTTGCCCCAAAACACTAAACAATCCCGGTGACATCATATATCCTTGTCTAAAACCCAATAATAGTGGAAAATAACACTGGTCTACACTAAAAATATTTTTAATTTTTATTTTTATTCATGGTTGCGATCTTACATATTCTTGGGCTGCTGACTGTAAATATCTAAACCAGTTTACTCTATCATGTAAGGATTTTGGTTAAAATACAAATTAATGATAATAAAAAATGTGAATTTTTAATAGTTGTTAATTTATTAAAATTAGGCAAGTAATCATGGAAAAGCACATTCTGTTAGTTTTAAGGAGATATAAATTCCAAATCAACATGAATCAAATCAAATGCTTTTATTAAAAAAATATGCTCCTAATGGTTAGCCTACATACTTATTCAAAGGAAGGAGGACCGCTATGATTTTCACTTGTGCTGTGCATCGAGGCTTTACGTGTCAATGGCCAACAGTAATTCGCCATCATGCTGACATTCCATTTGCCCTGGTATCGAGTTTCTATGGTGCAAATATCCAGATGGAACCGCTCTCCTTGTTCCTCACTGTAGTTCCCACAATTGTTGGGAAACTAGTCAAGATGTGAGTGCAAAATGTGCATCTTTACATTCATTCTAGACTCAAGTTGTTGGAAGCAAATGCGGAAATTGTGATTCTGGTACTTGATTGCAAATATTGTCTTCATATTTGCATAAGTTTCTGACATTTGAACACTATGGCCAATTGGCACAGATGCAGCTGTGTTGACATTGTAGAGAAGTAGAGCCATTAAACTTCTTTTAGAAGAATTAATAAAGAGCCTCCATTTATCTGCTTTGTATGACATCCCCATGTGTTAAATAAGGCCAGAAATATTTGAACAGAAAACTAAAGATTCCTCTTTGTCAAAGAACTGAGTGAATTCCACTTGACGATGACGGTACCAAGCGATGTTGTTCCAGGAGCTAGAAGCCTGTGTTCCTGCAGTCTAAAGCCTAGTAACTGCATTTTCTTTTGTAAGGTTAAAGTCTCTCACCAAGTCATTGAGCTCAACTTGGTTGAAGGGTTTGGGATCGTCATTTGTTAGTGGTTCATAGTCTCCTTCCATCTCCCTAGAATCACTGGTATCAGACTCTGATGAACTTTGCCATGTCTCAGGTGGCACAGGTACAGGAATATCTGCAGAGTGTGGAACACGCCTTATTGCTGAAGGAATATTCGGGTATATTATGCGATCTTTAGTCTTCTTGTTGAATTCAGCTGCTTTAGTCATACAAAAGTAGCAGTCATCATGGTGGTTCATCTGCTCCCACCATACCATTGGTACTCCAAAGTACCAAAGTACCAGTTTTCCAACTGCCCACATTTGGCGCTTACTGATACAACTCTTGCAAGCTTTGTGTGGTGCAAATGGTTTGTTCTGATCTCCAAGTTTGCAGCCAAAATAAGCACAGAAACAACACTTAAATAAAGGAGTAATGTTGCTCCGGGAATCTGAAGGGTAAATTGCCCGCACACATAGCAAAATATGTCTGGTGAATTTATGCAGCCTCTAGACATATTAATAATCTGAAAATAAAGATAAATATATTAGATTTAACATTTAAGTCAATATAAGGTAAGCATTTTAATTGGTAATATACAACTTTCTCATTTACTAATGTTATACGAAAAGAGAAAAGTAACGTTTCCGTATAACTTGACAACCTGATGTGATAGATATAAATAAAAAACATAATTAATCAATATTTTCCATATTCTACCGCTGAAGATAACATAAGAGTCAGTTAAAAAATCTTGCAGACCAGTGTAATCCACTTCTCTTCTACATATGCTAACTACATATCCTAGCTACATATCCTGACTACATATCCTAACTAGAAATATTTACCATTCCATCAACTTACATCATCTCAAATGCCATTTTTTTTCACATTCGTTACTGCAAGAAAGAGTTCCTTTCTTGTATCTAAATTATGTTTACTAAAGTACTTTAATGGCAAGGTTTGACTCACTCATCCTTTTCCTGTTATCAATATACTTTTTTCTCTTATTCTGCCGTCTTATCAGAATGACCTACATTCAAAAAATTTAAGAAAAAAAAGGTGAATATTTTCTGCCTGAATGACAGTCGGATGGAAGCGCAAATATATGCTAACATGTGAGGTCACCGAGGGTGAGGTAACGAGAGACCTCGCTCACGTTGACGGCCACTTACTGACATCCTAAACTGTGCCACTTGCTGACGTTCTAAACTGTGCCACTTGCTGTCATCCTAACCTGTGCCACTTACTGACATCCTAAGCTGTGCCACTTACTAACATCCTAACCTGTGCCACTTACTGACATCCTAAGCTGTGCCACTTACTAACATCCTAACCCGTGCCACTTACTGACATCCTAAGCTGTGCCACTTACTAACATCCTAACCTGTGCCACTTACTGACATCCTAAGCTGTGCCACTTAGTAACATCCTAAGTTGTGTTTGCCAATGACCTCTCTTAACTGTTGATCAAATTTTAATATGAGATATATTGATATTGATCAGAAACTCGACATTTTCATTAAAGGTATTAACTAATGTTAAATTTACGAACATTACTGTTCAGTAAAGAGTCCTTTCTTACGGAATACCGCTTTATTGTTGTTGCTAATATATACAGAGTATCTCTGGAAACAAAAGAGCAACTTTTAGTGAGACAGACATAATAATAAGCTTCTGCAACTTTTTTCTTTGTCTTCTGTAGAAAGTCCTACTGTCTTCAAGTTATGTCCTGGAATTTGTATTGATAAAGCCACTGGATGGCGAAACGTCTACAATAAAGATACCCAGATGTTGCACATGTGTCTTAATTTCATCTTGTCGGTATTATATACCATTCTTGCACGTCTTCAAAGTTGTCGACAATACTTCATTACCTCCATAACGAGACGGCTATGGTTATTCATCTCGCCAATATAAAACAATGCAGGGTATAGAATTTTTTGTAGGGACCAGCTGTCATCTGATTACCTCCAGGACTCCTGATTTTATCAACATTCTTAACTGAATTATAAAAGTGAATTATAGTTTTAGAGTCAATGGACAGTCTCTGAGGGCTCCAGATCCAGCTAATTAAGGAAAAATTACCAGAGCTCTTCTGTATCTCTTCTCTTTAGTTGTTAAGGAAAACGTATGCTAGCAAAGAGAGAATCGATTAATAAACTCTTTGTTCAGAGCTAATTTTTAGACAGTATCAATGTTCAGTTATCTCACGATTCAAGAATTATAGCACAAATCCCGTGAATTCTAAAAAAAACTCTCAAATGGGCAAGTAACTAAAGAATACATAGGTAGCCCATCCTGTTAGTCAAAGTCAAGATTTCACTATGCCTAAGACAATGGGTTGATTATTATTATTATAACTAAAAAAGAAGGGCTAAGCCTACAAAGGTCATACAGCGCAGCAACAGTGGGATGAGTGACTTTACAATAACCTAGAACAGGGATTATATGTCTATTTTAGAGTGGGCTCACTGGCTCCCCGTTTTCTGTTGGCTCATTTAACACTTTATCGCTTTAATTGACTGACATTATGGTATACTATAATATGTTATTACTAAAATTCTCTCTTACCTAACCTAACATAGAAAACTTGATTAGAATCAATCGAAAAATTAGGCTGAAAATAGTGAGGGACAAATTAATTTACAATTTAGAGAGACGAGGCATTTAGAAAGTTAGAGTCCTCAAACGGCCGACGTACTATCAGAATGGTTGACGTACCATCAGAATGGTCGACGTACCATCAGAATGGCCAACGTACCATCAGAATGGCCAACGTACCATCAGAATGGCCAACGTACCATCAGAATGGTCGACGTACCATCAGAATGGCCAACGTACTATCAGAATGGCCAACGTACCATCAGAATGGCCAACGTACCATCAGAATGGCCAACGTACCATCAGAATGGCCAACGTACCATCAGAATGGCCAACGTACCATCAGAATGGTCGACGTACCATCAGAATGGCCAACGTACTATCACAATGGCCAACGTACCATCAGAATGGCCAACGTACCATCAGAATGGTCGACGTACCATCAGAATGGCCAACGTACCATCATAATGGTCGACGTACCATCAGAATGGCCAACGTACCATCAGAATGGTCGACGTACCATCAGAATGGACAACGTACCATCAGAGTGGCCAACATACCATCAGAATGGCCGACGTACCATCAGAATGGCCAATGTACCATCAGAATGGTCAACGTACCATCAGAATGGTAAACGTACCATCAGAATGGCCGACGTACCATCAGAATGGTCAACGTACCATCAGAATGGTCAACGTGCCATCAGAATGGTCAACGTACCATCAGAATGGTCGACGTACCATCAGAATGGTCAACGTGCCATCAGAATGGTCAACGTACCATCAGAATGGTCAACATACCATCAGAATGGTCAACGTACCATCAGAATGGCCAACGTACCATTAGAATGGTCAACGTACCATCGGAATGGTCAACATACCATCAGAATGGTCAACGTACCATCAGAATGGTCGACGTACCATCAGAATGGTCGACGTACCATCTGAATGGTCGACGAACCATCAGAATGGTCGACGTACCATCAGAATGGTCGACGTACCATCAGAATGGTCGACGTACCATCAGAATGGTCAACGTACCATCAGAATGGTCGATGTACCATCAGAATGGTCGACATACCATCAGAATGGTCGACGTACCATCAGAATGGTCGACGAATCATCAGAATGGTCGACGTACCATCAGAATGGTCAACGTGCCATCAGAATGGTCGACGTACCATCAGAATGGTCGACGAATCATCAGAATGGTCGACGTACCATCAGAATGGTCGACGTACCATCAGAATGGCCAACGTACCATCAGAATGGTCGACGAATCATCATAATGGTCGACGTACCATCAGAATGGTCAACGTACCATCAGAATGGTCAACGTACCATCAGAATGGCCAACGTACCATCAGAATGGTCGACGAATCATCAGAATGGTCGACATACCATCAGAATGGTCGACGTACCATCAGAATGGTCGACGAATCATCAAAATGGTCGACGTACCATCAGAATGGTCAACGTACCATCAGAATGGTCAACGTACCATCGGAATGGTCAACATACCATCAGAATGGTCGACGTACCATCAGAATGGTCGACGAATCATCAGAATGGTCGACGTACCATCAGAATGGTCAACGTGCCATCAGAATGGTCGACGAATCATCAGAATGGTCGACGTACCATCAGAATGGTCGACGAATCATCAGAATGGTCGACGTACCATCAGAATGGTCAACGTACCATCAGAATGGTCGACGAATCATCAGAATGGTCGACGTACCATCAGAATGGTCAACGTACCATCAGAATGGCCAACGTACCATCAGAATGGTCAACGTACCATCAGAATGGTCGACGTACCATCAGAATGGCCAACGTACCATCAGAATGGTCAACGTACCATCAGAATGGTCAACGTACCATCAGAATGGTCGACGTACCATCAGAATGGTCGACGTACGATTTATTACGTCTGGAAGAGTCAGTCGGATATTATGAGGATTTGTATATTTTCGTCTCTGAAATATATAGAAAATGCTGATTATTCGTCAACCACGTCAAGTTTCACCTTCTCCACCACGTCAGGTACTCAGCATCCATCAACCATGTCAATTTTCAATCATCCACCAGCCACGTCAAGCACCAATCATCCACTAACCACCTCAAGTACCAGTCAACCATCAACCAAGTCAATCACTCATCCATCAACCACGTCAAGCACCAGTCAACCATCAACCAAGTCAAACATCACTCATCCATCAACCACGTCAAGCACCAGTCAACCATCAACCAAGTCAAACATCACTCATCCATCAACCACGTCAAACACCAGTCAAGCATCAACCAAGTAAAGCACCAGTCAACCATCAACAACGTCAAGCACCAGTCAACCATCAACCACGTCAAGCACCAGTCATCCATCAGCCACGTCAAGCACTAGTCATCCATCAACCACGTCAAGCATCAGTCAACCATCAACCACGTCAAGCATCAGTCAACCATCAACCACGTCTAGCACCACGCAACCATCAACCAAGTCAAGCACCAGGCAACCATCAACCACGTCAAGGACCAGTCAACTATGAACCATGTCAAGCACCAGTAAACCATCAACCACGTCAAGCACCAGTCAACCATCAACCACGTCAAGCACCAGGCAACAATCAACCACGTCAAGAACCAGTCAACTATGAACCATGTCAAGCAGCAGTCAACCATCAACCACGTCAAGCACCAGTCAACCATCAACCACGTCAAGCACCAGTCAACCATCAACCACGTCAAGCACCAGGCAACCATCAACCAAGTCAAGCACCAGGCAACAATCAACCACGTCAAGGACCAGACAACTAGCAACCATGTCAAGCACCAGTCAACCATCAACCACGTCAAGCCCCAGTCAACCATCAACCACGTCAAGCACCAGTCAACCATCAACCACGTCAAGCACCAGGCAACCATCAACCAAGTCAAGCACCAGGCAACAATCAACCACGTCAAGGACCAGTCAACTAGCAACCATGTCAAGCACCAGTCAACCATCAACCACTTCAAGCTCCAGTCAACCATCAACCACGTCAAGCACCAGTCATGGATCAACCACGTAAAGCACTAGTCATCCATCAACCACGTCAAGCATCAGTCAACCATCAACCACGTCAAGCACCAGGCAACCATCAACCACGTCTAGCACCAGGCAACCATCAACCAAGTCAAGCACCAGGCAACCATCAACCACGTCAAGGACCAGTCAACTATGAACCATGTCAAGCACCAGTAAACCATCAACCACGTCAAGCACCAGTCAACCATCAACCACGTTAAGCACCAGGCAACAATCAACCACGTCAAGAACCAGTCAACTATGAACCATGTCAAGCAGCAGTCAACCATCAACCACGTCAAGCACCAGTCAACCATCAACCTAGTCAAGCACCAGTCAACCATCAACCACTTCAAGCTCCAGTCAACCATCAGCCACGTCAAGCACCAGTCATGGATCAACCACGTAAAGCACTAGTCATCCATCAACCACGTCAAGCATCAGTCAACCATCAACCATGTCAAGCACCAGGCAACCATCAACCAAGTCAAGCACCAGTCAACCATCAACCATGTCAAGCACCAGTCATCCATCAACCACGTCAAGCATCAGTCAACCATCAACCACGTCAAGGACCAGGCAACCATCAACCAAGTCAAGCACCAGGCAACAATCAACCACGTCAAGCTCCAGTCAACCATCAACCATGTCAAGCACCAGTCATCCATCAACCACGTCAAGCATCAGTCAACCATCATCCACGTCCAACACCAGGCAACCATCAACTACGTCAAGCACTAGGCAAACATCAACCACGTCAAGGATCAATCAACTATCAACCACCTCAAGCAGCAGTCATCCATAAATCACATCAAGCACCAGTCACCCATCACTCATATCAAGTACGACTCATCCATCAACTACGCCAAAGACCAGTCAACCATCAATCACGTCAAGCATCAGTCAACCGTCATCCACGTCCAACACCAGGCAACCATCAACTACGTCAAGCACTAGGCAAACATCAACCACGTCAAGGATCAATCAACTATCAACCACCTCAAGCACCAGTCATCCATCATCCACGTCAAGCTCCAACCAACCATCAACTACGTCAAGCATCAGTCATCCATCAACCACGTCAAGCATCAGTCAACCATCATCCACGTCCAACACCAGGCAACCATCAACTACGTCAAGCACTAGGCGAACATCAACCACGTCAAGGATCAGTCACCTATCAACCACGTCAAACACCAGTCATCCATCAACCACTTCAAGCACCAGTTATCCATCAATCACATCAAGCACCAGTCATCCATCACCCACGTCAAGCACCAGTCATCCATTAACCACGTCAAGCACCAGTCAAAACCATCAACCACGTCAAGCACCAGTCATCCATCACCCACGTCAAGCACAACTCAACCATTAACCACGTCAAGCACCAGTCAATCATCAACGTCAAGCACCAGTCATCCATCACGCACGTTAAACACCAGTCATCCATTAACCACGTCAAACACCAGTCATCCATCAACCACGACAAGAACCAGTCAACCATCAACCACGTCAAGCACCAGTCATCCATCAATCACGCCAAGCATCAGTCATCCATCAACCAAGTCAAGCACCAGTCAACCATCAACCACGTCAAGTAGCAGTCATCCATAAATCACATCAAGCACCAGTCACCCATCAGTCACGTCAAGTACGACTCATCCATCAACCACGTCAAGCACCAGTCATCCATCAACCACGTCAAGCACCAGTCATCCATCAACCACGTCAAGCACTAGTTACCCATAAATCAAATCAAGCACCGGTCAACCATCAATCACTTGAAGCACTCGTCAACCATCAACCACGTCAAACATCGGTCATCCGTCAATCACGCCAAGCACCAGTCATCCATCAACCACATCAAGAACCAGTCATCCATCAACCTCGTCAAGCACCAGTCAACCATCAATCACGTCAAGTACCAGTCATCCATCAACCACGTCAAGAACCAGTCATCCATCAACCACGTCAAGCACCAGTCATCCAACAACCTCGTCAAGCACCAGTCAACCATCAATCACGTCAAGAACCAGTCATCCATCAACCACGTGAAGCACCAGTCATCCATCAACCATGTCAAGAACCAGTCATCTATCAACCACATCAAGAACCAGTCATCCATCAACCTCGTCAAGCACCAGTCAACCATCAATCACGTCAAGTACTAGTCATCCATCAACCACGTCAACCACCAGTCATCCATAAATCACATCAAGCACCAGTCATCCATTAGCCACGTCAAGCACCAGTCATCCATCAACTACGTCAAGCACTAGTCATCCATAAATCACATCAACCACATCAAGCACCAGTCATCCATTAACCACGTCAAGCACCAGTCATCCATCAACCACGCCAGGAACCAGTCAACCATCAATCACGTCAAGCACCAGTCATCCATCAATCATGTCGAGCACCAGTCATCCATCAACCACGTCGAGCACCAATCATCCATCAACCACGTCAAGCACCAGTCATCCATCAACCACGTCAAGCACAAGTCATCCACCAACCACGTCAAGCACCAGTCATCCATAAATCACATCAAGCACCAGTCATCCATTAACCACGTCAAACACCAGTCATCCATCAACCACGTCAAGCACTAGTCATCCATAAATCACATCAAGCACCAGTCAGCCATCAATCACATCAAACACCCGTCAACTATCAACCACGTCAATCAACTGTCATCCATTAACTACGTCAAGCACCAGTCATCCATCAACCACGTCAAGAACCAGTCAACTATCAATCACGTCAAGCATCAGTCATCCATCAACCACGTCAAGAACCAGTCATCCATCAACCTCGTCAAGCACGAGTCATCCATAAATCACATCAAGCACCAGTCATCCATCAATCATGTCAAGCACCCGTCAACATCAACCACGTCAAGCACCAGTCGCCCATTTAGCACATCAAGCACCAGTCATCCATCAACCACGTCAAGAACCAGTCATCCATCAATCACGTCAAGCACCAGTCAACCATAAATCACGTCTAGCACCAGTCATCCATCATGCACATCAAGCATCCCGTCAGCTCGTCTCTCCACGTAAATAAATTGAACACATACTACGCAGTATTCAGCGTTGTCACAGTTTGCGTCACGCACCCCCTCCTCCTCCTCCTCCTCCTCGTTGTTTACACGTACACATAGTGTAAGCCAATAAGCATTCTCAGTATCAAACGATCCGCCTGATACATATCAGAGGGGCATTATTAATTAGATATTTTTTTTTTGTCTAAATTTCGACTAATTGAATCCCGATAGGTGGCCCATGTTGACGCAGCACACGCGCGCGCAAACGCACGTACACACACTCACACACACACACACACACACACACACACACACACACACACACACACACACACACACACACACATACACACACACACATACACACACACATACACACACACACACACACATACACACACACACACACATACACACACACACATACACACACACACATACACAAGTCAGGAAGTGGAATAGTCTAGCAAGTGATGTAGTGGAGGCAGGAACCATACATAGCTTTAAGACAAGGTATGATAAAGCTCATGGAGCTGGGAGAGAGGGGACCTGAAGAGGTGGGGCCAGGAGCTGAGTCTAGACCTCTGCAACCACAATTAAGTGAGTACAATTAGGTGAATTAGGTGAGTACACACGCAGAGCGAGAGTCAGAGACTGCGACCTTTAATATTACACACATCGGTTTTACAGCCCAAGAGCTGTTATTCTCCCTCAGCTCATTTCACAGCCCGTTTTTAACCCCCCATCCCCGGGATGCCACCTACAACAGTCGACTAGCACCCAGGTACCTACTTACCCTTGGGTGAACAAGGGAGGGCAGTAGGTGTAAGGAACCATGGCCAACGTTTACCCGTGCCTGAGATCAAACCAGAGACCACCGTTTCTCTATCTATCTTCCCCTTCATCTCCACCGTTTAATCTTCCTCTTATTGCCTCACCTTCCCATTCCTATATCTTCCCCAGCCCTCTCCCTCTCTCTCTCTAAATTTCGTCCCCCCTCTCTCTTTCTAAATTCTCTCCCCCACCCTCACTCTCTCTTGCTCTTACGCTCTTCCTCCAAACCTATAAAGAGAATGACAAGTTTCAGACAAAAAATATTCTGTGTAGAGTTTTGATTAGAACTTTATTAAAGCAATGACGCGACGAGCTTGATTAAGTCCCACCGAGGTTATACTTGTGATCCTGGAAGGTGAGGTGGAGAGGGTGAACTGAGGGGAAGTTCGTCGTGATGGGTCATCGCCGCAGCAGGTCCACTGGTCCATGTAGCGAGTCCACTGGTCCATGTAGCGAGTCCACTGGTCCATGTAGCAGGTCCACTACTCCATGTAGCAGGTCTACTGGTCAATGCATCAGGTCCTCTGGTTCATATAGTAGGTCCACTAGTCCATGCAGCAGGTTCACTGGTGCACGGAGCAAGTCCTCTGGTTCATGCAACAGGCCCACTGGTCCATGAAGCAGGTCCACTGGTCCATGCAGCAGTTTCACTGGTGCATGTAGCAGGTCCACTGGTCAATGCATCAGGTCCCCTGGTCCATGAAGCAGGTCGAGTGGTCAGTGCTTGCTTTAGAAGGTCACTTACATTCAGTTCCGTCATTAGTTACATATGGCTAAGCTGAAGGCAGTCTCGCTTTCGAGAAAAAAAACTCTTGTCAAATCATCTGTGACGCGAGGAGGGTCCGAGAGGGATCGAAAAGTCGCCTTAAGGCTCCTCTCCCCTAAATCTGGGTTTTCAGTGAATTGTTCCATTCTCTACCTTAGTTTTGTTCATTAGTATTTTGTATAGTTTTGCCACGTCTCTAGCACACGCCATGTCGGTGAACACTTGCCGTGACCAGGCAACGTTGCAGGTCTAGCATTGACCTCGAGACCTGGTCAATGAATAAGGCATCTGTGCAAGAGGTGTTCTATTGATAAAACCCGCTAAGAAGGCAAATACACCTGTCATTGAAGATAACTAGATGATGCATATGTGCCGCCTCGCTCAGGATGAGGTGGATAACCATTACTATGAAGAAAGAGTCCTTCCACTGTGCCTTCCAAGACTGTATCATTCCAATGTGCCCTCCAGGATTGCTTCATTCCATTGTACCTTCCTGGATTGCGCCATTCCACTGTACCTTCCTGGATTGCCTCATTCCACTGTACCTTCCTGGACTGCGTCATTCCACTGTATCTTCCTGCATTGAGTCATTCCACTGTACCTTCAAGGACTGCGTCATTCCACTATGCCTTCCAGGTTTGCCTCATTCCACTGTACCTTCCAGAATTGCGTCATACATGTTGACCGCAATCTCTGGACTGCATCATGGATAATGTTGTCGCAACAGAAAGTTGGTCTTCAACTTAAGTCCTTATGCCTGTCAGTAATAAGTCATTTTCCACAGCATCTTCAAGTCTCTCACTCCATCATCTCCCACAGCATCTTTAAATCTCCCACTCCACCATCTCCCACAGCATCTTCAAATCTCCCACTCCACCATCTCCCACAGCATCTTCAAGTCTCTCACTCCATCATCTCCCACAGCATCTTTAAATCTCCCACTCCACCATCTCCCACAGCATCTTCAAATCTCCCACTCCACCATCTCCCACAGCATCTTCAAGTCTCCCACTCCACCATCTCCCACAGCATCTTCAAATCTCCCACTCCACCATCTCCCACAGCATCTTCAAGTCTCCCACTCCACCATCTCCCACAGCATCTTCAAGTCTCTCACTCCACCATCTCCCACAGCATCTTCAAGTCCCCCACTCCACCATCTCCCACAGCATCTTCAAGTCTCTTACTCCACCATCTCCCACAGCATCTTCAAGTCTCCCACTCCATCATCTCCCACAGCATCTTCAAGTCTCCCACTCCACCATCTCCCACAGCATCTTCAAGTCTCTCACTCCATCATCTCCCACAGCATCTTTAAATCTCCCACTCCACCATCTCCCACAGCATCTTCAAATCTCCCACTCCACCATCTCCCACAGCATCTTCAAGTCTCTCACTCCATCATCTCCCACAGTATCTTTAAATCTCCCACTCCACCATCTCCCACAGCATCTTCAAATCTCCCACTCCACCATCTCCCACAGCATCTTTAAATCTCCCACTCCACCATCTCCCACAGCATCTTCAAATCTCCCACTCCACCATCTCCCACAGCATCTTCAAGTCTCTCACTCCATCATCTCCCACAGCATCTTTAAATCTCCCACTCCACCATCTCCCACAGCATCTTCAAGTCTCCCACTCCACCATCTCCCACAGCATCTTCAAGTCTCTTACTCCACCATCTCCCACAGCATCTTCAAGTCTCCCACTCCATCATCTCCCACAGCATCTTCAAGTCCCCCACTCCACCATCTCCCACAGCATCTTCAAGTCTCTTACTCCACCATCTCCCACAGCATCTTCAAGTCTCCCACTCCATCATCTCCCACAGCATCTTCAAGTCTCCCACTCCATCATCTACAGCATCTTCAAGTCTCCCACTCCACCATCTCCCACAGCATCTTCAAGTCTCCCACTCCACCATCTCCCACAGCATCTTCAAGTCTCCCACTCCACCATCTCCCACAGCATCTTCAAGTCTCCAACTCCACCTTCTCCCACAGCATCTTCAAGTCTCCCACTCCACCATCTCCCACAACATCTTCAAGTATCCCACTCCACCTCCCACAGCATCTTCAAGTCTCCCACTCCACCACCTCCCACAGCATCTTCAAGTCTCCCACTCCACCATCTCTCACAGCATCTTCAAGTCTCCCACTCCACCACCTCCCACAGCATCTTCAAGTCTCCCACTCCACCATCTCCCACAGCATCTTCAAGTCTCCCACTCCACTTTTCACTATCTTTTTTTAATTTCCAAAAGTATCATTGCTCATTCAATCTATTCCTCTTATATCTTATTTACTCTCCTGGTTCTCCTCCTCATACCTCTTCCCTCCCTCCCTCTCACCACGTGCACTCTCCCTTCCCCTCTCCCTTCCCTCTCCCTTTCCTCTCCCTTCCCTCTTCCTTCCCTCTCCCTTCCCCTCAACAGACTTTTTCAATTTATCATCAAGACACGTGTTGCCACGGGCGTCCAGAAATTTGCATACTCATCATACCCCGATTGCTACACTCACTCGTATGGCAACACTGTTACTCTCTCCATATGGGAACACCGTTGCTCTCTACACCTGACAGAACTGTTACTCCTCTACACATGGCAAAACTGTTAACCTCTACATATGGGAACACTGTTACTCTCTACACATGGCAACACTGTTACTGTTTAAGCATGTTAACATATTATCCTCTACACATGGCATCACGGTTACTCTCTATGCATGGCAACACTATTATTCTCTACACATGGCAATACTGTTATTCTCTACACATGGCAATACTGTTACTCTCTACACATGGCAATACTGTTACTCTCTACACATGGCAATACTGTTACTCTCTACACATGGCAACACTGTTACTGTTTACGCAGGGCAACACTATTATCTTCTACACATGGCAACACTGTTTCTCTCTACACATGGCAACATTGTTACTCTCTGCGCATGGCAACACTTTTACTCTCTCTCTCTCTCTACACATGGCAACACTGATACTATCAACACATGGCAACACTGTTATCCTCAACACAAGGCAACAGTGTTGCTCTTACACATGGCAACACTGTTGCTCTCTACACATGGCAACACTGTTATCCTCTGTTACACACTACACACGGCAACACTGTTACTCTCCGCGCATGGCAACACTATTATCCTCTACACATGGCAACACTGTTGCTCTCTACACATGGCAACACTGTTACTCTCTACACATGGCAACACTTTTATCCTCTACACATGGCAACACTGTCATGCTGAAATGTTAAAATTACTGGTTCATTTTATTTAAGGTTATGTTAGATAAGATCAAGTTAGGTAAAGTTTGGCTAGGGCAGAGGAGGTTAAGTTAGGCTAAGTTAGGTTAGGTTAGGTTAGGTTAAGTTATATTAACGTAGACAATGTTAGGTTAGGTTAGAATAGGATAGGTTAGGCTAGGTTAGGTTAGTTTAGGTTATGCTAGGTTAGGTTAAGTTAGGTTAATTTAAGTTGGGTTAGTTTAGTTTAGGTTAGATTAAGTTAGATTAGGTTAGGTTAAGTTAGGTTAGGATAGGTTAGTTTAGTTTAGGTTAGGTTAGTTTAGGTTAGATTAGTTTAGGTTAGGTTAGTTGAGGCTAGGTTAATTTAGGTTAATTTAGGTTAGGTTAGGTTAGGTTAGGTTAGGTTAGGTTAGGTTAGATTAGGATAGGTTAGGATAGGTTAGGTTAGGTTAGGTTAGGTTAGGTTAGTTTAGGTTAGGTTAGTTTAGGTTAGGTTAATTTAGGTTAGGTTTGGTTAGGTTAGGTTAGGTTAGGTTAGGTTAGGTTAGGTTGGTTTAGGTTAGGTTAGTTTAAGTAAGGTTAGTTTATGTTGGGTTAGGTTAGATTAGTTTAGGTTAGGTTAGTTTCGGTTAGGTTAGTTTGGGATAGGGTAGTTTAGGTTAGGTTAGTTTAGGTTAGGTTAATTTAGGTTAGGTTAGGTTAGGTTAGGTTAGGTTAGGTTAGGTAAGGTTAGGTTAGGCTAGGTTAGTTTAGGTTAGGTTAGTTTAAGTAAGGTTAGTTTATGTTAGGTTAGGTTAGGTTAGGTTAGGTTAGGTTAGGTTAGGTTAGGTTAGGATAGGTTAGGTTAGGTTAGGATAGGTTAGGTTAGGTTAGGTTAGGGTAGGGTAGGTTAGGTTAAATTAGATTATGTTAGGTTACGTTAGTTTAGGTTGGGTTAGGTTAGGTTAGATTAGGTTAGGTTAGGTTAATTTATGTTCGGTTAGGTTAGGTTAGGCTAGGTTAGGTTAGGTTAGGTTAATTTATGTTAGGTTAGGTTGGGTTAGGTTAGGTTAGGTTAGGTTAGGTTAGGTTAGGTTGGGTTAGGTTAGGTTAGGATAGCTTAGTTTAGGTTAGGTTAGGTTAGTTTAGGTTAGGGTAGTATTACAATCCAGGAGACTCAAAGGCCTGTTATCCTGGGTGTAAAGGGAGCAAAATAAACACAGCAGAAAAACTTTTGACTTATATTATCCTTCAACAATTTAGAACATAAGTATGTACACTATATACACTATGTACAACAATAGGTATTAGTGCACTCCACGGTAAGCAAGGCAGAATAGAAGCCACTAGAGAGCAGACCGTGCTTCAACCAGCTCTAGAATGGGAATGACAAGGGCAGACAGGGGTGAGTGGTACCCACATCACTTCTGTGATTGCCAAAACCATCTTCTCATTGGCTGGAACCTGGGTACTGATTGAACGACGAGGGCCCTTAGGCCCTGGTTCGCTGGTTGGGGGAGATAGCCTGTAAATGAGAGTGTGTACATGCTCCGAATAAAGGTTACGTACTCTTTGCATGCCACAGTTAGTTTTGGTTTGGTTAGGTTTGGTTAGTTTATGTTATGTTAGGTTAGGTTAGGTTAATTTAGGTTAGGTTAGGTTTGGTTTGGTTTGGTTAGGTTAGGTTAGGTTAGTTTAAGTTAGATTAGGTTAAGTTATATTTGGTTAGGTTAGGTTAGGTTAGGTTAGGTTAGGTTAGGTTAGGTTAAGTTAGGTTAGGTTAGGTTAGGTTAGATTAGGTTAGGTTAGGTTTGGTTAAGTTAGGTTAGGTTAGCTTAGGTTAGGTTAGTTTAGGTAAGGATAGTTTAGTTTCGGTTAGGTTAGGTTAGGTTAGGTTAGGCTAGTTTAGTTTAGGTTAGGTTAGATTAGGTTAGGTTAGTTTAGGGTAGGTTAGGTTAGATTAGATTATGTTAGGTTAGGTTAGTTTAGGTTGGGTTAGGTTAGGTTAGATTAGGTTAGGTTAGGCAGCTAATTTAGGTTAGGTTAGGTTAGGTTAGTTTTGGTTAGGTTAGGTTAGTTTAGGTTATGCTATGTTAGGTTAAGTTAGATTAGATTAGGTTAGGTTAGGTTAGGTTAGGTTAGGTTAGGTTAAGCTAAATTAGGTTAGGTTAGGTTAGTTTTGGTTAGGTTAGGTTAGGTTAGGTTAGGTTAGTTTAGGTTAGGTTAGATTAAGCTAAATTAGGTTAGGTTAGGTTAGGGTAGGCTAAGTTGGGTTAGTTTAGGTTAGTTTAAGTTAAATTAGGTTAGATAATGTTAGGTTAGATGAGTGTGGTTTAGATAATGTTAGGCTAGGTTAGGTTAGGTTAGGATAGGATACGTTGTGCTTGGTTAGAATATGTTAAAACTGGGTTTGGTTTAATTCTTTTACGTAACATAAACCAGTCAAAACGCAAATAAAAATATAAGCGAATTTAAATACGTGTTGTTGTGATAATACTGGTATAAATAAGAACCATTTCAACACAGCAACGACACGTCTGGCAGGGATGTGTCTGGTGCAGCCCTGTCAACGTTCAGAAGTGTACGCTTATCATGAGAAGGGTGAGCATGTGTGAACACATAACAACAATAAGCTAAATAAACCTGGAGTATACCTGGAGAGGGTTTCGGGGGTCAACGCCCCCGTGGCCCGGTCTGAGACCAGGCCTCATGGTGGATCAGGGTCTGATCAACCAGGCTGTTACCGCTGGCAGCACGCAAACTGACGTACGAACCGCATCCCGGCTGGTCAGGTACTGACTTTAGGTGCCTGTCCAGTGCCTTCTGGAAGACAGCCAGGGCTCTATTGGTAATCCCTATTATGTATCTTGAGAGACAGTTTAACAGTCTTGGGCCCCTGACACTTACTGTATTGCCTCTTAGTGTACTCGTGGTGCCCCTGCTTTTCACTTAGGAGATGTTGCATCTCCTGTCGAGTCTATTGCTTTCGTAGGGAGTGATTTTTACGTGCATATTTGGGATTCATCCCTCTAGGATTTTTCAAGTGTATATTATCATGTATATTTCTCGTCTGCGTTCCAGGGAGCACAAATCAAGGGTCTTCAACAGTTCCCAGTAATTTAGGTGCTATATCGTCCTTATGCATGCCGAGAAAGTTAGGTGTATATTCTCAAGGTATGCAGCGTCGCCAGCCTTGAAAGAGGCCGTTAGTGTAAAGCCTGGACTCGATAACCAAAACTATTGATGCTCCTTAGGCCATATCAAGTTAACATGGCGTCATTCATAAAGTTGCATCCTACGTGGCCCGGTGGCCTGGTGGCTAAAGCTCCCGCTTCACACACGGAGGGCCCGGGTTCGATTCCCGGCGGGTGGAAACATTCCGACACGTTTCCTTACACCTGTTGTCCTGTTCACCTAGCAGCAAATAGGTACCTGGGTGTTAGTCGACTGGTGTGGGTCGCATCCTGGGGGACAAGATTAAGGACCCCAATGGAAATAAGTCAGACAGTCCTCGATGACGCACTGACTTTCTTGGGTTATCCTGGGTGGCTAACCCTCCGGGGTTAAAAATCCGAACGAAATCTTTCTTTCTTTCTGGGCTATTGTCCTTGTTCCCCCCTTTCCCTTATTCCCAGATCCCCTCTTTCCCTCTTCCCTGACATGACAGATGCTGTGAACGTCAGCTGATTTGCGTAAACAAACGTCAGCTGATTTGCGTAAACAAACGTGGTGGGGTGAAAACATGACGTCATCCCTAATGCCTACTCCTAGTGGATAATCCTCTTCTCACTTTACCTATTTTCCTCTTTTTTCCTCTTTCCTTTTTCCATGCAAATCAGTTCTTACTTTTTTTTTATACCAATTTGAACTCATTATTCCATACGAACTTTTTACTCTACTTTTTGTGTCAATTTTCCGTTGTACAAGAATTTTATATAATTCTGACAAGATGAAAATTGAGACGCATGTGCAGCATCTGGATATCTTTACTGTAGACGTTTCGCCCTCCAGTGGCTTTATCAACACAGAATCTAGGACAAAATTTGAAGTATATAGTTCTACTGTCTTCAAATTATGTCCTAGAAACTGTATTGATAAAGCCACTGGATGGCGAAACGTCTACAAATAAAGATACCCAGATGTTGCACGTGTCTCAGCTTTTAACTTTCCGTTATTTCTACTATTTCTTATCGATTATTATTAACATTACATGAAGGGTTGGGCGTGCGTGGCTCATCCAGGGCAAGATAGGGTTGAGGCTCGATCCTCTGTTTGTTCATCACAAGACAGAAACTCCTGTGGTAGCCAGGCTCCCCTGGGCTTGCCAGTCGAAGCTCGCCATCTGCCGGAGGTTCTAGTGACAGAACTTTTTTTGTGCCTAAGTTTCTTCTTATATTATTATGAAAGAGTGCTGGGTTTGATTATTTTGCTCTCAGCTGAAACATTGGCTATTCTTTTTAGCTCTCATCCCTTTTATCTTATAGATTGCTCTTTCTTTTCTTCTTCAAGAAATGGTCTCTTTCCTTCCTAGCAGCTCTAGCTACGAATATTTATTATTTTTATTTCACTCTCAGCTCAAGCAATGCCCCTTTTCCATCTCAGCTCAGATAATGCCAGATCTTCCATCTCGATTCAAGCAGCCTCGGCACTAGCAAAACACTGAAGGCTGTCCCACTCCCACGTCAGCTTTAGTTCAACACTGATGGTTGTTCGATTCCCACGTTGGATCCAGCTAAACACTGAAGGTTGCCCCACTCCCACATCGGCACTAGCAAAACACTGAAGGTTGTTCCATTCCCACGTCGGCTCTAGTTAAACACTGAAGGTTATCCCACTCCTATGATATGATGTAGGTCATCTATGCTTGTAAAGTCAAAAGGTTGACCTAAGCAACAAGTGTAAATTGTCACACCCCTCGCCTTGGCAGACAAGTGTTAGTGTTGGAAGACACCTGGAGCTGTATGTCTCAAGTCTTTTGTTTTAGAAGACGACAGTAAGTATGGTTGGTGACTCTGGACAAACCTTCCCTCGGTGTGAAAACGAGTGGTGATCCAAAATGGAGGGTAAACCCCAAAACCTTGAGTTAAATTAGGGGGGTGCTTTAAGGACCATATAATCTGTAGGAAACAGCTAGAGAAGAGATTCGAGCGGAGCTCTGGCCAGTGTGCAGAGCTCTGGGAGAGGAGCTGGAGCCTCTGGGGGAGACTTGAAAGTCTGCTCTAAATGGGTGCAGAGAGCTCTGGAGAGAGCTGGGAGCTCTGGGGAGATAGTTGTCGCCAGTGTGGGTCTTGGGACCCGTGGCTAATGTGTGTGACTGAATTCCTGAGGTGAACTGTCCTACTGAACTTATATGGTAAGTTATACTCACTATAGTCAGTTAATTGTATTCCTTGTTTCACTGCTTGTGTACAATCCGCATTTATCTAAATCCAATCCTGTTCTCTTGTTCCCAATAATATTACTGTACAAGGACTTAGAAATAAAGCTATTTCTTCATTATTTTATCATATTTTATTT
>NC_069407.1:17292119-17352119 GCF_026875155.1 Cherax quadricarinatus
TCTTTCAGTGGGCTGCGGAAAACAATATGAAGTTCAACGATGAGAAATTTCAATTACTCAGATATGGTAAACATGAGGAAATTAAATCTTCATCAGAATACAAAACAAATTCTGGCCACAAAATAGAGCGAAACACCAACGTCAAAGACCTGGGAGTGATTATGTCGGAGGATCTCACCTTCAAGGACCATAACATTGTATCAATCGCATCTGCTAGAAAAATGACAGGATGGATAATGAGAACCTTCAAAACTAGGGAGGCCAAGCCCATGATGACACTCTTCAGGTCACTTGTTCTATCTAGGCTGGAATATTGCTGCACTCTAACAGCACCTTTCAAGGCAGGTGAAATTGCCGACCTAGAAAATGTACAGAGAACTTTCACGGCGCGCATAACGGAGATAAAACACCTCAATTACTGGGAGCGCTTGAGGTTTCTAAACCTGTATTCCCTGGAACGCAGGAGGGAGAGATACATGATTATATACACCTGGAAAATCCTAGAGGGACTAGTACCGAACTTGCACACGAAAATCACTCACTACGAAAGCAAAAGACTTGGCAGACGATGCACCATCCCCCCAATGAAAAGCAGGGGTGTCACTAGCACGTTAAGAGACCATACAATAAGTGTCAGGGGCCCGAGACTGTTCAACTGCCTCCCAGCACACATAAGGGGGATTACCAACAGACCCCTGGCAGTCTTCAAGCTGGCACTGGACAAGCACCTAAAGTCAGTTCCTGATCAGCCGGGCTGTGGCTCGTACGTTGGTTTGCGTGCAGCCAGCAGCAACAGCTTGGTTGATCAGGGGCTGATCCACCAGGAGGCCTGGTCACAGACCGGGCCGCGAGGGCGTTGACCCCCGAAACTCTCTCCAGGTAAACTCTCTCTCCAGGTAAACTGCCTACAGAAGCCATTGGCTAACAAGACTGATTGTTCAAACTGTCCACAGTACTGTGTTACATGGTGGAGTAGCTAATACAACAATCCCACTGGATACCTTAAGGTCGACAAAATGTGAAAAAACAAATAAGGGACTGCATTATTTGTCGTCACTATAATATGCGAATATGTCAGTATCCTGGCCCACCTCCATATTCCTCTGAAAGAGTTTGCCATGTCGCTCCATTTGAGGTGACAGGTGTAAATTACACTGGACCAATAATTTTAACTAAAACAATTGACAAAGTTCCCATCAAGGTGTACATCTGTTTGTTCACCTGTACATCTGTTTGTTCACCTGTGCGATAAATAGGTCACCTACGGCAAACCTCTGCCGCCCCCCTGTGTGGAGAAATTTTCTACAGCCCCATTCAGCCCTTTCAGCCCTTTTCAGCCTCTTTCAGCCCTGAGGGACGACCCTCTCAGAAAGGGCAATGGCGTCTTGCTTGCTTCCGCATCAACATTTTAATTGGAAGTAAATGACCAGCGTGTGTCATAGACACGCCACTTCCTTGCAAGAGACCAGTGTTGCAACTAGGGTGGATTAATGAGAGACAATTAATCTCCTATCTTCTAGCTTTACATGTCTTGTCAGGCAATTACTTTGATGCTGACAAAGCTAGGGTTACGCATATAGTCACAATATCAAGGTTGAAGCCACCTAGACATTGTTTTCAGACATACAGTCATTCAGAACCACATTAGGCAATAGCACTTCTTCTGTGTCGCTGGAGACGCCCAGGGCAAGTCAGGGCAGCGAGAGGCATTATAGGTCAGATTGCAATAGACCACGGTCCAAGGAGTGTGTTACGTGTGCATTGATCTTAATAAAGGAACTATAACAATGCATCCTCGACCTTGTAGACAATCCCAATATACTTATGCAACATATGGGTATCTTAATTGAAGACATATTTCGCCACACAGTGGCTTCATCAGTCCAATACAAAGCAGAAAGGTGTAAGGGGAGGAGGAGTTTGAGGTAATCAGTCCCTCAGCCTGGAGTCGATATGTTCAGTCCATCAGTCTTGTAGAAAGTAGGAACTTTCTACAAGATTGATGGACTGATAGTTTAGTTTGCCCCATTTCCCTAAAGTTCCATTTAACTTACCTGGAGTTTACCTGGAGAGAGTTCCGGGGGTCAACGCCCCCGCGGCCCGGTCTGTGACCAGGCCTCCTGGTGGATCAGAGCCTGATCAACCAGGCTGTTGCTGCTGGCTGCACGCAAACCAACGTACGAGCCACAGCCCGGCTGATCAGGAACTGACTTTAGGTGCTTGTCCAGTGCCAGCTTGAAGACTGCCAGGGGTCTGTTGGTAATCCCCCTTATGTATGCTGGGAGGCAGTTGAACAGTCTCGGGCCCCTGACACTTATTGTATGGTCTCTTAACGTGCTAGTGACACCCCTGCTTTTCATTGGGGGGATGGTGCATCGTCTGCCAAGTCTTTTGCTTTCGTAGTGAGTGATTTTCGTGTGCAAGTTCGGTACTAGTCCCTCTAGGATTTTCCAGGTGTATATAATCATGTATCTCTCCCTCCTGCGTTCCAGGGAATACAGGTTTAGGAACCTCAAGCGCTCCCAGTAATTGAGGTGTTTTATCTCCGTTATGCGCGCCGTGAAAGTTCTCTGTACATTTTCTAGGTCGGCAATTTCACCTGCCTTGCAAGGTGCTGTTAGTGTGCAGCAATATTCCAGCCTAGATAGAACAAGTGACCTGAAGAGTGTCATCATGGGCTTGGCCTCCCTAGTTTTGAAGGCTCTCATTATCCATCCTGTCATTTTTCTAGCAGATGCGATTGATACAATGTAGGTGAGATCCTCCGACATGATCACTCCCAGGTCTTTGACGTTGGTGTTTCGCTCTATTTTGTGGCCAGAATTTGTTTTGTACTCTGATGAAGATTTAATTTCCTCATGTTTACCATATCTGAGTAATTGAAATTTCTCATCGTTGAACTTCATATTGTTTTCTGCAGCCCACTGAAAGATTTGGTTGATGTCCGCCTGGAGCCTTGCAGTGTCTGCAATGGAAGACACTGTCATGCAGATTCGGGTGTCATCTGCAAAGGAAGACACGGTGCTGTGGCTGACATCCTTGTCTATGTCGGATATGAGGATGAGGAACAAGATGGGAGCGAGTACTGTGCCTTGTGGAACAGAGCTTTTCACCGTAGCTTCCTCGGACTTTACTCTGTTGACGAATACTCTCTGTGTTCTGTTAGTGAGGAAATTATAGATCCATCGACCGACTTTTCCTGTTATTCCTTTAGCACGCATTTTGTGCGCTATTATGCCATGGTCACACTTGTCAAAGGCTTTTGCAAAGTCTGTATATATTACATCTGCATTCTTTTTGTCTTCTAGTGCATTTAGGACCTTGTCGTAGTGATCCAATAGTTGAGACAGACAGGAGCGACCTGTTCTAAACCCATGTTGCCCTGGGTTGTGTAACTGATGGGTTTCTAGATGGGTGGTGATCTTGCTTCTTAGGACCCTTTCAAAGATTTTTATGATATGAGATGTTAGTGCTATTGGTCTGTAATTCTTTGCTGTTGCTTTACTGCCCCCTTTGTGGAGTGGGGCTATGTCAGTTGTTTGTAGTAACTGTGGGACGACCCCCGTGTCCATGCTCCCTCTCCATAGGATGGAAAAGGCTCGTGATAGGGGCTTCTTGCAGTTCTTGATGAACACAGAGTTCCATGAGTCTGGCCCTGGGGCAGAGTGCATGGGCATGTCATTTATCGCCTGTTCGAAGTCATTTGGCGTCAGGATAACATCGGATAGGCTTGTGTTAATCAAATTTTGTGGCTCTCTCATAAAAAATTCATTTTGATCTTCGACTCTCAGTCTGGTTAGCGGCTTGCTAAAAACTGAGTCATATTGGGACTTGAGTAGCTCACTCATTTCCTTGCTGTCATCTGTGTAGGACCCATCTTGTTTAAGTAGGGGCCCAATACTGGACGTTGTTCTCGATTTTGATTTGGCATAGGAGAAGAAATACTTTGGGTTTCTTTCGATTTCATTTATGGCTTTTAGTTCTTCCCGCGATTCCTGACTCCTAAAGGATTCTTTTAGCTTAAGTTCGATGCTTGCTATTTCTCTGACCAGTGTCTCCCTACGCATTTCAGATATATTGACCTCTTTTAGCCGCTCTGTTACTCTTTTCCGTCGCCTGTAAAGGGAGCGCCTGTCTCTTTCTATTTTACATCTACTCCTCCTTTTTCTTAGAGGAATAAGCCTTGTGCATACATCGAGTGCCACCGAGTTAATCTGTTCTAGGCATAAGTTGGGGTCTGTGTTGCTTAGTATATCTTCCCAGCTTATATCGGTTAGGACTTGGTTTACTTGGTCCCACTTTATTTTTTTTGTTATTGAAGTTGAATTTGGTGAATGCTCCCTCGTGACTAGTCTCATTATGTCGGTCTGGGGCTCCACGCATACATGTCTGAACCTCAATTATATATTGTATATTGTTTTTGATATGGTGACATTTCTTATCAGATCATCATTGTTAGTGAAGATGAGGTCTAGTGTATTCTCCAGTCTAGTAGGCTCTATTATTTGCTGGTTTAAATTGAATTTTGTGCAGAGATTTAAAAGCTCGTGTGAGTGTGAGTTTTCATCAGAGCTGCCTCCTGGTGTTATTACTGCAACAATATTATTTGCTATATTCCTCCATTTTAGGTGCCTTAAGTTGAAATCCCCCAGGAGCAAGATGTTGGGTGCAGGAGCTGGAAGATTTTCCAGACAGTGGTCAATTTTTAACAGCTGTTCCTGGAATTGCTGGGATGTTGCATCCGGAGGCTTGTAGACTACCACAATGACTAGGTTTTGGTTCTCGACCTTTACTGCTAAAACTTCCACTACATCATTTGAGGCATTAAGCAGTTCTGTGCAAACAAGTGACTGCAATGTACAGGCCAACCCCCCCCCCTTTTGCCTGTTCACTCTGTCACATCTGTATAGGTTGTAACCTGGGATCCATATTTCGTATGTGGGTCTCAGTGAAAGTCGCGAACATTGCCTTTGCCTCAGCAAGCAGTCCACGGATGAAAGGTATTTTGTTGTTTGTTGCTGGCTTTAGACCCTGTATGTTTGCAAAGAAGAATGTTATCGGACTGGTGGTATTGTTGGTACTGGGGGGGGATTTTTTTCCGGCATTAGTATCTGTATCTGTTGGTTTGGAGTGGAGGCCATCGACTGTGGTTCCACTCCAGGAATGACTGGATTTGGTGTACGATTTCTGCCATTTCCTGCCCGCTTTTTTTCCTTCCTGGCACTAAAAAACCTCTCCCTCTTGAGTGGCTGTGGCTACCCAGGTTTTCCCATGGCCTGGATGTTTTGTATCTTTTTGTCCCCTTTAGATGGTATGCCTGGCAATTTAAGTTATAGCACAGTCTTTCCTGTAATGAAGAGGTACACAGTTCAGGGTGAAAAAGCTTACAGGAAGGGAGTTTGCATTTTCCTGTTGTCATATGGGCATGACATTTTCTAGGGTGGTCATAGTTGCACGTCCCATCTGTTTTTCCAGATTTCCCATTAACTCTATCATACTCTTTAAAAGATATAATCAACAGGCTTAATCCCCTATAAATTCTACACTCTTTTTTGTCCCCTTTGCCTTTATACAAAGGAATTATGCATGCTCTCTGCCAGTCCCTAGGCAACTCACTCTCTTCTATACATTTACTATATAAAAGCGCTAACCACTTCAAAACTATATCCCCACCTGCTTTACGCAGTTCTGTCTTTATCCCATCAATCCCAGCTGCTTTACCCCCTTTCATTCTGCCCACTGCCTCAAACACTTTCTGCACTCTCAAAACTGGCTCTTCCTCACTCCTATAAGATGTTATAACTCCCTGCCTAATATACAAACTCACAGTTTCACTAAATTCATTAACACTCAACAGTTCCTCAAAATATTACCCCAATCTTCACGATACCTCTAACTCTCCATCTAATAACTCTCCTCTCCTGTTTTTAACTGCCATATCTATTCGTTCACTAGGCTTTCTCAGCTTATTAATCTCACTCCAAAAGTTTTTCTTATTCTCAACAAAATCTGTTGGAAGTATCTCACCCACTCTCTCATTTGCTCTCCTTTTATATTCCTTCACTACTCTCTCAATCTCTATTTTTCTCTAAATGTACTCTTCCCTCCTTGCATCACTTCTAGTTTGTAAAAATCTCTCATATGCTAAATTTTTCTTTCTTACTATTCTCTTTACCCCATCATTCTACCAATATAAAATATATATATATTATATATATATATATATAATATATATTTTATGCAAGGAATTCGCGAGAGCATGCGAAATATACACAAACACTGATCTCTGGCTGAAGGAGACTCGAACCTACGAACCTTAGGACAAGGTACGCAGTGCTTTACCACTTTTACCCACCACTGGACCAATACCTTGGCGTGTAGCATCCGCTACACGTTTGATCCAAGGCAGCCACTTTCAGGGAGAAGGCTTACAGCTTTTCATCTAGTCCCCTGCATGCATCAGCCTTACTAGAGATTTGAACAATGCAAGGAATTCGCGAGAGCATGCGAAATATACACAAACACTGATCTCTGGCTGAAGGAGACTCGAACCTACGAACCTTAGGACAAGATACGCAGTGCTTTACCAATCTACCCACACTGGACCAATACCTTGGCGTGTAGCATCCGCTACACGTTTGATCCAAGGCAGCCAGCTTTCAGGGAGAAGGCTTACAGCTTTTCATCTAGTCCCCTGCATGCATCAGCCTTACTAGAGATTTGAACAATGCAAGGAATTCGCGAGAGCATGCGAAATATACACAAACACTGATCTCTGGCTGAAGGAGACTCGAACCAAAAGAACCTTAGGACAAGGTACGCAGTGCTTTACCAATCTACCCACACTGGACCAATACCTTGGCGTGTAGCATCCGCTACACGTTTGATCCAAGGCAGCCAGCTTTCAGGGAGAAGGCTTACAGCTTTTCATCTAGTCCCCTGCATGCATCAGCCTTACTAGAGATTTGAACAATGCAAGGAATTCGCGAGAGCATGCGAAATATACACAAACACTGATCTCTGGCTGAAGGAGACTCGAACCTACGAACCTTAGGACAAGGTACGCAGTGCTTTACCAATCTACCCACACTGGACCAATACCTTGGCGTGTAGCATCCGCTACACGTTTGATCCCAAAGGGCCGCCAGCTTTCAGGGGGAAGGCTTACAGCTTTTCATCTAGTCCCCTGCATGCATCAGCCTTACTAGAGATTTGAACAATGCAAGGGGAATTCGCGAGAGCATGCGAAAATACACAAACCTGATCTCTGGCTGAAGGAGACTCGAACCTACGAACCTTAGGACAAGGTACGCAGTGCTTTACCAATCTACCCCCCACTGGACCAATACCTTGGCGTGTAGCATCCGCTACACGTTTGATCCAAGGCAGCCAGCTTTCAGGGAGAAGGCTTACAGCTTTTCATCTAGTCCCCTGAATGCATCAGCCTTACTAGAGATTTGAACAATGCAAGGAATTCGCGAGAGGGATGCGAAATATACACAAACACTGTCTCTGGCTGAAGGAGACTCGAACCTACGAACCTTAGGACAAGGTACGCAGTGCTTTACCAATCTACCCACACTGGACCAATACCTTGGCGTGTAGCATCCGCTACACGTTTGATCCAAGGCAGCCAGCTTTCAGGGAGAAGGCTTACAGCTTTTCATCTAGTCACACGCCAAGGTATTGGTCCAGTGTGGGTAGATTGGTAAAGCACTGCGTACCTTGTCCTAAGGGTTTGTAGGTTCGAGTCTCCTTCAGCCAGAGATCAGTGTTTGTGTATATTTCGCATGCTCTCGCGAATTCCTTGCATTGTTCAAATCTCTAGTAAGGCTGATGCATGCAGGGGACTAGATGAAAAGCTGTAAGCCTTTTCCCTGAAAGCTGGCTGCCTTGGATCAAACGTGTAGCGGGTGCTACACGCCAAGGTATTGGTCCAGTGTGGGTAGATTGGTTTAAAACACTGCGTACCTTGTCCTAAGGTTCGTAGGTTCGAGTCTCCTTCAGCCAGAGATCAGTGTTTGTGTATATTTCGCATGCTCTCGCGAATTCCTTGCATTGTCAAATCTCTAGTAAGGCTGATGCATGCAGGGGACTAGATGAAAAGCTGTAAGCCTTCTCCCCGAAAGCTGGCTGCCTTGGATCAAACGTGTAGCGGATGCTACACGCCAAGGTATTGGTCCAGTGTGGGTAGATTGGTAAAGCACTGCGTACCTTGTCCTAAGGTTCGTAGGTTCGAGTCTCCTTCAGCCAGAGATCAGTGTTTGTGTATATTTCGCATGCTCTCGCGAATTCCTTGCATTGTTCAAATCTTAGTAAGGCTGATGCATGCAGGGGACTAGATGAAAAGCTGTAAGCCTTCTCCCTGAAAGCTGGCTGCCTTGGATCAAACGTGTAGCGGATGCTACACGCCAAGGTATTGGTCCAGTGTGGGTAGATTGGTAAAGCATGCGTACCTTGTCCCTAAGGTTCGTAGGTTCGAGTCTCCTTCAGCCAGAGATCAGTGTTTGTGTATATTTCGCATGCTCTCGCGAATTCCTTGCATTGTTCAAATCTCTAGTAAAGGGTGATGCATGCAGGGGACTAGATGAAAAGCTGTAAGCCTTCTCCCTGAAAGCTGGCTGCCTTGGATCAAACGTGTAGCGGATGCTACACGCCAAGGTATTGGTCCAGTGTGGGTAGATTGGTAAAGCACTGCGTACCTTGTCCTAAGGTTCGTAGGTTCGAGTCTCCTTCAGCCAGAGATCAGTGTTTATATATATATATATTATATATATATATATATATATATATATATATATATATATATATATATATATATATATATATATATGCAAAACAACCACTCTGAAAGAATAGAGAAATTCCAAGCGCTTTCGTGACTACTCACATTATCAAGGAACTATGAAAGTAAAGCATCCAAGGAAGCTATATAAGGGGTCTGGCCGGCACCTCACTATCAGATCCCACAACGGTTTAAACACCTGACGCGCGCCGACCCAACTTGGATAGGTCCTTGGCACAACTCACCCCACAAACTATTCTACCCAAGAAATAAGAAATTTTAACGATTATTTGTCCAGTGTATTATTAAATTCTTCCCAAATTCTATTAATTATAAATGGATCTAATTTATATAAACCAAAGGAAATATTCATATTATTGTCAAAACTGCTTTTTATGAAACAAGATTCAATTATATTCCTGTCGACCATGGACTTGCTTGATACTACTTTCTCAACTTTTTGAAAATCAATTGGATGGTTAAAATCTCTTACATGAATAAATAGAGCATTGGAATCTTGTCCAGTTCTAATGCTATATTTATGTTGTTTTAATCTTAGTTCGAGATTTTTACCAGTTTGACCGTAATAAACTTTATCGCAAATTTTACAAGGAATCTTATAGACACATCCATCAGCATTTTGGGGGGAATTCTTTATCAAAAGTTTTTTTACTGTATCAAGATTTTTTAATACAACTTTAATATTAAAAGTCTTAAGAAGAGAAGGCATATCAACCAAGTTTTCATGGTAAGGGAGAACCAACATATTTTTATTTGAATAAGGCTGGTTGTCCCTTTTTGGATTGTAAAAAGTATTTCTAGCAACTTTAAAAGATTTATCAATTACATTTCTTGGGTATTTTAAATCATTACCTATTTCATAAATTTTGGATATTTCCTCATCTATGAACTCAGGACTACAAATTCGTAAAGCTCTCAATAACATTGATGAGAAAACAGACAGTTTGACTCTATCTTGATGCGAGGAATAATAGTGGACATATAACTGTGGACAAATAACTGTTCCTATGTCCACTATTATTCCTCGCATCAAGATAGAGTCAAACTGTCTGTTTTCTCATCAATGTTTTTGAGAGCTTTACGAATTTGTAGTCCTGAGTTCATAGATGAGGAAATATCCAAAATTTATGAAATAGGTAATGATTTAAAATACCCAAGAAATGTAATTGATAAATCTTTTAAAGTTGCTAGAAATACTTTTTACAATCCAAAAAGGGACAACCAGCCTTATTCAAATAAAAATATGTTGGTTCTCCCTTACCATGAAAACTTGGTTGATATGCCTTCTCTTCTTAAGACTTTTAATATTAAAGTTGTATTAAAAAATCTTGATACAGTAAAAAAACTTTTGATAAAGAATTCCCCCCAAAATGCTGATGGATGTGTCTATAAGATTCCTTGTAAAATTTGCGATAAAGTTTATTACGGTCAAACTGGTAAAAATCTCGAACTAAGATTAAAACAACATATATAGCATTAGAACTGGACAAGATTCCAATGCTCTATTTATTCATGTAAGAGATTTTAACCATCCAATTGATTTTCAAAAAGTTGAGAAAGTAGTATCAAGCAAGTCCATGGTCGACAGGAATATAATTGAATCTTGTTTCATAAAAAGCAGTTTTGACAATAATATGAATATTTCCTTTGGTTTATATAAATTAGATCCATTTATAATTAATAGAATTTGGGAAGAATTTAATAATACACTGGACAAATAATCGTTAAAATTTCTTATTTCTTGGGTAGAATAGTTTGTGGGGTGAGTTGTGCCAAGGACCTATCCAAGTTGGGTCGGCGCGCGTCAGGTGTTTAAACCGTTGTGGGATCTGATAGTGAGGTGCCGGCCAGACCCCTTATATAGCTTCCTTGGATGCTTTACTTTCATAGTTCCTTGATAATGTGAGTAGTCACGAAAGCGCTTGGAATTTCTCTATTCTTTCAGAGTGGTTGTTTTGCATATTCTGAAATCACCTGTTTACTGTGATCTTATTGCATATATATATATATATATATATATATATATATATATATATATATATATATATATATATATATATTATATATATACATATTTATATATATATATATACATATGTCGTGTCTCTCATACGTTTAAAGATATATTTTTTTCATTAATGCTGATGTAAAAATTTATAATTTTGCACCAAAAGGAACTTAGAAAACTTACCTAACCTTATTATAACAAGAACAATTTATTTTAGCCTAACCCAACTAAATATATTTTAGATTTATTTACAATAATTTAATACTAAACAAACGCAGTGAAATATATTTTTTCCGTTAGGTTCAGATTGATTTTTGCGAAATTATTGCATACACAAATTTTCACTTGTCCTATATTGCAAGATGAGCGTTGCTATTTAAGCCAAGATCGCAAGTTCTGCCTATTCGACACGACATGTTGAGAAATGGCATTACCAGTTAAGTTTAAAGACTTATACTTAACTTAAAAGGAAAACTCATCGCCTGCACAGCCGCCTCTGTAGACGAGGTCTAGAAGCTGTCGAAACCATCTCAACATGGGCTGTCAAGAAATATAATTTGTAAGATTATAAATTACCCCTAGGGGGTGTTATGTCAGCATATTTCATTCAATGATGGCTGACGACTTACTTGTGTGGACTCAATGGTCCGTATATCACCGGGGTTTATGATAAGTGACTAACTCACGACTTTATACTCAACTGCGCAGTCAATAGTAGTACATCACAAGTTAGAACACGTACCTGGGTATATGTATCTGACCCGTAATTACGCCCGGATATCCGTTTGAGTTGATTGAAGAATAGTGTTCTTTGAAGAATGTCGCACTACACTCTGTTGGATCGCAACACTCGTTGTTACACTGTTCATCAATAATTGTTCACACAATATCACTAAGAAGTTGATCACACTTCTCTGTAAGTGTTTATCGTGTTTTGTGAGACACTTTGTCCACACTAACGCACAGATCAGTGTTCTTTGTTGGTTATCCTGGCGTCAGTGTCACTCTCAGTAGAGTCAAAAGTAATCTGAAGACGCCACAGCGCCCCTTGCCGTCACTGCCTTAGCACAAAAAAAAAAGCTGACCTAGTACTTTTTGCTTCCTTGCCACTTCCTCGATGAAGCAAAGCAGAATGTTTGATTCTTGCTGTCTTAAGCATAGACAACAATGTCCACTATTTTTACCATGGTAATAAAGTGGGAGCAGGATTTTCCTTAATTGTCCTGCTAAAGTAAGAGATGTACTGTCTCTTATAAAAATACACTTTGCAACACTGGACTGCAAGGAGCAGAGGTCATTTGACCACGCATACTCGTACGGCATCTGTGATCAATTACTCACTGTAGCAGTAAACAAGACGCTCGCCCCTTCTGAGAGGGCTTGGCCCCTCAGGGCTGAAAGGGGCTGAAGGGGGCTGGAGAAAATCTCTCCACACGATATATATATATATATATATAATATATATATATATATATATATATATATATAATATATATATATATATATATATATATATGTATATATATATATATTTATATATATATATATATATATATATATATATATATATATATATATAATATAGAAATATATATATATATATATATATATATATATAGAAATATATAATATATATATATATATATATATATATATATATATATATATATATATATAGAAATATATATATATATATATATATATATATATATATATATATATATATATATATATATTATATATATATATATATATATATATATATATATCTTCTTTCAACGTACCAGCCGAATCCCACCGAGGTGGGGTGACATAAAAGGAAAAATGAAAGTTTCTCCTTTCAAATTTAGTAATATATACAGGAGAAGGGGTTACTAGCCCCTTGCTCCCGGCATTTCAGTCGCCTCTTACGACACGCATGGTTTACGGAGGAAGAATTCTGTTCCACTTCCCCATGGAGATAAGAGGAAATAAACAAGAACAAGAACTAGAAAGAAAATAGAAGAAAACCCAGAGGGGTGTGTATATATATGCTTGTACATGTATGTGTAGTGTGACCTAAGTGTAAGTAGAAGTAGCAAGACTTACCTGAAATCTTGCATATTTATGAGACAGACAAAAGACACCAGCAATCCTACCATCATGTAAAACAATTACAGGCTTTCGTTTTACACTCACTCGGCAGGACGGTAGTACCTCCCTGGGCGGTTGCTGTCTACCAACCTACTACCTATATATATATATATATATATATATATATATATATATATATATATATATATATATATATATATATATATATATATATATATATATATGTATATATATATATGTCGTGCAGAATATGTAAAACTGGTCAATTAGCAAGAACTCATTTAAAATTAATGAAATTTTCTCTTATACGTTTAAAAATATATTTTTTTCATTAATGTTGGTGTAAAAAATTTTAATTTTGCACCAAAAGAATCTGAGAAAACTTACCTAACCTTATTATAACAAGAGCAATTTATTTTAGCCTAACCCAGCTAAATATATTTTTGATTTGTTTACAATAATTTAATACTAAACAAACACAGTGAAATATATTGTTTTCGTTAGGTTCAGAATGATTTTGGCGAAATTATTGCATACACAAATTTTCACTTGTCGTATATGGCAAGATGAGCGTTGCTATTTAAGCCAAGATCGCAAGTTCTGCCTATTCGGCACGACATATATATATATATAATATATATATATATATATATATATATATATATATATATATATATATATATATATATATATACATATATAATATATATAATATATATATATATATATATATATATATATAGTTGTGTGTGTGTGTGTGTGTGTGTGTGTGTGTGTGTGTGTGTGTGTGTGTGTGTGTGTGTGTGTGTGTGTGTTTGTATGTGTGTGTGTGTGTGTGTGTGTGTGTGTGTGTGTGTGTGTGTGTGTGTGTGTGTGTGTGTGTGTGTGTGTTTGTATGTGTGTGTGTGTGTGTGTGTGTGTGTGTGTGTGTGTGTGTGTGTGTGTGTGTGTGTGTGTGTGTGTGTGTGTGTGTGTGTGTGTATGTGTGTGTGTGTGTGTGTGTGTGTAATTATATTGTTATGGTAGATAAATTCGTCTAAGATGGATGTCATTCCTCGCCACTGACGCTACAAACATTCCAAACATTCCTGAACTAGAATGTCACAAACATTCCACATACTGCCAGTGTCAACACCACTACCATCAGTGCCACTACTAGCAGTCACTGCCACCACTCTTAGCACTACCATCACCAGCATTGTCACCAGCTCTACTATTATCAATACCACCATCGCTGCCAGCCACCCCACCCCCAGCCTCCAGCATCACCACCTCCACTACCAACCAAAAAAATATCTCACCACCAAGCTCTTCTGGTTGAATCATAGATGAGGAGCACCCAAATGGGGCTCACCCCTCTTGGGCTCCCCGCCTGGGGCTTACCCGCCTGGGGCTTACCCGCCTGGGGATATCATAACAAGGTGTCCTATCCACACTAATCGATATGGTCACTCCTGCCTTGTTTTGTTCACTCCCACAGTTTCTTGCTCCCTCCCACAGTGTCTTGCTCCCTCTCACAGTGTCTTGCTCCCTCCCACAGTGTCTTTCTCCCTCCCACAGTATCTTGCTCCCTCCCACAGTGTCTTGCTCCCTTCCTCAGTGTCTTGCTCCCTCCCACAGTGTCTTGCTCCCTCCCACAGTGTCTTGCTCTTTCTCACAGTGTCTTGCTCCCTCCCACAGTGTCTTCCTTCCTCCCACAATGTCTTTCTCTCTCCCACAGTGTCTTGCTCCCTCCCACAGTGTCTTGCTCCCTCCTACAGTGTCTTAAACCTTCTCACAGTGTCTTGCTCCCTCCCACAGGGTCTTGCTCCCTCCCACAGTGTCTTCCTCTCTCCCACAGTGTATTGCTCTCTCCCACAGTGTCTTGCTCCCTCCCACAGTGTCTTGCCTCCTCCCACAGTGTCTTGGTCCGTCCACAGTGTCTTGTTCCCACAGTATCTCGTTCTCTCCCACATTGTCTTGCTATCTCTCTCCCACAGCATCTTTCTCCCTCCCGCAGTGTCTTGCTCCCTCCCACACTGTCTTGCTTCCTTCCAGGGTTTCTTGCTCTCTCCTACAGAGTCTTGTTCGCTCCCACAGCGTTCTCCTCCCTCCCACAGTGTCTTTCTCTCTCTCACAGTGTCTTCTCACTTTCTTTTCTTATCGTCTGTCCCCTCTTCTTTCAGCGTTGAGCTGTAGGTGCACAATAAATTAGCCAATAATAGGACAAGCTGTGGGTGCACAATAAACTAACCACTAATAAGATAAGCGGTGGGTGCACAATAGACTAGCCACTAATCAGATAAGTAGTGGGTGCACAGTGAACTAGTCAATGAGTCTAGTCACTCCCTGTGGCGTGGACCGGGTATGTAACATTCTAGACGACGTTCGTCACATAACCCTTGTTGCGTCCTCTCGACCAGCCAACTGGCGTTTCGGAGTGTAGCCGTTCTGTGTCCCCAACTGCTGTATTTATTATTGTCAGTATCAACTCTCCTATCAGGTGAAAGCCGGCTCCCCCAGCCAAGGCGACGTCACACCTGTCTGCTTGGCTGGGAGGGCAGGCACTCCCTGGCTCTGGTCGTAACCGCTCATCTTAATACTGATAATAACTTTGCAAATATTGTACATAGTGGTGAAGGAATACACGGGTAGGGAAAAACAAACTACCCCAACTACTGTGTTTGTCTTACCCTTTCCAGGTGTGCTAAGTCGTTTCCAGGTGCGACAGGCCCTTGCCAGGTGTGACAGGCCCTTGCCAGGTGTGACAGGCCCTTGCCAGGTGTGACAGGCCCTTGCCAGGTGTGACAGGCCCTTGCCAGGTGTGACAGGCCCTTGCCAGGTGTGACAGGCCCTTGCCAGGTGTGACAGGCCCTTGCCAGGTGTGACAGGCCCTTGCCAGGTGTGACAGGCCCTTGCCAGGTGTGACAGGCCCTTGCCAGGTGTGACAGGCCCTTGCCAGGTGTGACAGGCCCTTGCCAGGTGTGACAGGCCCTTGCCATGTGCAAAAAGGTCCTTGCCAGGTGCAACAGGGCCTTGTAACCTGAAGGATTCTTTTATCCTAAGGAACTGGAAGCTATTCTACCCTTCCTTGTATCAAAGATGATTGTCTCTTATTCCCCAGGCACTGTGTCGCCCATTACCAGTGAAGGAACAGACGCAGTGCGTGCACACACACACACACACACACACACACACACACACTCCACCTCTTTATCACTCTGTCCCTCTCCCTTCCTCTCCCTATTTCTCTCTCCTTTACAACTCCCCCCCCCCACACATGCGGCACACACACACACACACACATTACAACTAACCTGTCTGTCTGTGTGTCTTTCCCTTTCCCTCTACCCACCTTCCCACTCTCTCTCCACCTCTCCATCACTCTGTCTGCCTCCCTCCCTCCCTCTTCCCATCTCTCTCCCCCCCCCTTACAACTCCCTTCCACACACACAAACAGCACACACACACATTACGACATCTAACCCATAAAAATTGGTGGCTCAGAGGGTAAGTCGAAGGCTCAGAGGATCAGAGGAATGTAATAATGTTGGTAGAATTACCGACAATATGTAAAGTAAAAGGACACAAGTGCAACCAATGTGACATTTTATTGTGGCAACGTTTCGAAACGTTGCCACAATAAAATGTCACATTAGCTGCACTTGTGTCCTTTTGCTTTACATATGGATCAGATGAAGATGGTGCTGGGATGGAACAAGGATGGAAGAGCAAACTAGGTGGGCTTTCTGCAAAAAGGGAGAAGAGGATGGTGGCAGAGAAGAAGAAATGGGAGTCACAACAGAAACTGCAGAAGCCATGATATAGGCCCTAGAATATGAGGTAAATAGGCTGAAGCAAGTTATGGGCTATTGCCCAGAGAAGACAGGATCTGAAGCAGATGCACCCCTACTGAATGAGGAGCCCAGCATAAAGGAAGGAGACATGACTTATGCTAAGGCCCTATCATTCCACCAAGAAAGGCCGAGGAATGAAGGGGGAGAGCTGTTGGGAGGAGGGATAGAAGTAAGGGAGGGGGGAGATGGTGGAGAAAGGGATATGCCCCATGCAGAGGCAAACCATGACACTAAGAGATACAGAAAAAAATAAGGGAGACAATGGCCATATACAAATGGGAGCCAGAGACACAGAGGGAAAGGCAATGGGAGGAGGAGAGGGAGAAATCAGTGTTTATTCATGGGCTTCAGGAGAGAGAGGGGAGGACACACAATGAAAGTTGGCTGAAGAAAAACAGGAGATTTAAAACATCTTCAAAGAAATAAGTGAGAAAGACATGACTGAAATAGTAAATTTTCAGAGAATACTGGGGTACTTGAAGGGAAGAAATCAGCTGGTCAAATTGATTTTCAAGACAGAAACAGTGTGGAACAGGATCCTGCAAGAGAAACAAGGCTGAAGGAATCATCTACA
The DNA here is from genome assembly GCF_026875155.1 of Cherax quadricarinatus. Taxonomy (NCBI): domain Eukaryota; kingdom Metazoa; phylum Arthropoda; class Malacostraca; order Decapoda; family Parastacidae; genus Cherax; species Cherax quadricarinatus. The sequence continues at coordinate 17,309,438 of NC_069407.1, forward strand.
TAGAAAATGGTATTCCTAGACAGAGACAAAACACGAACAGAATGACAGCAGCTGAGGGAGAGAACACAGAAATGAAATGGGCTAGGAAGAGAGAAAAGGACAGAGTCAGAAGAGGAAGACCAGACCAGGGCAGAGCAACAAGCATAAGCACACACAGAACCACCCCAGAACTCCAGAACCAAACACACCATCCCAACACAAACCACAATCGACCCTATCCCACAGCACACTGCCACGTCCACCACCCCCATAGATCCCTCAGAACACAGTGATGGAGAGGAAACTGAAGGTATGGTACACCAACACTGATGGAATAGTGAATAAGCAGGAGGAATGGCAAGAAAGAGTCAAAGAGGCATCACTGGACATCATAGCTGTCACAGAAACCAAACTCACAGGAATGAGAAGAGATACCATCTTTTCAAAAGGATATCAGAACAGAAGGGGTGAAGGAGTGCCACTGCTCATCAAAAACGAATGTAATTTTAATGAGCTGGAGAGAGGAAACAGAGGAGAAGCAAGAGACTACATAATAGGAACACTTCAGTCTAGAGGTCCCAAGGTAGTAATTGCAGTGATGTATAACTCACCGCAGAACAGCAGAAGGTCAAGGCAAAGGTATAATGAGAGTAATAGAGCAATGGTTGACACACTGGCTGAAGTGGTCAGAAGGGCTCATGCAAACAGGGAAAAGCTGCTGATTATGGGTGAATTCAATCACATGAAAATCAACTGGGAGAACCTGGAACCACATAAATGTGGAGGGCTAAGATGATGGAGGTGGTACTGGAAAACACCATGTACCGACACATAAGGGACACTACCAAAGAGAGAGGAGAGGATGAACCAGCAAGACTGGACCTAGTGGTAGGTAAGACACATGGGCAACAGTTAGGCAACTTTATTCCGAAACATACGATTACACTGTAGGCTTCTTTAGTCGAGTACAAAAGTAGGCAGGAGCCGTGGAGATGTGAGGACGATGTAATCACCCTTGAAGTCGGAGATTTCAAGGGTGATGGACTGATTACATCGTCTTCACATCTCCACTGCTCCTGCCTACTTTTGTACTCGACTGAAGAAGCCTACTGTGTAGGCGAAAAGTTTCAGAATAAAGTTGACTAACTGTTGCCCATGTGTCTTACCTACCAACCTGTCGGAATTGTATACCATTTTAATATTCACTGGACCTAGTTTTGAGTAGTGCAGATATTGAGGACATCACATATGAAAGACCCCTCGGGGCCAGTGACCACGTGGTTCTGAGCTTCGAATACATACTATAGTTACAAGTGGAGAGGGAAGCAGGAAGGGCAGGATGAATTAAGCCAAACTACAAGAGAGGGGACTACACAGGCATGAAGAATTTCCTGCACTAGGTTTAGTGGGACAAAAAACTGGCAGGGAAGTCAATAAATGAGATGATGGAATTTGTGACAACAATGTGAAAGAAAGTTGAGGAGAGGCTTGTACCCAAGTGTAACAGAAAAAACAAGAAAGCCAGGATGAGCCCATGGTTCACTCAAGGTGCAGAGAGGCCAAAACCAAGTGTGCTAGAGAATGGAAGAATCATAGAAGGCAAAGGACCCAGGAGAATAAGGAGAGCAGTCATCTAGCCAGAAATGAATATGCCCAAGTAAGAAGGGAGGTCCAATCACAATATGAAAATGATATAGCAGCGAAAGTCAAATCTGACCCGAAGCTATTTTACTGCCACATCAGAGAAAAACAACAGTAAAGGACCAGGTAATCAGGCTGAGGGAGGAAGGAGGGGAGATCACAAGAAACGACTGTGAAGTATGTGAGGAGCTCAACATGAGATTCAAACAAGTGTTCAAAGAGGAGGCAGAAGAGACTCCAGAAAGACGGAGAGGTGCGGCACACCATCAACTGTTGGACACAATACATACAACCAAGGAGGAGGTGAAGAGGCTGCTAAGCGAGCTAGATACCTCAAAGGCGATGGTTCCGGATAACATCTCTCCATGGGTCGTGAGAAAGCAGAGACGCATTGTGTATCACTAACAAAAATCTTTAACATTTTTATCGAAACAAGGCAACTACCTTAGGTATGGAAGTGGTGGAGTACCTAAAAAGGAATGAGCTTATTAACGACAGCCAGCATGGTTTCAAGGATGGGAAATCCTGTGTCACAAATCTACTGGAGTTCTATGACAGGATGACAGCAGTAAGACAAGAGAGGGAGGGGTGGGTAGGTTGCGTTTTCTTGGACTGTAAGAAGGCGTTTGACACAGTTCCACACAAGAGATTAGTGCAAAAGCTGGAGGACCAGGCAGGGATAACAGGGAAGGCACTGTGATGGATCAGGTAATAAATGTCAGGAAGACAACAGTGAGTCAAGGTACGTGTGAAGGCTTACTCAGCCCTGTAACAACTTCAGACAGTATTACCAAGGCTGGCTCCTCCTCAGGAAAATTAATGAATAGAAAAAGAACAAAAACTGACAAACATAAACACTTTATTATTTAGAAAATTTAAAATATAAAACACTTAAATATGAAATATTGATCCTACCTTAAAGAAAATGAAAAATGAAAAATATAAATGATATCTGAATTCAACGCTAATATATATATATATATATATAAATATATATATATATATTTTTTTTTTTTTTTTTTTTTTTTTTTTTTATTATCACACCGGCCGATTCCCACCAAGGCAGGGTGGCCCGAAAAAGAAAAACTTTCACCATCATTCACTCCATCACTGTGTTGCCAGAAGGGTGCTTTACACTACAGTTTTTAAACTGCAACATTAACACCCCTCCTTCAGAGTGCAGGCACTGTACTTCCCATCTCCAGGACTCAAGTCCGGCCTGCCGGTTTCCTGAATCCCTTCATAAATGTTACTTTGCTCACACTCCAACAGCACGTCAAGTATTAAAAAACCATTTGTCTCCATTCACTCCTATCAAACACGCTCACGCATGCCTGCTGGAAGTCCAAGCCCCTCGCACACAAAACCTCCTTTACCCCCTCCCTCCAACCCTTCCTAGGCCGACCCCTACCCCGCCTTCCTTCCACTACAGACTGATACACTCTTGAAGTCATTCTGTTTCGCTCCATTCTCTCTACATGTCCGAACCACCTCAACAACCCTTCCTCAGCCCTCTGGACAACAGTTTTGGTAATCCCGCACCTCCTCCTAACTTCCAAACTACGAATTCTCTGCATTATATTCACACCACACATTGCCCTCAGACATGACATCTCCACTGCCCCCAGCCTTCTCCTCGCTGCAACATTCATCACCCACGCTTCACACCCATATAAGAGCGTTGGTAAAACTATACTCTCATACATTCCCCTCTTTGCCTCCAAGGACAAAGTTCTTTGTTTCCACAGACTCCTAAGTGCACCACTCACTCTTTTTCCCTCATCAATTCTATGATTCACCTCATCTTTCATAGACCCATCCGCTGACACGTCCACTCCCAAATATCTGAATACGTTCACCTCCTCCATACTCTCTCCCTCCAATCTGATATTCAATCTTTCATCACCTAATCTTTTTGTTATCCTCATAACCTTACTCTTTCCTGTATTCACCTTTAATTTTCTTCTTTTGCACACCCTACCAAATTCATCCACCAATCTCTGCAACTTCTCTTCAGAATCTCCCAAGAGCACAGTGTCATCAGCAAAGAGCAGCTGTGACAACTCCCACTTTGTGTGTGATTCTTTATCTTTTAACTCCACGCCTCTTGCCAAAACCCTCGCATTTACTTCTCTTACAACCCCATCTATAAATATATTAAACAACCACGGTGACATCACACATCCTTGTCTAAGGCCTACTTTTACTGGGAAAAAATTTCCCTCTTTCCTACATACTCTAACTTGAGCCTCACTATCCTCGTAAAAACTCTTCACTGCTTTCAGTAACCTACCTCCTACACCATACACTTGCAACATCTGCCACATTGCCCCCCTATCCACCCTGTCATACGCCTTTTCCAAATCCATAAATGCCACAAAGACCTCTTTAGCCTTATCTAAATACTGTTCACTTATATGTTTCACTGTAAACACCTGGTCCACACACCCCCTACCTTTCCTAAAGCCTCCTTGTTCATCTGCTATCCTATTCTCCGTCTTACTCTTAATTCTTTCAATTATAACTCTACCATACACTTTACCAGGTACACTCAACAGACTTATCCCCCTATAATTTTTGCACTCTCTTTTATCCCCTTTGCCTTTATACAAAGGAACTATGCATGCTCTCTGCCAATCCCTAGGTACCTTACCCTCTTCCATACATTTATTAAATAATTGCACCAACCACTCCAAAACTATATCCCCACCTGCTTTTAACATTTCTATCTTTATCCCATCAATCCCGGCTGCCTTACCCCCTTTCATTTTACCTACTGCCTCACGAACTTCCCCCACACTCACAACTGGCTCTTCCTCACTCCTACAAGATGTTATTCCTCCTTGCCCTATACACGAAATCACAGCTTCCCTATCTTCATCAACATTTAACAATTCCTCAAAATATTCCTTCCATCTTCCCAATACCTCTAACTCTCCATTTAATAACTCTCCTCTCCTATTTTTAACTGACAAATCCATTTGTTCTCTAGGCTTTCTTAACTTGTTAATCTCACTCCAAAACTTTTTCTTATTTTCAACAAAATTTGTTGATAACATCTCACCCACTCTCTCATTTGCTCTCTTTTTACATTGCTTCACCACTCTCTTAACTTCTCTCTTTTTCTCCATATACTCTTCCCTCCTTGCATCACTTCTACTTTGTAAAAACTTCTCATATGCTAACTTTTTCTCCCTTACTACTCTCTTTACATCATCATTCCACCAATCGCTCCTCTTCCCTCCTGCACCCACTTTCCTGTAACCACAAACTTCTGCTGAACACTCTAACACTACATTTTTAAACCTACCCCATACCTCTTCGACCCCATTGCCTATGCTCTCATTAGCCCATCTATCCTCCAATAGCTGTTTATATCTTACCCTAACTGCCTCCTCTTTTAGTTTATAAACCTTCACCTCTCTCTTCCCTGATGCTTCTATTCTCCTTGTATCCCATCTACCTTTTACTCTCAGTATAGCTACAACTAGAAAGTGATCTGATATATCTGTGGCCCCTCTATAAACATGTACATCCTGAAGTCTACTCAACAGTCTTTTATCTACCAATACATAATCCAACAAACTACTGTCATTTCGCCCTACATCATATCGTGTATACTTATTTATCCTCTTTTTCTTAAAATATGTATTACCTATAACTAAACCCCTTTCTATACAAAGTTCAATCAAAGGGCTCCCATTATCATTTACACCTGGCACCCCAAACTTACCTACCACACCCTCTCTAAAAGTTTCTCCTACTTTAGCATTTAAGTCCCCTACCACAATTACTCTCTCACTTGGTTCAAAGGCTCCTATACATTCACTTAACATCTCCCAAAATCTCTCTCTCTCCTCTGCATTCCTCTCTTCTCCAGGTGCATACACGCTTATTATGACCCACTTCTCGCATCCAACCTTTACTTTAATCCACATAATTCTTGAATTTACACATTCATATTCTCTTTTCTCCTTCCATAACTGATCATTTAACATTACTGCTACCCCTTCCTTTGCTCTAACTCTCTCAGATACTCCAGATTTAATCCCATTTATTTCCCCCCACTGAAACTCTCCTACCCCCTTCAGCTTTGTTTCGCTTAGGGCCAGGACATCCAACTTCTTTTCATTCATAACATCAGCAATATATATATATATATAAAACTTGGGTGTCTGGTGTTGGTGACACTGCATGTTGTTGAAATCGTAGCCGTTGCCGCTGATGGGGGGGAGGGTCGCAGTTGTTGATGACAACCCACCGGCTCGTTCTTCACAGATTTTATAGCCGTCAATAATCCGTCCAGATGACAGGAAAGCAGGTTTTTTCCACTGCAATGATGAGGGGTTATATCCTGCTACTTGCATACACAAACAGGTAAGTGGATCAGAATTTGGGACGTCTCAGAACGTTAGTCCGTCTCCTTCAATTCTACTCGTTGATTGGCAGGTGACCCTCTCTGTCATTTCAAGCTGTAAAGAGAGACAGATTACCCACTGCTTAAGAAATCACTCTCCATGATAAGTACAATACCTAAAAGATGTGGTGATTATTAAAACATTTAACCTATCAAGACTGAAAGGACTAAGTTAATTATTGGTCAAAGTGAAGCTTTCAACCAATAAGTCCACTAGAATATGAGCAGGCGTGTACTTACAGTAGTGTTGGGAGCTGTGAGTCGAGTGATTTACTGTTTGACCGGAGCCCCACACGTCACCTTTCGGGGGGGAGGGGGAGAGGGAGGGGAAGGGATAGCGGGAGCTAGACTGACCCTACCTTAACAAGCAGCCGGCAATCAAACTATCACTTTCGGGAAGGGGGAAAAAGGGGGGAAGGGGAATAGCTGGAGCTGGACTTACCCTACCTTAACAAGTAGCCGGCAATGAAACTATTGTTACTATATACTCCCTCGCTACTCCTATCTATTGAACTTTTCCCTCACAGTACGTGGCGAGTGGTGTTCCACAGGGGTCAGTCCTAAGACAGGTGCTGTTTTTGGTGTTTGTGAACGACGTGACGGAAGAAATAGACTCAGAGGTGTCCCTGTATGCAGATGATGTGAAGTTGATGAAAAGAATTCAATCGGACGAGGACCAGGCAGAACTACAAAGGGATCTGAACAGGCTGCAGACCTGGTCCAGCAACTGGCCCCTGGAGTTCATCCCCACCAAGTGCAAAGTCATTAAGATTGGGGAAGGACAAAGAAGACCGAAGATGGAGTACAGTCTAAGGGGCCAAAGACTGCAAAATTCAATCAGGAAAAGGATCTTTGGGTGAGTATAACACCGGGCACAGCTCCTGTGGAGCACAGCAACCGAATAACTGCTGCAGCATATTGGAGCCTAGCAAACATAAGAACAGCATTTCGACTTCTCAATAAGGAATCGTTCAGGACCCTGTACATCGTGTACGTTAGACCTATATTGGAGTATGCGGCACCAGTTTGGAACCCACACCTAGCCAAGCACGTAAGAAAACTAGAGAAAATGCAAAGGTTTGCAACAAGACTAATCCCTTTCCTATGAGGAAAGGTTAAGGGAAATCGACCTGACGAAACTGGAAGACAGCAGAGATAGGGGGATATGATAACGACGTATAAAATACTGAGAGGAATCGACAATGTGGACAGAGACAGGATGTTCCAGAGATGGGACACAGCAACAAGGGGTTACATTCGAAAGTTGAAGACATAGGTATAAATCACAGGGATATTAGGAAGCATTTCTTAAGTCACAGAGTTGTCAGGAAGTGGAACAGTCTGGGAAGGATATAGTGGAGGCAGGATCCATACATAGCTTTAAGAAGATGTATGATAAAACTCATGGAGCAGGAAGAATGACCTAGTAGCGATCAGTGAAGAGGCGGGGCCAGGAGCTGTGACTCGACCTTTGCAATCTGAAGTAGGTGAGTACACACACACACACACACACACACACACACACACACACACAAACAAACAAACAAATACGAGCTATCATATTTATTCAGCTCAGTCAGACGGCGAGATCAACAAGTCTGGTGGCTGGAGGTCAACAACTGTGGTGGCTGGAGATCAGCAAGTGTGGTGGCTGGAGGTCAACAACTGTGGTGGCTGGAGGTCAACAACTGTGGTGGCTGGAGGTCAACAACTGTGGTGGCTGGAGGTCAACAACTGTGGTGGCTGGAGGTCAACAACTGTGGTGGCTGGAGGTCAACAACTGTGGTGGCTGGAGGTCAACAACTGTGGTGGCTGGAGGTCAACAACTGTGGTGGCTGGAGGTCAACAACTGAGGTGGCTGGAGGTCAACAAGTGTGGTGGCGGGAGGTCAACAACTGTGTTGCCTGGAGGTCAACGCCTGTGGTGACTGGAGGACAGTATCTGTGGTGGCTGAAGGTCAATAAGTATGGTGGCTGGAGGTCAACACCTGTGGTGGCTGGAGGTCAACAAGTGTGGTGGCTGGGATCATTAATTGTGGTAGCAGGAGGTCAGTAACTGTGGTGGCTGGAGATCAGCAAGTGTGGTGGCTAGAGGTCAATAACTATGGTAGTTGGATGTCAATAAGTTTTGTGGTTGGAGGCCAACACCTGTGGTGACTGGCGGACATCTGTGGTGGCCAACACCTGTAGTGGCTGGAGGTCAACGTGTAGTGGCCGGAGGTTAGCACCTGTGGCTGGAGGTCAATAACTGTGGTGACTGAAAGTCAACAAGTGTGGTGGCTGGCATCATTAACTTTGATAACTGGAGGTCAACAACTCTGGTCGTTGGAGGTCAATAACTGTGGTGGCTGGAGATCAACAGCTGCGGTGGCTGGAGGTTAACAGCTGTGGTGGCTTTAGGTCAACAACTGTGGTGGTTGGAAGTCAATAACTGTGGTGGCTGGAGGTCAGTAACTGTGGTGACTGGAGATCAATAATTGTGGTGATTGGAGGTCAACAACTGTGGTGGCTCGAGGCCAACAACTGTGGTGGCTGGAGGTCAATAACTGTGGTGGCTGGATGTCAATATTACCGACGATCTTGTCAACACACACACACACACACACAATGATCCTTCCTCTCAGTCTCTCTCCTTCCTATCTCTCCACGTTAATGTGGTTTTCACTCTTCCTTGCCTCATATTATCCCCGTCCCTTCTCACTCCCTCAGTGCCCTCTTCCTTTCTACCTTCTCTCTCCTTACAGTTTCTTCCCTTCTCTCTCTCTCTCTCTTTCTCTCTCTCTCTCACTCCTTTTCTCTACGCCCTATCTGAGGGAAGGAATTACATTCACTGTGCTTGGGTTGTTTTGACATTACGTGTTTTGTATGTTTTCCCACATCTTTTTATATCAGTGTCGTGTCTAGCACCGCCATACACACCCGTGTTCCTATCTTTGATGTTAACTCTGCACCTTCATTTTTCCGTTTCTTCAATTGGTTTCAGTGTTTACTCCAAGAGCGACGAGCGAGGTGAGTGCTACCACATCACACACACACACACACACACACACACACACACACACACACACACACACACACACACACACACACACACACACGCGCGCGCAACACGAGATTTAAGGCAGTATTCACAATGGAGACAGGAAGGACTCTGAGAAGACAGGACAGATGAGGGACACCAACAGGGAATACACAAAAAATTGTTGGATGACATACACACAGCTGAGGAGGTGAAGAACCTGCTAAGGGACCTTGATGCCTCAAAGGCAATGGGACCGGACAACATCTCCTCGTGGATCCATAGAGAGGGAGCAGAAATGCTGTGTGTGCCATTCAACACATCCCTTGAAACTGAGCAACTACCTGAGGTATGGAAGACGGCAAATGTAATTCCCATTTTTAAAAAAGGAGACAAAAAAGAGGCACTAAACTACAGACCTGTGTCACTGACGTGTATAGTATGCAAAGTCGTGGAGAAGATTATCAGGAGGAGAGTGGTGGAACACCTGGAATGGAACAAGATTATACACGCCAACCAGCAAGGATTCATGGAAGGCAAATCCTGTGTCACAAACCTTCTGGAGTTTTATGATAAAGTAACAGAAGTAAGACACGAGGGAGAGGGGTGGGTTGATTGCGTTTTCTTGGACTGCAAGAAGGCCTTCTACACAATTCCTCACAAGAGATTAGTGCAGAAACTAGAGGAACAGGCGCGTATAACGGGAAGGGCACTGCAATAGAGCAGAGAATACCTGACAGGGAGGCAACAACGAGTCATGGTACGTGATGAGGTATAACAGTGGGTACCTGTGACGAGCGGGGTCCCACAGGGGTCGGTCCTAGGACCAGTGCTATTTTTGGTGTATGTGAATCACATGATGGAAGGGATAGATTCAGAGGTGTCCGTGTTCGCAGATGATGTGAAGTTAATGAAAAAATTAAATCAGATGATGATCAGGCAGGACTTCAAAGAGACCTGGACAGGCTGAACACGTGGTCCAGCAACTGGATTCTCGAATTTAACCCTGCCAAATGCAAAGTCATGAAGATCGGAGAAGGGCAAAGAAGACCGCAGGCAGAGTATAGGTTAGGTGGCCAACAACTGCAAACCTCGCTCAAGGATCTTGGTGCGAGTATAACACCGAGCACGTCTCCGGAAGCACACATCAATCAGATAACTGCTGCAGCATATGGACGCCTGGCAAACCTGGCATACCTAAGTAAGGAATCTTTCAAGACACTGTACACCGTGTACGTCAGGCCCATAGTGGAGTATGCAGCACCAGTTTGGAACCCGCAACGGGTCAAGCACGTTAAGAAATTAGAGAAAATGCAAAGGTTTGCGACAAGGTTAGTTCCAGAGCTCAGGGGAATGTCCTATGAAGAAAGGTTAAGGGAAATCGGCCTGACGATACTGGAGGACAGGAGAGTTAGGGGAAACATGATAACTGTTACAAAAAACGCGGTTCTAAAAGCTTAGAGATCTCCAGTGAATACTAGAAAGGACTGCCCTTCTAGCATCCAGCCTGTTACTGGGTTTTCATAACAATTAGTCAGTATCCTTGTCCAATTATCCATTAGAATTAAATAAGAATTAATAGTGCTTCAGGATTACAACTGGTAGGCTACTAACTAGAGAAATTAAAATTTAATAAATTTATTAAGTCTAGAGGTACATTATCAAATTAAATTAAATCAATATCAACAAAATAAGAATAATCACTTCTCTCGTGTACAGTATTATTGTGCTGAAAGCACATATCTCATTTATAAGTCTTAAGTACCGTCTGGTACATTAACATTTAATAAGATTTACAAATATGTACAAGTAAGTTTGTGTGTATGTGTGTAAGTGCTCTAAGTAGTTCGCTATGTCTCACGACTCGACTAGACTTAAACAAGTGACTGACAAAGTCCTCAAATAAACTAACTTCTTGACCAACTGACAATCAGAACAGTCTGCTTGAACAATAAAAAGAATGCTAAGCGCAATAGCAATATAACAAGCAACTGCGACACAATCAGGATTAAGGAGATAATATAATGACACTAAGTAGGAACCATCAGCAAATCCTCCACAAAAGTCACAAAGCTCCCATATTACTGAATCTAAGTTCAGTATAAGAAAATCCCCGACTGTGACAATACACAGATACCAGTGCAAGTTAGGTCAGAAGCTACAGCTCAGGACCTGAGTTGCTCAGAGTGTCTAAGCGACACACAACCTCAGTACAACGTCGAAAATCACTAAGTCTATACAATGTTCTGTGAACAGAGTCTCCAGAACTAACAATAAAGCTACAGAGACGATCTTCCAACAAGGGCCAATAAGGAAGAGTTAGGCACTTGTCAGGAATACGTCCAACCACCAAGCGAGTCTAGACCAGACTGAATACTTCAGGTGAGGTGTGTACACCCCCCCTCGATCACGTGATAGCTCCGTGGACGGTTGCTGCCCAGCAACAACGAGAAGCCGGCAGAGTAACGAGCCACAAGCGATAATTACAGTAGTTAGACAATCAAGACTTGAACTTTGAGCACATAATATATGTATTACATCCTACCTAACAACATAACTAAATCAAATAATAATATAAAACAATATATTTACGATTTAGCTATTATCGCAAATATAAGCAATATAAAATTATATGAAAAGGTAATATACTATTATATATATATATATATATATATATATATATATATATATATATATATATATATATATATATATATATATATATATATATATATATACATCAAATACATTGTAACCCATTCAGGGGTTGCAACAATAACGACATACAAAATACCGCATGGAATAGACAAGGTGGACAAAGACAAGATGTTCCAGAGAGGGGACACAGAAACAAAGGTCACCCTTGGAAGCTGAAGACTCAGATGAGTCACAGGGATGTTAGGAAGTATTTCTTCAGTCATAGAGTGGTCAGGAAGTGGGACAGTCTGGTGAATGATGTAGTGGAGGCAGAAACCATACATAGCTTTAAGACGAGGTATGATAAAACTCATGGAGCAGGGAGAGAGAGGACCTAGTAGCGTTCAGTGAAGAAGCGTGGCCAGGAGCTGAGTCTCGACCCCTGCAACTACAATTAGGTGAGTACACACACACACACACACACACACACACACATGCACTACAATGGATCAGGGAATACTTGTCATGAAGACAGCAGCGAGTCATGGTACGTGGCGAGGTGTCAGAGTGGGCACCTGTGACCAGCGGGTCCCGCAGGGTTCAGTCCTAGGACCAGTGCTGTTTCTGGTATTTGTGAACGACATGACGGAAGGAATAGACTCCGAAGTGTCCCTGTTTGCAGATGACGTGAAGTTGATGAGAATTCATTGGATCGAAGACCATGCAGAACTACAAAGGGATCTGACAGCAATTGACTCCTGGAGTTCAACCCCACCAAGTGCAAAGTCATGAAGATTGGGGAAGGGCAAAGTAGACCACAGACGGAGTACAGTCTAGGGGGCCAGACACTACAAACCTCACTCAAGAAAAAAGATCTTGAGGTGAGTATAACACCAAGCACAGCTCCTGAAACGCACATCAACCAAATAATTGCTGCAGCATATGGGCGCCTAGCAAACCTCAGAACAGCATTCCGACATCTTAATAAGGAATCGTTCAGGACCCTGTACACTGTGTACGTTAGGCCCATATTGGAGTATGCAGCACCAGTTTGGAACCCACACCTAGCCAAGCACGTAAAGAAACTAGAGAAAGTGCAAAGGTTTGCAACAAGACTAGTCCCAGAGCTAAGAGGTATGTCCTATGAGGAGAGGTTGAAGGAAATCGACCTAACGACGCTGGAAGACAGGAGAGATAGGGGGGACATGATAACGACGACATACAAAATACTGAGAGGAATTGACAAGGTGGACAAAGACAGGATGTTCCAGAGATGGGACACAGCAACAAGGGGACACAGTTGGAAGTTGAAGACACAGATGAATCACAGAGATGTTAGGAAGTATTTCTTCAGCCACAGAGTAGTCAGGAAGTGGAATAGTTTGGGAAGCGATGTAGTGGAGGCAGGATCCATACATAGCTTTAAGCAGAGGTATGATAAAGCTCACGGTTCAGGGAGAGTGACCTAGTAGCGACCAGTGAAGAGGCGGGGCCAGGAGCTAGGACTCGACCCCTGCAACCTCAACTAGGTTAGTACACACTCATGACAACTGTATTTTGACTTGTCTGATCCTGTTTGATTTCCTCGTTTTGCTCTCCTGTATTTAACTGATTATTTGCTTGTGTTATATTTTTACCAGCAATGACTTAACTTTCTCCCTTTGAGCAATTAAAATTATATTTCAGGGCTATTGTTGTGGCCCCTCAGCAGCGTAAACTTGGGTTTAAACACATCTGACGACTTATGTGTGTTTGTAGAAGAAAGGCAAATGACAGCCGATGGCTTGAGGGACATGGGTGATGATGCAGTCACTTTGTTCACCTTTCTAGAAGATACTTCTGTCCTTTTTCCATTGATCACTGCAAATGAATAGGGACAATGAGAAAAGACAGGCTATACACGACCTACTCCTGCCCTTATTCACAACTCCTCTTCTCCCATGCTCCTCATCTAGTAGTGGTGTCTATCTCCCTCAATATGTGTCTATCTTCCTCAGTATATGCGGCTGTCTCGTTCCAGCCCAGTCCCTGAAGTGATCTTCCAAGAAGCGGAGCCGTTGCGGGACTGTTCACTTGTTCAACTGATCTGCCTCTTCATGGCGACATCATCTCAAACTCCTGAACACTGCAAGTGTTAAATGATGTCCCACTTGAAATATGGGATATGAACCTCACTGTGTGTTCACTCGAACAACAGCAAGTTCCAGTAACTTGAGCTCAAGCGGAGGTCATCCTGTACGTCAACTGTTTGCGTTCCTGAGGATCTCTTACCTGTACCTATGTGAATATAGCTACGTTATTAATCTGCGTTATAACGGGTTTTTTCAAGGAGATATTTTTACAGACCCTCTACCCTCCCCTTCCTTTCTCCGGTCGTTATTTTCCCTCCCAGTCAGCTTCCCCTTACCCTGTAAGTCTCCCCTTTCCTTACAGCCTTTCCTCTCACTGCCTGCTTGTCGTTTTCCTGCCAGCCTCCCCATTTCCTGCTAGCAACTCCTTTCTCTTCCCTTTCAGTCTCCCTCCCCTTACCATCCCTGCCCTACTCTTATCAGTAATCCCTCCTCACCTCCCCGCCCTATCATTTCCTCCTTCCCTCCCCGCCCAATAAGTCACCCCCTCCCCTCCTAGGCTGTTTAACTCCCTGAGTTTATTACCATACGGAGAGTGGTTCCAGTCCTTCACCTCTAATTGCCACTAATTGGTTCTGAAGTAGTTCCCAGGAGTATAGAGGGTGAGACTTTGATTAGTGGGTCAATGGGGCGCAAAATGTCCGCATTAATTGCTGTAATGGAGGCTGCTGGAAAACACTACTCGCCATCATAATAAGTCTGGAGGTAGCAGCGCGGCCAGCTATCTCTCACTGCGCTGTCTTGCTCAGGTCAAGCAGCGCGAGCAATCTCACTCTCTGCGCTATCTTACAAAGGTCAAGCAGTGCGAGCCAGCAATCTCGCTCTCTGTGCTATCTTACCCAGATCAAGCAGTGTGAGCCAGCAACCTCCCTGCCGGACTTCTGTGATATTTATTCCGTGCTAAAGTCAAGCACGCCACCGTGAAGTTAACCAGGATCTCAATCACTGCTGTGGCCATAGTATTTTAAATGCTGTTATTTTTCTCTCTGGCGTTTCTTCAAGAAGAGGAGGCCTTCATACTGTTGAAAGACTCATTATCCACGAAGCCTGGTTAGCGCACTGGCGCACTCAGCTCACACATTGAGGCCCGTGGTTCAATCCCCGGTAAGATAAGATAAGATAAGATTTCGTTCGGATTTTTAACCCCGGAGGATTAGCCACCCAGGATAACCCAAGAAAGTCAGTGCGTCATCGAGGACTGTCTAACTTATTTCCATTGGGGTCCTTAATCTTGTCCCCCAGGATGTGACCCACACCAGTCGACTAACACCCAGGTACCTATTTGCTGCTAGGTGAACAGGACAACAGGTGTAAGGAAACGTGTCGAAATGTTTCCACCCGCCGGGAATCGAACCCGGGCCCTCCGTGTGTGAAGCGGGAGCTTTAGCCACCAGGCCACCGGGCGAAAACATTAGGACGTATTTCATTAAGACACCTGCTGTGCCTGTTCACCTGTCAGTAAAATAGGTACCTGGGTATTAGTCGACTGGTGTGAGTCTCATCCTGGAGACCCCCTCAAGGAAGGCTCCTTGACGCTGGTGAGGGGCTCTTGATCTAGGGAATTGGATCTGTGCTCCAGTTGGATCTGTGCTCCAGTTCCCTGAATTAAGCCTGAACGCCTTCCATCCCCCCACAGGCGCTGTATAATCCTACGGGTTTAGTGCTTCCCCCTTGATTATAATAATAATAATCATCCTGGAGACAAAAGTGACCCAATTTGCCCGAAATGCTCTACATAACAATGGGCTTTCTATATAGTAGCACGTCACTGATATCAGCTAGGCCTGTATACCTTGAACATATACTTGTAGAAATAATAATAATAATAATAATAATAATAATAATAATAGTTATTATTATTATTATTATAATATTATTATTATTATCATTATTATTATTATCATTATTATTATTATCATTATTTATTATTATTATTATTATTATTATTATTATTATTATTATTATTATTATTATTATTATTATTATTATATTATTATTATTATTATTATTATTATTATTATTATTATTATTATTATTATTATTATTAATTTTATTATTATGAATAAAATAATAAAATTCGTTAGACTAATCCTCGATGACGTTCCAGCTGTGGAAGATGTTGCAATTAGTTCCTCAAGGCATGCAGGAGATACCTTCCCTCTGACATTCCAGTACTGGAAGATACTGTAGTTGCTTCCTCCAGGCTAATGCAAGAGACCACTGGCGTTCCAGCTCTGGAGGAGGCTGCCGTTGCTTCCTTCAGGTTTATGGAAGAGACCACTTGGGTTCCAGCTCTGGAGGAGGATGAAGTTGCTTACTCCAGGCTCACCGGAGGGACTTCATCTCTACCAAGGTCAAGATTAGCCTCATACTTGTACCTTTAACTGTCAGACTTACTATTAACGCCTTTTATCTATGTTAATATGAGTATAAAAAAACTTCAGTTCTAAATGCCAATGAAATTTTAAAAAATGCACTAAATATTTTTAAATTATTAATGCAGTAATGAAAATTTTGCAATTTATATTTAATTCAGACTTCTTACTTTCCTTTAAGTTTCACAGGGTGTTTAATAAGTTTGAAACCACAGGGGGTGTCGACACATACAAGACCATCACTCCCAGTGCCCTTGACAATGTATCTGCTGACAGGATATCCCATGGGCATTACTGTATAATTAATGGCGGTTTTCCATTTTCCCTTTTGTTTGCAGACTTACGGGACACCCTTTACTAGCTATGTTAACAATGAAGGCGACTTACTGTTATCTTAAGAAGGAAGGTGGACTGGAGAAAACAAACCATTCTAGCTAATGAGCGATCACCAGCACTCTCACCTGCGGTTCAAACCTTCCTACTTGGAGTCTACCTGGAAGGTATTCCGGGGATCAACGCCCCTGCGGCCCGGTCCACGACCAGGCCTCCTGGTGGATCAGAGCCTGATCAATGAGGCATACATTGGCAGGGTTTTGAGGCTCATTCATGAAAAAATTATTTAGATTATCTATCTTTAGACTGATTACTGGCTTGCTGATCACAGAGTCGTATTGATATTTCAGTATCTTACTCATTTCTTTGTTGTCATCTATGTAGGATCCGTCTTGTCTGAGCAGCGGCACTATACTAGAAGTGGTTTTTGCCTTGTTTTTGGCATATGAAAAGAAATATTTACCTTCTTTTTTCTTAGAGGAATATGCCTTGAACATTCTTCAGCTATCAAAAGGTTGATGTTTCCATGGCATTGGTTAGTGTCCATATAATTTAAGATATCTTCCCAGCATGTTTCATTGAGGACATAGTTTACCTGGTCCCAGTTGATGTTCGTGTTGTTGAAGTTGAATTTGGTGAAGGTACCCTCATAGCTGTATGCATTTTGCTGGTCAGGATCCCTGTGCATGTAAGTCTGAACTTCGATAAGATTGTGATCAGAATTAATTGTTTTTTATATTGTTATGTTTCTTACCAGGTCCTCATTATTTGTGAAAATAAGGTCTAGTGTGTTCTCCAGTCTTGTTGGCTCCACTATCTGCTGGCTTAGGGTGTGTGGCTATCCTTGTTGCGTCCCTGAACTGCACGCAATAATTTAATATTCTATATATATTTGATTACCATATAATTTTATATTGGAGATGTTTTCATTAATAGCTAAAATGAAAATTTCTGGCTTTATATTATTTAACCTAGCTTGTGTAAATTAGGTAGGATATATTTAGTTGTATAATTGGCTTAACTCTTGTTAACCCTTTGTCCACTTGTTGCAATCACTGGAGTAGCTGTGAGTCACATGATCACACCCAATGTTCGGGCTGCTGGGTTTGCCTCATTGAGTTACCTCCTGATTTCTTTTAGGAGGCACATCAAGCCCTCTCTCTGGCAGTTGATTTTCTCTCTTAAGGGTCCCTTTGAGTTCTCTCTTACTCTGGTGGTTAATTTGTTGGTTCAGCTAACTTAATCCGCCTTGTCAGCCCTTATGGGTTATTCCATGGTTGGTATAGTACGTCTCCGTGGGTGAGACAGAATGTACTGTTCGTCGTACCGTGACACGCAGTTATTTGTGTGTACTTGTCGGTACAAATCTGTTTGGGAATATGGAGACATCACTAGATTTGAGTTTATAGTCGTATTCTCACTTATTTGTATGTATGTTGTTGCCTTGCTCATATCCTTGAGTTTTTTCATAGTATGTACCAGTCGGTACTTGAGAACCTTATTGAAGGTATACCAAAATATACATATATCAAGAGAAGTTTAGGAGCTTGGCTCCTTGTTTATGTCAAATATTTTAATTCTGTATATATGCTCCTCTAGACAACATTACCAGTAAAGATCTTCGATTTTATTTTGCTTTGTGTTCATTCGGTTGGGATCCTTCTTAATACTGAAGAGGGCTATAGAATAGCCTGGACAACTGGAAAAGAATAAAATCCAACCTCTTGTTACGAAACCAGAAACAGGCCAACAGCTAGAAGGGGACCAATTAGTTAACCCTGGAGACGTCTGTTGCAGAAGACGTTTTTTGCAACAATCCCTGATACACTGTATTTAAGCAAAAAGATTTAACCGCAGGATCCTTTTTACTAAAAGTTTAAGGATCTTGTTTACCTGGAGTTACCTGGAGAGAGTTCCGGGGGTCAACGCCCCCGCGGCCCGGTCTGTGACCAGGCCTACATCTTTGTGCTCAGTTCACATGTTCTAATTGTAGCATTAGATACATAGGAATTTCATTACTAAAGTTTGTGAACATCAAGGCACTGTTGTACAGAAACTCCGTACCTCTGGCCACAGTTCCTCATTCACGTATCAGAAATGATTCTGAATTCACTGAATTTTCATCGAGCCTATATAGTTTAAAAATTATAGCTAAATTAGAGAATACTTCGAATTTAAGAATTCTAAGAGGCTTACATATTGATAACCATAAACCTGGACCAAATGACACAGACTCTGCCTCTAACTTGTTTACTCTCAAATAACTTTAGGTTACTCCCACTTTTCGGTGAGTCCAGTTGTCTGGTATTCTCTATAGCGGAGTATTGGAGGACGTGTAAACAAAGTCTTTTCCTCAGTGAGTCTCTAACTTTCTTTTCTTCTCATATACAAATAACCCGCACATAGGAGAGAGAAGTTTACGACGACGTAGCGGTCCCACTTGGACCGTTTACAAAGTCACACTAAATGGTCCAAGTCGAACTGAAACATCGCCGCATGTGCGGGTTATTTGTATAATGTTCCAGTCACGGTATTGTGCCTTTTTATTTTATCTTTTCTCACGTTTTGGTACTCCTTTGGTGTACTTCTAATGACCTTCTTTCCAAGCTTCGTACATCACAGTGACTCTACTCACTTGTGATCAGCTTATTCCATATAAGACATCTGAACACCTCCCAACTAAATTTTAATCATTCTACACTGTATGTTGCTAAATCATCCTCCTTTGTGTGTGTGTGTGTGTGTGGTGTGTGTGTGTGTGTGTGTGTGTGTGTGCGTGTGTGTGTGTGTGTGTACACATATAACTGACCCTCACATCCACCCTCTCTTTCTTATTTCGTCTCCTAGTTTCTTCTTCTTCTTCTCTAGCTTTCTCCTTCCGTACTCTTCAGCCCCTTCCCTTCGGATCATCCGTCACTTATATGGATAATTGGACAGTTGGCATTTGCAGAGTGGCACTAATGTGCCTGCCTGCACCAAGCTGCCACTGACGACCTCTAAGTATTTATCTATCTATTTATTTATCTATTTATCTGTCTGTGTATCTATTTATCTATCTATTTATCTCTGTATGTATGTATGTGTGTATGTATGTATGTATGTATGTATGTATGTATGTATGTATGTATGTATGTATGTATGTATGTATGTATGTATGTATGTATGTATGTATGTATGCATATATATATATATATATATATATATATATATATATATATATATATAGTATAAAATAGAGAGAGAGAGAGAAGAGAGAGAGAGAGAGAGAGAGAGAGAGAGAGAGAGAGAGAGAGAGAGAGAGAGAGAGAGAAGAGAGAGAGAGAGAGAGAGAGAGAGGAGAGAGGAGAGAGGAAGAGAGAGAGAGAGAGAGAGAGAGAGAGAGAGAGAGAGAGAGAGGAGAGAGAGAGAGAGAGAGAGAGAGAGAGAGAGAGAGAGAACTGCACTGGAACCTCATTCTCAGAGAGAAGAATAAACGTACTTCACGGAAAGCTCAAGGTTCTCCCCAGAGCTGTTTGAATATTTAATTCTCCTACCACCCCCTATATTCTATATTCTATGTAGACTTTATTTATAGACAGAATACATTGTCAAAAAAATACAACCATAAATACACTGGTACATTTCTCCTCTTTCTCTCTCTCTCTCTCTCTCTCTCTCTCTCTCTCTCTCTCTCTCTCTTATATATATATATATATATATATATATATATATTATATATATATATTATTTAGCATAATCCATTCTCCACGTACCAACACCAATTTATTCTCCACGCACCAACACCACTCCGAACAAAGTTATAATCCTTCCCAACAGCCAGGTTGCACTGAACGTTTCCAAGGTACTCGTACGAACTAACACTCGAGTGGCCATCGCACCCTGCACTTCCATAAGGGATCTAACCAGGGCAAAATCGAACCACCATGAACCAGTCAATGCAGGAGTATACACTATACCTTGTGGAGGCTGTGACAAGATATATGTGGGTGAAACAGCAAGGAACCTCGAAACTCACCTCAATGAACACATTAATGCATGTACGAGTGATAACTTGAACAACGCCTGCGTACAACACCGGAATTCCACCAATCACCTCATGAAATTCAATAACACCCGACTAGTGATCAGAGAGCCTAATTTCCGCAGCCGTAAATATCTTGAATCATCATTAATCACTATTTCTAACACAATCAAGCAAAATAAAGGCAGTTTCATCCTCTCTGAAGTATTAGCAAAAATCCTCCTCAAAACAGCAAACTCTGCGATCACATAGTCTCTGCTGCTAATACTACACAAGACCGTAACTGAGGAGGAACACTGAAACAGACCTCAAATCCTACCACCTACAGAAATATTTGTCTAAACTATTTTTATGCTTCCCAAGTAATAGCTTTAATAACCTTCTACTCATGTGCAAGTTGATTGTTCTACCATATTGTGTTACTACTACTGCAACTAATATTACTACTACTACTACTACTACTACCACCTTTAGTATTACACCTCACTCTAAGCCTATATATACCCTCTGTTTCCATGTACTGTTTGTAACGGCTTGACAAAGCTGCTGGAGAGCGAAACGTTGCCACAATAAAATGTCACATTTATTGTATTTGTGTCCTTTTACTTAACACAATATTTTTCCTTGGATTCAGAATGATTTTTTGCGAAATTATTGCATACACAAATTTTCGTTTGCCTTATTCAGGAAGAAGAGTGTTGCTATTTAAGCCAAAATTAGCTTTTGGGAGATTCTAAAGAGAAGTTGCAAAGGATAGTGGACGAGTTTGGAAGGATGTGTAAAGGTAGTGAATATAGATAAGAGTAAGGTGATGAGGGTATTAAACGATATAGATAAAGAAAAATTGGATATCTCATTGGAGGGAGGGAGTATGGAAGAAGTGAATATTTTCAGATATTTCGGAGTTGACTTGTCAGCGGATGGGTTTATGAAAGATAAGATTAACCATAGAATTGATAAGGGAAAAATGGTGAGTGTACGTTGAGGTATCTGTGGAGACAACAAACGTTATCCATGGAGGTAGAAAAGGGAATGTACGAAAGTATAGTGGTACCAATACTCTTATCTGGGTGTGAAGCATGGGTTGTAAATGCTGCAGCGAGGCTGCTGGAGGCAGTGGAGATGTCCTGTCTAAGGCCAATGTGTGGAGTAAATATTATGTAGAGATTTCGTAGTGTGGAAATTAGGAGGTGTGGAGTTACTAAAAGTATTAGTCAGAGTGCTGAAGTGGGGTTTGTTGAGGTGGTTTGGTCATTTAGAGAGAATGGAACAAAGTAGAATGACATGCAGAGCGTATGAATCTGTAGGGAAAGGAAGGCAGGATAGGGGTCGTTCTCGAAAAGGTTGGAGGGAGGGAGTAAAGGAGGTTTTTGTGGGCGAGGAGCTTGGACTTGTAGCAAGCGTGCATGAGCGTGTTGTATAGTGAGTGAATGGAGACGAATGGTTTTTGGGATCTGACGAGCTGTTGGAGTGTGCGCAAGGTAATATTTTGCGAAGGGATTCAAGGAAACCGGTTAGCCGGACTTAAGCCCTGGAAATGGGAAGTACAATGCCTTCACTTTAAAGGAGGGGTTTGGGATATTGGCAATTTGGAGGGGCATCTAAACTGTCGTATCTGAGCGCCTCTGCAAAGACAGTGATTATATGTGAGTGATGGTGAGAGTGTTGAATGATGGTGAATGTTTTATCTTTCTTTTTGGGTTTTTCTTTTTGGGTATCACCCTGCTTCTGTGGGAAACGGCCTACGTGTTAATATATATATATATATATATATATATTATATATATATATATATATATATATATATATATTATATATATATATATATATATATATATTAATATATATATATATATATATATATATATATTCGAGTTAGCGATCTCTTCTTATCGGCTCCAATTGGCAAAGGTGCATATTACATACAGGACACATACCCCTCATACAGTGAAGACAATGGCCAGATATACTCACACAGGTAGCTGGCAAATCAGACGCCCATACGCACTCACCAGACACGTGAGATACCATTGTACTGACGACTGGCTGTTGGGAAAAGAATGCGGGAAAAAAAAAGGTGAGAGAGAGAACGGTGAGAGAGGAAGATGAGAGAGAAAGGTGAGAGAGGAAGATGAGAGAGGAAGGTGAACGAGGCAGGTTAAATTATGTAAACAAAAATTAACCGTATTTCCACACATTTAATCCTACAGCAGCGAACTAACACAAGCTGTCGGGTAACGCCATCCACCTTCCCAGACAAGAACTCAGGGAACCAGGTCGAGTTAGGCAAAAGACTTCACATATGGAATTGCGCATTACAGAAGCAATTCTTCATCACTTCTACTGGAACACCAGTTGGCTGACAGCATGAGCTTGGGTGCCTGGTAATTACTAATGGTAATGGTAATGCAATTATGTTATTAAGAGGTGCCCTCGCCTTACCCAATGTTGTCACCAGGTGCCCTCACCTCTCACAATGTTGTCACCAGGTGCCCTCGCCTTACCCAATGTCACCAGGTGCCCTCACCTCGCACAATGTTGTCACCAGGAGCCCTCGCCTCGCACAGTGTTGTCAGCAGGTACCCTCGCCTCGCACATGTTGTCACCAGGTACCCTCACCTCGCACAATGTTGTCACCAGGTGCCCTCGTCTCGCACAGTGTTGTCACCATGTGCCCTCGTCTCGCACAGTGTTGTAACCAGGTTCCCTCGCCTCGCACAGTGTTGTGACCAGGTGCCCTCGCCTCGCACAATGTTGTCACCAGGTGCCAGCGTCTCGCATACTGTTGTCACCAGGTACCCTCGCCTCGCATAATGTTGTCACCAGGTTCCCTCGCCTCGCACAATGTTGTCACCAGGTGCCAGCGTCTCGCACAATGTTGTCATCAGGTGCCAGCGTCTCGCATAATGTTGTCACCAGGTGCCCTCGCCTCGCATAATGTTGTCACCAGGTGCCCTCGCCTCGCACAATGTTGTCACCAGGTGCCAGCGTCTCGCATAATGTTGTCACCAGGTGCCCTCGCCTCGCATAATGTTGTCACCAGGTGCCCTCGCCTCGTGCAATGTTGTCACCAGGTACCCTCGCCTCGCATAAGGTTGTCACCAGGTGTCCTCGCTTCGCACAGTGTTGTCGCCAGGTGCCAGCGTCTCGCATAATGTTGTCACCAGGTGCCAGCGTCTCGCATAATGTTGTCACCAGGTGCCCTCGCCTCGCACAATGTTGTCACCAGGTGCCAGCGTCTCGCATAATGTTGTCACCAGGTGCCAGCGTCTCGCATAATGTTGTCACCAGGTGCCCTTGTCTCGCATAATGTTGTCACCAGGTGCCCTCGCTTCGCATAATGTTGTCACCAGGTGCCCTCGCCTCGCATAATGTTGTCACCAGGTGTCAGCGTCTCGCATAATGTTGTCACCAGGTGCCCTCGCCTCGCACAATGTTGTCACCAGGTGCCCTCGCCTCGCATAATGTTGTCACCAGGTACCCTCGCCTCGCACATGTTGTCACCAGGTACCCTCACCTCGCACAATGTTGTCACCAGGTACCCTCACCTCGCACAATGTTGTCACCAGGTGCCCTCACCTCGCATAATGTTGTCACCAGGTGCCCTCGCCTCGCACAATGTTGTCACCAGGTGCCCTCGCCTCGCATAATGTTGTCACCAGGTGCCCTCACCTCGCATAATGTTGTCACCAGTGCCCTCACCTCGCATAATGTTGTCACCAGGTGCCCTCGCCTCGCATAATGTTGTCACCAGGTGCCCTCACCTCGCATAATGTTGTCACCAGGTGCCCTCACCTCGCATAATGTTGTCACCAGGTGCCCTCACCTCGCATAATGTTGTCACCAGGTGCCCTCACCTCGCATTATGTTGTCACCAGGTGCCCCACCTCGCATAATGTTGTCACCAGGTGCCCTCACCTCGCATAATGTTGTCACCAGGTGCCCTCACCTCGCATAATGTTGTCACCAGGTGCCCTCGCCTCGCACAATGTTGTCACCAGGTGCCCTCACCTCGCATAATGTTGTCACCAGGTGCCCTCACCTCGCATAATGTTGTCACCAGGTGCCCTCACCTCGCATAATGTTGTCACCAGGTGCCCTCACCTCGCATAATGTTGTCACCAGGTGCCCTCACCTCGCATAATGTTGTCACCAGGTGCCCTCGCCTCGCACAATGTTGTCACCAGGTGCCTCGCCTCGCACAATGTTGTCACAGGTGCCCTCGCCTCGCACAATGTTGTCACCAGGTGCCCTCACCTCGCACAATGTTGTCACCAGGTACCCTCGCCTCGCACAATGTTGTCACCAGGTGCCCTCGCCTCGCACAATGTTGTCACCAGGTACCCTCGCCTCGCACAATGTTGTCACCAGGTACCCTCGCCTCGCACAATGTTGTCACCAGGTACCCTCGCCTCGCACAATGTTGTCACCAGGTACCCTCGCCTCGCACAATGTTGTCACCAGGTACCCTCGCCTCGCACAATGTTGTCACCAGGTACCCTCGCCTCGCACAATGTTGTCACCAGGTGCCCTCACCTCGCACAATGTTGTCACCAGGTGCCCTCGCCTCGCACAATGTTGTCACCAGGTACCCTCACCTCGCACAATGTTGTCACCAGGTACCCTCACCTCGCACAATGTTGTCACCAGGTACCCTCGCCTCGCACAATGATATCCAGCAAAGTGCTTCTTTGTAGAAGTCAGCGACCGACATTCCAAAATTTAGGAGAAATGGATTAATGTATTCCAATGTTGTTGTTGGTAAGAACAATGTTGGTGGATAGACAAGTTGTTGTTGTTGTTGTTGTGGTAAGAACAATGTTGGTGGGTAGACAAGTTGTTGTTGTTGTTGTTGTGGTAAGAACAATGTTGGTGGATAGACAAGTTGTTGTTGTTGTTGTTGTGGTAAGAACAATGTTGGTGGATAGACAAGTTGTTGTTGTTGTTGTTGTTGTTGTTGGTAAGAACAATGTTGGTGGATAGACAAGTTGTTGTTGTTGTTGTTGTGTTTAAGAACAATGTTGGTGGATAGACAAGCTTTTTATATTGGTAAGAACAGCCAAGACAAGACTCGCAGCAATGGTTTCAAGTTGGAAAAATTCAGATTCAGGAAGGATATAGGAAAGCACTGGTTTGGTAATAGAGTTGTGGATGAGTGAAACAAACTCCCGAGTACAGTTATTGAGACTAAAACGTTGTGTAGCTTTAAAAATAGGTTAGATAAATACATGAGTGGGTGTGGGTGGGTGTGAGTTGGACCTGACTAGCTTGTGCTGCTGGGTCTGGTGCCGTGCTCCTTCCTGAGTGGAGGTGGCCTGACTAGGTGGGCCATTGGGCTAATCCGGGGCGAGGGGGAATGGACCTGCTCCGCATGGGTCAGTAGGCCTACTGGGTTGTGGGCAGACAAGGACTGATGATTACTAGTTTCGTAGACACTTCCGTCAGGGAGAAACCTCAACAATGCCAGAGTTAGTTTAATATCTTTATTATGCATCCCATACCCATCCTGTGAGCGGTTGTCATCCCATACCCATCCTGTGGGTGGTAGTCACCCCATACCCATCCTGTGAGCGGTTGTCATCCCATACCCATCCTGTGGGTGGTAGTCACCCCATACCCATCCTGTGAGCGGTTGTCATCCCATACCCATCCTGTGGGTGGTAGTCACCCCATACCCATCCTGTGAGCGGTTGTCATCCCATACCCATCCTGTGGGTGGTAGTCACACCATACCCATCCTGTGGGTGGTAGTCACCCCATACCCATCCTGTGGGTGGTAGTTACACCATACCCATCCTGTGGGTGGTAGTCACCCCATACCCATCCTGTGGGCGGTAGTCACCCCATACCCATCCTGTGGGTGGTAGTTACACCATACCCATCCTGTGGGTGGTAGTCACCCCATACCCATCCTGTGGGCGGTAGTCACCCCATACCCATCCTGTGGGCGGTAGTCACCCCATACCCATCCTGTGGGTGGTAGCCACACCATACCCATCCTGTGGGTGGTAGTCACCCCATACCCATCCTGTGGGCGGTAGTCACCCCATACCCATCCTGTGGGTGGTAGTTACACCATACCCATCCTGTGGGTGGTAGTCACCCCATACCCATCCTGTGGGTGGTAGCCACACCATACCCATCCTGTGGGTGGTAGTCACCCCATACCCATCCTGTGGGTGGTAGTCACCCCATACCCATCCTGTGGGTGGTAGTTACACCATACCCATCCTGTGGGTGGTAGTCACCCCATACCCATCCTGTGGGTGGTAGTCACCCCATACCCATCCTGTGGGCGGTAGTCACCCCATACCCATCCTGTGGGCGGTAGTCACCCCATACCCATCCTGTGGGTGGTAGTTACACCATACCCATCCTGTGGGTGGTAGTCACCCCATACCCATCCTGTGGGTGGTAGTCACCCCATACCCATCCTGTGGGTGGTAGTTACACCATACCCATCCTGTGGGTGGTAGTCACCTGAATGAATATCACTGTGTTGCAGTGTCAGACACTGCAACACAATGGCATCTTGGTACAGAAGAGAAAACACCTTGGACAACTTCTTCAAGTGAGAACCGTTTGTTCTGAGAGGGACGTGACCTCTCAGTGACTACATTCTCACTACTACTACTCTGCATCTCTCTTTCTGACAGTATTAAAGTCTCAACACTGTCGCTTGATCTTCAGTTAGTTCCAGACTTTGGAGCAGAACTTCTCCAGGCTGAGGGACTGACAACCTCAAATCTACGACTTTAAGGGTGATGGACTGATTACATCGTCCTCACATCTCTACTGCTCCTGCCTACTTCCTGTACTCGACTGATGAAGCCTACTGTGTAGGCGAAACGTTTCGGAATAATGTTGCCTGGTAGTCACCTCATACCCATCCTGTGGGCAGTAGTCACCCCATACCCATCCTGTGGGAGGTAGTCACCCCATACCCATCCTGTGGGCGGCAGTTACCCCATACCCATCCTGTGGGCGGTAGTCAAATTATTACAGCGGTACATAATGGGTCCAGGGACTGGACACCAAAGGTACAAAGGTAATGAACTCCAGGTAGATCTGGTTACAATCATGGCAAGTTACAAAGGTAATCAACCATCTACACTCCTATACATCGTAACAATGCGTCAAGGACAGTATTTGTGCGACGTCTCGCTCACAGTGGGTTTATAAACTTTGCACAGAAACGATGAAAAATTAGCGGCTTATCAAGCTTACAGATTAGGTTAGATTTTGTTAGTTTAGGTTAGGTTAGGTTAGATTAGGTTAGGTTAAGCAACTCAGTTAGAGGAGCTGCTATTGAAGAAAAATTAGCAATGAAAGATCTATAAAAACCTGCTAAGCCCACAAAGGATCTTACGACATCAGCAGTTTTGGGAGATGGAAAATTTAGCACAGCCGTTACTTTATTTTGGTCAGTCATAACCCTTCTAGGAGTGACTACGTGACCAAGAAACCTGATCTCTGATCTGAAAAATTGGCACTTTGATAGTTTGATTTTCAAATTAGCATCTTCAAGCATACTCAGCACCATATCCAGTCTCTCTAAATGCTTGTCCACGTCATTGGACATGATGATTACATCATCTAGATACACCATAAGTGCTGTTCCTGTCAGGCCTCTAAATGTTAGTCATGAGCCTCGAGAATGTGATAGGCGATGAGCGTAAGCTGAAAGCCATATGGAGGAAGTGATAATGACCTGTTGGAGTGGAAAATGCGGTTAGCTCTTGGCTGTCCTCATGAAGGGGGACTTGCCAAAACTCTTGTAACAAATCTAGAGCCGAAAAGACCTTGTTATCTCCGATATTACGCAAAAGGTTGCCTAGTACAGGAAGTGAGAAGCTATCTGGGATAGGTTTCGTGTTTAGCTTCCTAAAGTCTATCACTGGACGCCAAGTACCGTCCTTCTTAGGTTCTAGAATCAAGGGCGCATTCCAGGGTGAATTACTCTGTGCAATGACACCATCAAGCATCTGATTGACAAATTCTTCTGCGACAGCAACTTGTGACTGGCATTCTGTACGCAGGTATATAAATAGGTCTGGCACCAGATTCAAGCGAGATACGATGAGACAATAGGTTCGTTATACCCATCTTCTTGCCTGGTAAGGCAATGGCTTTACGATGTTTGTTCAACAAACGCTTGACCTCGTCCGGGAAGTCAGTAGGAGCTAAGTCTTTTTCCTCAACTGGTGGGATAGACTGATCCAGTGGAGTGGATAGACTCCTTGGCTGAAATAGCACCTACCCACTGGTCAGGTGACAACTCTTCTGCATGACCAAGGTCTACAGTATTGGTTTTCGCTCTGAGTCGAATACTGTGACCAGAAGTATTAGCTATAAAAGTTTCGAAAGATCTTGCCATCTTTAACAACGCGTAAAGACGGCTCGACAAACATACCTTTTACAGGAATCACTATCAACTAGGATGTTATCACCTTCTGGAACATGAGGGACAACAACAGACATTCTAGTGAGGGCACTAGCCACGACAGAGACATCTTTCTGCAGATGGCCTGTGACTTCGACAAGAGATGGCATTACTATGTTCAAGTGATCATTTTCCGACAAGGCGTCCCCTGTGTAGGAACTACCACTCGAACTCAGTCATTGCAGAGACAGGCTCAGCACTCAAGGTTGTCCGGGGTACCTCCGACACCTGAGGTAACTGGACACTATCTTGCATGCCTGACGTTGTAGGCTGAACTCAGACAGGAATGACAGGATGTCCAGTACCTGACCACTTGGTAACGCTGCTAGAAAAGGCCTCGTCCTGTAAGGACTTAATCCTCACCTCATATCCTGCGACGGTGTGGCAGATGTCTGAACCAAGCTGATAACCCCAAAACAGCACAATCAAATCATCTACATCTAAGCATACCATCTCTAGGGATCAAGCACGATTCGTAAAACTCTCATGGATGTGAATCCCAGGAGGAGATCGCCAGGGAAACTAATCTGGTCATCAACAAGGAAGGAAGCAGTAAAATCTCGACCCTGGATAGAGAAGGTAAGGGAGGTCTTTCCTTGAACACTAACGCTCGAGCCCGACACACCACTAAGAGAAGTTACACGAGTCGGCTCCACAAAGAAGACATGTCGCAACTGTTTATCTTTGAACAAACTAGACCAGACGATATTCACTTGCGTACTTGAGTCCATGAAGACATGAACTGGCACTGTATGGACAGAAGCTTGAACAAAGGGACCTATCTTAGTGTCTGAATTAATGTGCAAACAAGTAGGAGGTTCGTCATCAGTAAGCATACTTTCCACATCAACCTCAAAGGTATCTTCATCAACTACTGAAGTAAAAAAACTTCGACCGAGTTTTTAGAATAAAATGCCAATTTTGAGGTTTTTTTTCGTATAGTATTTACAGTTGTATTCTCATTTTTTGGTCTCATTTGATAGAATGGAAGATATGTTACAGAAATAGATATGATTTTGATTGATTTCACGACAGAAGTACCTTGAAATGATGTAACTGTCCAATATGTATCCAACTGGCCGGTCCAATACGCAGTCACGAATAGGTTGACATTATTTATACAATTTATTACAATAATGCTGTAGTCTGCATAACGGTAAATCTTCTATTTTTTTGTGTGAATAAAAATTCAAAATAGAAAGCAAGAATAACATGAGAGGGACCTGGAGACGTGACTAATAAAAAGAGAATATGTTATTTTAGTGCCAGGAATATCTGCATTGTTTATTCTGGACCCTATTTTGAAATTGGCATTTTTTTTAATTTGCTTGAAATTGGCCAAATTGCCAATTTCTGACCATTTTATTGGGTAGTTGTAATTGGTAAATGGGCAGTTTCTTGTACTCAATCGATAGAACAAATGGAGTTCTAAAGAAATAGCTATGAGTTTGGTCAACTGGAGCAATGGAATTGGCCGAAAATACAGCTCAAAGTAGGTGAAATTGCCGATACGTATATATCGCTGAGATCGCTAACTTCGCGAGTGTAATTCCATAAGTTTTCTATCAATTTTCATACTTTTGGTGTCACTACTGTCGGGAAAAGAATCTCTATCATTTCATAAGATTTTTTTTTTTTCAAATATTTTGCGACAGAGAAAGACACATCAGGATTCGGGGCCTCGACAGTCAAAGGGTTAATAGCGACTGTGGTGCATGAAGACGATGGATTGTAAAGGACCTGCCTAGTATGGACCAACAGGCCTGCTGCAGTGTTCCTCCTTTCTGATGTTCTTATGTTAGGTTAGGTTAGATTAGGTTAAGTTAGGTTAGGTTAGGTTAGGTTAGGTTAGGTTAGATTAACTTGGGATATGTTAGGTTTAAATGAGGGTAGGTTACGTTATCTTACATTAAGTTTTAATCTTATGAGAGTGAGTAAGAGAGAGAGAGAGAGAGAGAGAGAGAGAGGAGAGAGAGAGAGAGAGAGAGAGAGAGAGAGAGAGAGAGAGCGCAATGATGATGGACACACCCTCTTGAACGACCTGAAAAACTCTCCCTCACGTGGATGTTTCAGCGATTGTCAGATATGTCGATGAAGGCGCATCACATTTCGATTCTCTCTCTCTTTCTCTCTCTCTCTCTCTTCCATAATAATAGTGTTACCATAATAAGGGTTAGTTTTACCACAATAATTGGTAGTTTTACCATAATAAGTGCTAGTTTTGCCACAATAAATGGTAGTTTTACCATAATAAGGGATAGTTTTACCATAAGGGGTAGTTTTACCATATTAAGTGGTTGACTTTGAAATAGTGGAGTAAGTGGAGTGTGAGAGTTGGGGTTATTGGGGGTCCAGATATATGTGTGTGTGTACTCACCTAATTGTGGTTGCAGGGGTCAAACTCAGCTTTGGTCCCGCCTCTTCACTGTATCGCTACTAGGTCCTCTGTAATTCTCTCGCTGCCTGACTGTATCATACCTCTTCTAAAACTATGTATGGTTCTGCCTCCACTACTTCACTTGGTAGGCTATTCCACTTCCTGACAACTCTATGACTGAAGAAATACTTCCTAACGTCCCTGTGACTCGTCTGAGTCTTCAGCTTCCAGTTGTGACCACTTGTCCCTGTGTCCCCTCTCTGGAACATCCTATCTCTGTCCACCGTCTATTCCCCGCAGTATCTTGGGTGTATGTGTGGAGGTGATGGGGAGATAATGCATGGCATTAATGTATGATATAGACTTGGGAAAATTACTGTATGACATAGGCATTGTAATTCGATTACAGGCATGCGACGTGCACTGTTATAGGCCTGAGCAGGAAAGTATGCAATAAATCTGTTTACCTGGCGTTTACCTGGAGAGAGTTCCGGGGGTCAACGCCCCCACGGCCCGGTCTGTGACCAGGCCTCATGGTGGATCAGGGCGTGATCAATCAGGCTGTTACTGCTGGCTGCACGCAATCCAACGTACGAACCACAACCCGGCTGGCCAGGCAATATAGTGCGATACAGACCTGATATTTTGGTACAATACAGGGCGTGGATTACCAAGCCTCGTCCGCCAGGAAAAATGTAATGTGGCAGTGGGGAAACCATTCAAAATATATATAAAATTTCTGCATAATTACTATATCGAGAAGTAAGTGAAGACAAAAAATTTTAGAGGGGGAAAATGCGAGAGAGAACCGACACTTTATAACTGATGTGAAAAAGAGGGATTATATGTCATTATCGAGAATGTGTTAATAAATTGCGGCATTAAATTTATTTTGGCTCAGCGTTAACAAATAGGGTACATTTAGTATGCGCAAGTTGCCAGTCAGTGTTTGTTTAAATTGACATGATAACAGTGAGTTATCACTGTCAGGTGGTGACAACCACCATGTGTGATAACAGTGAGTTATCACTGTCTCTTCCTACAGCCTTGTGACAGTGGGAAGAGACAGTAGGGTCAGAGATGATGCCGCTGACTGCAGTCTTCCTGTTCAAAACCTTGTAACTCATTGGCACAGCGTTGAACCTACTGAACACACCAGGGCCACGGTTTGAGTCCTCGTCTGTTCTTCTGTTTAGAATGCGATATCTGTAGCTCCGAGTCGCTCAGAGGCTTCGAGTGGACAGTGTTCCAGCACTTCTAACATACACAACATATGTTCTAGTGTTTCCTCACGTGTCTTTCTAAACCAATTTGTTGGTATCTATTATTAAGGTTTATTATGCCACGCTGGTAATGACATTATTCAGTAATATGATGTAGGTAATTACCAACACAGAATAATAGCCTTTGTTAAAATAATAAAAGAAATAATATTCTTCTCCATCACCGGACTCAGGTTTTCTGTCATCTTGTTTAGTCACTTAAAATTACGAGCAAACTCTGTGCAGCTGTGTATTTTAACACGTTGATATCTTCAACAATTTCACTTACCATTTTACAATTATGCTTATGTTAGGTAAAGTTCGTCAGGTAACATTACAAGTGTTTCCTGACGCGGATCTTAGTCGTACGATCACCCGCAGCTGGAGCTCATGGTCCTCTGACCGAGGCCTTCCGTTGGCTTACCCTTCGACTCCTTTAAAAATTACGGTTATAATTATGAGTATTCTGATGGTACAATTATGCTTGATGGACGCCGGACGGATCAGTCCGGTTGCTTTTGTTTTAACGCGTGAAGAGGCTGAGGCCAAAAAAAAGCGACTCTTGAGAGGATTCGACAGGATCTTCACACATGTATTAAGGCTGTGACGCGAGGTTAGTTATCAATATTATTTTTCCAATGTCCTCTTCACTTTCGGGCCGGGAGGATCTGCTGCGCAGACGCTCCTCAGTTGCCTGGCTGCGGTGGTGTGAGGTGGTGCTTGTCGCGCCTCTGCTGTCATACCAGGAGAACTGTCATTAGTCAACATGGCGTTCAGTCATAGACGCAGAACCAACACTGTAGGAATTGAGCTTCTCCGAGGAGCAATATCGCCTGTTTCGGTGCAAGTATTACTACCCAAGATCATCAGAGAGACGTATGGCATTTAGGATGGAGAGTTATACGGGGTAGCTTTA
This sequence comes from Cherax quadricarinatus, assembly GCF_026875155.1. NCBI lineage: Eukaryota > Metazoa > Arthropoda > Malacostraca > Decapoda > Parastacidae > Cherax > Cherax quadricarinatus. The sequence continues at coordinate 17,342,986 of NC_069407.1, forward strand.
AATGGAGCGCACAGGATTTTTGTGAAATTGCTCACAGCAACGGTCTACGAATCGTGTGAGGATGATTGACGTATCCAGGCATTACACATGGATCAAGCTTCGTAATGTTCCCTTCGAGGCGGATGAGGCAGATATTAGAGGAGTTTTTGAGAATTATGGGACAGTTCATTTGGCCCAGCACGATACATGGGTGATGGGAGCCTATGCGGATCTGCCAGAAGGCACCTTAACCTAAAAGTGACATTGCGACATCCCATACCGTCCTACGTGTACCTACAGGACTTCATGACGCAGGTCATGGTTTCGTACGCCGGGCAAAGACGTACATGCCGGCTTTGTGGGGAATATGATCACATAGCAGCGGCGTGTGGGAAGCGGCAACGAGTGCCTGGCCCAGCGGTGGATTATTATTATTATAATCAAGGGGGAAGCGCTAAACCCGTAGGATTATACAGCGCCCAGGGGAGGGGGGGATGTGGAAGGCATTCAGGCTTAATTCGGGGAACTGGAGCACAGATCCAATTCCCTAAATCAAGAGCCCCTCACCAACATCAAGGAACCTTCCATGAGGGGACCCAGCGGTGGAGACATCCGCTCCTGCAACGGAGGAAGCAGATGGGGAACAATGACGTGAGGGAGGGCGTGGTCGTTTATGGAGCGAGATAGTGGATGAGGCGCATATGGCTGGGGGAGAGGGTGAGGCCCTCGACCAGTTAACTGGCCCAGAGACTCTTCCAGAGGCAAGTGTCGAGCAGAAAGTACAGGAGGAAGTGTTGGAAATTGAGGAGGAATTGGCTGAGGTGTTGAAGTCTTTGTCACTGCCTGAGGAGGCGGTTGCACCTGAGCGGGTGGTAGACGACGAGTCGATGGCTGAGGTGCGTCAACAACAGGAGAACCATATGAATTACGGGACTGACAGTGTGGCAAAGGTGTCACCGGGATCAATGAAACAATGTACAGTGGAAGTAGAGGTCCATTGTGAGGCATTCCCAGACCAAGCTATGGAGGATGTGATCATCACGAGGAAGAGGGCTGCTGCGTCAGATTCAGATGATGTCCTAACGCCATTGCAGCGGCCTGGGAAGCAGATTTGGGCGGAAGGTGAAGGTAGTGGTGGCCACGACAGGAGGCACCGAAAGAAGGGGGGGGAGAGAGGGAAGTGTGAAGGGGACAAGTGGAACTACAAGCTCTGGTGCCCCTGGGAAGAGGGGAGAGAGGAGGCAGGGGTGGAAACTTTAAAAGGCCTCCGGTGTATGACAGTAAATGTTAACGGTTTCTGTAATAGTGTAAAGAGAGAATGGTTTAGAACGTTTCTGAACAAATCTAGAATGGATGTTGTGTTCCTTCAGGAGCATAATTTTAAGGAAGGTAGGGTGTTGGAGTTGGCAGGGTTTCAGGTGGTAACCCTGCCATCTGCCCATTTAAATGGAGGTGTGGGTATATTAATTAGGGAGGCGAGCCCATTTGTTTTGCAGTGAGGGGGGAGGGGGGAGGGTGTTGCAAATGGATGGTTGGTAGATGGGCAAGCATGTGTCCTTCGTAAGCGTGTATGCGCCTGCGAAGTATAACATACAGGTGGAACAGGAGTTTGTGTGTGAAGACCTTGTGTTTTTCTTACGTGCATTACTGGAGGTGGTACTAGTAGGAGGCGACTGGAATTGCGTGATTAGGAGGGCCGATGTGGAACCGAAAGGGGCAGGTTATGTGTCTGTGTCCCTAAGAGATTTAATGAGGGATATTCGGTTATGGGACGCGTTTGGGGGGGCGTGGGAGACAGAGCATACGTTTGTTAGGAGAGGGTATGCAGCGAGGTTAGACAGAGTGTATCTTTCTCAAGGGGTTGTAGTACAATCTTTCAAAACTGTTAAGGTAGCATTGTCGGATCATAGAGCAGTGGTGGTGGAGGTAGGGTGGGAGGCACTTGCAGAAATATACAGGAGTTACTGGAAATTAAACATAAGTGTGTTGAGTGATGAGGAGGGGTTAGAAGGATTTTCTGTCCTTTGGAATGAGCTTAGTGAGGACGCACAAGTGGTGGAAGATGTCGTGAAATGGTGGGATTGTATCGCTAAGGAAAGGATTAGAAAATATTACGTGAGGGAGGGTAAACATATAAATAACTTAAAATATGGACTTTCAAACTATTTAGAGGACAGGTTAAGGGGCTGTTATGGGCAGGGGGCTGTAGGGGGCAACTATCCTATGGATGATATTGTCGAGGTGAAGGGGAGACTGAGGGAGTTACAAAATGAGAGGTTTCAAACGGTAAGGGTGCAGGTAGGGGTAGAGGAGGTACTATGAGGCGACAAACCTTCGGCGTGTGTGTTACGACGTCAAAAGCAAAGACAGCAGGTTACAGATAGGGTAGATCAGGAGATAAGGGCTACGAAAGGAATGTGTGCGTATGCGGATAAATGGTATGAAGGGTATTGGACAAGTGGGGGGGGGGTGTGGCTTTAGAGAAGGTGTGTGAGTATGTGACGTGCAATTTAGGGAACAGTGATAGGAAGGCATCAGGAGGGGTAATTACGGTAGAGGAAATAGAGATGGCATTATGGGGAATGAGGAAGGGCAAAGCACCGGAAATAGACGGTCTCCCGGCTGAATTTTACCTCCAACATTGGGAGTTGATAAGGGTTTCATGGTCAGGTTATTAAATCAGATGAAGAAGAAGGGTGTGATGGGGGAGAAGCAAGCAACAGCAGTTGCAGTGTTGGTGCAGAAGAGTAAGGGGCAGCACACCCTCAAGGAGTACCGTGCCATATCTCTGTTATGTGCTGATTATAAGTTGTTTGCAAAAGTCTTGGGTAATCGGTTTAAATGTGTTGTAGGGAGAGTGGTTTCGAAAACGCAGTTTGGTTTGCCTGGAGGATCGATGACTGAAGGTCATGGGATACTGAGAAGTTTTGTGGAGTCAAAAGGGGGGGAGGGGGAACGCATTGTTGGCTTTAGACTGGCAGGGGGGCTATGACATAGTGGAAAGGGGAGCATTGAAGGCTATACTCAGGTGCCAGGGTTATGGGGATGAAAGAGTTAATTGGGTAACCACGTTGTACAAAGGAGCCAAGATGCGGGTACTGATAAATGGATGCTTGGGGGAGGAGATTGCAATGGGAAGGGGACTTAGGCAGGGGTGTCCCAAGTCACAAATATTGTTTGCGTGCATTCAGGACCCCTTCTATAGAATGGTTGAATGTAGTGTATGTAATAAGAGTGGGGGTGGGGGGGGGTAGGGAAAGTATGGCCTAGATTAATAGGATATGTAGATGACACAACCGTCCTGGTTCGGGAAGGGATGTCACTGGGGTTTTTGGATGATGTGCAATTGTTTGGACGTGCAACAGGAATGCAGGTAAATAGTGAGAAGTCAATGGTCATGGGCTTGGGAGATTGGGTAGGGGGGGAGGGAGTTGTAACGTTGTGAGAAAACAGATGGTGTCTTTAAAAATTTGTGGTATCATCTATAGCGATGACCTGGAAGCGGCACGAGAGCAAAACTCGAATCGGTTGTTGGAAAGGATCCTGGGGCATCTGGGTGCATTGGGACCTCATCATCTGACCCTCGTGCAAAGAGTAATTGTCATAAATGTATTATTGTATAGTAAGGTTTGGCATGTGGCGGCCGTGTTCCCAATAACAGGGACGGCGATTGCGGGGATTGTGGGGTTCAAGTTGCAACTGGCTGAGGAGAGAGGTTGTAATGTTACCTCTGCGTCAGGGTGGGTTGGGGTTGATGGATCTGAGAAGGAGGGTTAAATGTGTGTTTCTTAAATGGGAGGTTTTGCATGAGGGAGTGACGGGGAGGCAGCTGAAAAAAGTACATGATAGGTTGGGAAAGTTGTATGGTGGAGAGGAATTGAGGGAATGTGAAATCGTCTTGTGGGCTTTGATGTTGGTTAGAGAACCGAGGAAAATTCGAGTAGGGGTTTTGTGTAGGTTGCTTGCAGGGAAGATTGTTGTCCCAGTAGAGGGGTTGTTTCCCATGTACGAGTGGGGGAGTATTTGATATAGGTTTAGCAAGCTGAAGTTAAATCCAAGGGTGCGTGAGGTAACGTATCGTTTTCTGCACGGCATCCTGCCGTCGGAAGGTGGGGGATTTGTAGTGGGGATGAGACGACGTTCCATGCAGAATATTTTTGTGAGGGGTTGGAGGGTGTCAGGTGTTGGCTAAGTAGGGTGGTACAGAGGGTGGGGGGCCGTAAGGTGTCGGTTCTGCGTGCACTAAATCTAGATGTGGGAGGGTTAGACGTGGGTTCACAAGAGCTTTGGATTATATCATAGTGGATTATATATATATATATTATATTTATATATATATATATATATATATTTAAAATTTTTATATATATATTTATATATTATATATATATATATATAATATATATATTTATATATATTTTTTTATATATATATATATATATGTATATATATATATATATATATATATATATTTATATTATATATTATATATATATATACCTGGAGTTTCCCTGGAGAGATTTCCGGGGGTCAACGCCCCCGCGGCTCGGTCTGTGGCCAGGCCTCCTGGTGGATCAGAGCCTGATCAACCAGGGCTGTTACTGTGGCTGCACGCAAACCAAACGTACGAGCCACTGCCGGCTGATCAGGAACCGACTTTAGGTGCTTGTCCAGTGCCAGCTTGAAGACTGCCAGGGGTCTGTTGGTAATCCCCCTTATGTATGCTGGGAGGCAGTTGAACAGTCTCGGGCCCCTGCCACTTAATGTATGGTCTCTTAACGTGCTAGTGACCCCCCTGCTTTTCATTGGGGGATGTTGCATCGTCTGCCAAGTCTTTTGCTTTCGTTGTGAGTGATTTTCGTGTGCAGTTCGGTACTAGTCCCTCTAGGATTTTCCAGGTGTATATAATCATGTATCTCTCCGGCCTGCGTTCCAGGGAATACAGGTTCAGGAACCTCAAGCGCTCCCAGTAATTGAGGTGTTTTATCTCTTTTTATGCGCCCCTTTGAAGGTTTTTTGTACATTTTCTAGGTCAGCAATTTCACCTTTGCCTTGAAGGTGCTGTTAGTGTGCAGCAATATTCCAGCCTAGATAGAACAAGTGACCTGAAGAGTGTCATATATATATATATATATTATTTTTTATTTTATTATCACACCGGCCGATTCCACCAAGGCAGGGTGGCCCGAAAAAGAAAAACTTTCACCATCATTCACTCCATCACTGTCTTGCCAGAAGGGTGCTTTACACTACAAGTTTTTTAAACTGCAACATTAACACCCCTCTCAGAGTGCAGGCACTGTACTTCCCATCTCCAGGACTCAAGTCCGGATGCCGGTCTCCTGAATCCCTTCATAAATGTTACTTTGCTCACACTCCAACAGCACGTCAAGTATTAAAAACCATTTGTCTCCATTCACTCCTATCAAAACACGCTCACGCATGCCTGCTGGAAAGTCCAAGCCCCTCGCACACAAAACTCCTTTACCCCCTCCCTCCAACCCTTCCTAGGCCGACCCCCACCCCGCCTTCCTTCCACTACAGACTGATACACTCTTGAAGTCATTCTGTTTCGCTCCATTCTTCTTAATGTCCGAACCACCTCAACAACCCTTCCTCAGCCCCCTGGACAACAGTTTTGGTAATCCCGCACCTCCTCTAACTTCCAAACTCGAATTCTCTGCATTTTTATTCACCCACACATTGCCCTCAGACATGACATCTCCACTGCCTCCGCCTTCTCCTCGCTGCACAAATTTATCACCACGCTTCACAAACCCATATAAGAGCGTTGGTAAAACCTTACTCTCATACATTCCCTCCCTTTTCTCCAGGACAAAGTTCTTTGTCTCCACAGACTCCTAAGGGCACCACTCACTCTTTTTCCCTCATCAATTTTATGTTCACCTCATCTTTCATAGAACCCATCCGCTGAAACGTCCACTCCCAAATATCTGAATACGTTCACCTCCTCCATACTCTCTCCCTCAAATTGATTTCAATTTTTTCATCCCTAATCTTTTTGTTATCCTCATTAAAACCTTTTACTCTTTCCTGTATTCACCTTTAATTTTCTTCTTTTGCACACCCTACCAAATTCATCCCCAATCTCTGCAACTTCTCTTCAGAATCTCCCAAGAGCACCGTGTCATCAGCATGAGCAGCTGTGACAACTCCCACTTTGGGGTGATTCTTATCTTTTAATCCCGCCTCTTGCCCAAAACCCTCGCATTTACTTCTCTTACAACCCCATCTATAAATATATTTAAACAACACGGTGACATCACACATCCTTGTCTAAGGCCTACTTTTACTGGGAAAAAATTTCCCTCTTTCCTACATACTCTATTGAGCCTCACTATCCTCGTAAAAACTCTTCACTGCTTTCAGTAACCTACCTCCTACACCATACACTTGCAACATCTGCCACATTGCCCCCCTATCCACCCTGTCATACGCCTTTTCCAAATCATAAATGCCACAAAGAACTACTTTAGCCTTACTTAAATACTGTTCACTTTATGTTTCACTGTAAACACCTGGTCCACACACCCCCTACCTTTCCTAAAGCCTCCTTGTTCATCTGCTATCCTATTCTCCGTCTTACTCTTAATTCTTTCAATTATAACTCTACCATACACTTTACAGGTACACTCAACAGATTATCCCCCTATAATTTTTGCACTCTTTTTTTATCCCCTTTGTCTTTATACAAAGGAACTATGCATGCTCTCTGCCATCCCTAGGTACCTTACCCTCTTCCATACATTATTAAATAATTGCCAACCACTCCAAAACTATATCCCCACCTGCTTTTAACTTTTCTATCTTTATCCCATCAATCCCGGCTGCCTTACCCCTTTATTTTACCTACTGCCTCACGAACTTCCCCACACTCACAACTGGCTCTTCCTCACTCCTACAAGATGTTATTCTCCCTTGCCCTATACACGAAATCACAGCTTCCCTATCTTCATCAACATTTAACAATTCCTCAAAATATTCCTTCCTCTTCCCAGTACCTCTAACTCTCCATTTTAATAACTCTCCTCTCCTATTTTTAACTGACAAATCCATTTGTTCTCTAGGGCTTTCTTAACTTGTTAATCTCACTCCAAAACTTTTTCTTATTTTCAACAAAATTTGTTGATAACATCTCACCCACTCTCTCATTTGCTCTCTTTTTACATTGCTTCACCACTCTCTTAACTTCTCTCTTTTTCTCCATATACTCTTCCCTCCTTGCATCACTTCTACTTTGTAAAAACTTCTCATATGCTAACTTTTTCTCCCTTACTACTCTCTTTACATCATCATTCCACCAATCGCTCCTCTCTTCCTCCCGCACCCACTTTCCTGTAACCACAAACTTCTGCTGAACACTCTAACACTACATTTTTAAACCTACCCCATACCTCTTCGACCCCATTGCCTATGCTCTCATTAGCCCATCTATCCTCCAATAGCTGTTTATATCTTACCCTAACTGCCTCCTCTTTTAGTTTATAAACCTTCACCTCTCTCTTCCCTGATGCTTCTATTCTCCTTGTATCCCATCTACCTTTTACTCTCAGTGTAGCTACAACTAGAAAGTGATCTGATATATCTGTGGCCCCTCTATAAACATGTACATCCTGAAGTCTACTCAACAGTCTTTTATCTACAAATACATAATCCAACCTAAACTACTGTCATTTCGCCCTACATCATATCGTGTATACTTATTTATCCTCTTTTTCTTAAATATGTATTACCTATAACTAAACCCCTTTCTATACAAAGTTCAATCAAAGGGCTCCCATTATCTTTTTACACCTGGCACCCCAAACTTACCTACCACACCCTCTCTAAAAGTTTTCTCCTACTTTAGCATTCAAGTCCCCTACCACAATTACTCTCTCACTTGGTTCAAAGGCTCCTATACATTTCACTTAACATCTCCCAAAATCTCTCCCCTCTCCTCTGCATTCCTCTCTTCTCCAGGTGCATACACGCTTATTATGACCCACTTCTCGCATCCAACCTTTACTTTAATCCACATAATTCTTGAATTTACACATTCATATTCTTTTTCTCCTTCCATAACTGATCATTTAACATTACTGCTACCCCTTCCTTTGCTCTAACTCTCTCAGATACTCCAGATTTAATCCCATTTATTTCCCCCCACTGAAACTCTCCTACCCCCTTCAGCTTTGTTTCGCTTAGGGCCAGGACATCCAACTTCTTTTCATTCATAACATCAGCAATCATCTGTTTCTTGTCATCCGCACTACATCCACGCACATTTAAGCAACCCAGTTTTATAAAGTTTTTCTTCTTCTCTTTTTTAGTAATTGTATACAGGAGAAGGGGTTACTAGCCATTGCTCCCGGCATTTTAGTCGCCTCATACGACACGCATGGCTTACGGAGGAAAGATTCTTTTCCACTTCCCCATGGACAATAGAAGAAATAAAAAAGAACAAGAGCTATTTAGAAAAAGGAGAAAAACCTAGATGTATGTATATATATATATATGCATGTGCGTGTCTGTGAAGTGTGACCAAAGTGTAAGTAGGAGTAGCAAGATATCCCTGTTATCTTAGCGTGTTTATGAGACAGAAAAAGAAACCAGCAATCCTACCATCAATGCAAAACATAGTTACAGGTTTTGTTTCACAGTCATCTGGCAGGACGGTAGTACTTCCCTGGGTGGTTGCTGTCTACCAACCTACTACCTATATATATATATATATATTTATATATTATATTATATAAATATATATATATATTATATATATATATATATATAATATATATATATATATATATATTATATATATATATATATATACTATATATATATATATATATATATATATATATATATATTATATATATATATATATATATATATATATTATTATTATTATTATTTATTTTATTATCACACTGGCCGATTCCCATCAAGGCAGGGTGGCCCGAAAAAGAAAAACTTTCACCATCATTCACTCCATCACTGTCTTGCCAGAAGGGTGCTTTACACTACAGTTTTTAAACTGCAACATTAACACCCCTCCTTCAGAGTGCAGGCACTGTACTTCCCATCTCCAGGACTCAAGTCCGGCCTGCCGGTTTCCCTGAATCCCTTCATAAATGTTACTTTGCTCACAC
>NC_069407.1:17357119-17398005 GCF_026875155.1 Cherax quadricarinatus
TACATGTGAGTGCAAGTGAGTACATGTGAGTGTAGGTGAGTACATGGAGTGCAGGTGAGTACATGGAGTGCAGGTGAGTACATGGATTGCAGGTGAGTTCATGGAGTGCAGGCGAGTACATGAAGTGCAGGTGAGTACATGGAGAGCAGATAAGTACATGTGAGTGCAGGTGAGTACATGGAGTGCAGGTGAGTACATGGAGTGCAGGTGAGTACATGTGAGTGCAGGTGAGCACATGGAGTGCAGGTGAGTACATGGAGTACAGGTGAGTACATGTGAGTGCAGGTGATTACATGTGAGTGCAGACGAGTACATAAGAGTGCAGGTGAGCACATGTGAGTGCAGGTGAGTACATGAGAGTGCAGGTGACTACATGTGAGTGCAGGTGAGTACATGTGAGTGCAGACGAGTACATGAGTGCGAAGGTGACTCCATGTGACTGCAGGTGAATACATGTGAGTGCAGGTGAATACATGTGAGTGCAGACGAGCACATGAGAGTGCAGGTGAGTACATGGAGTGCAGGTGAGTACATGTGAGTGCAGGTGAGTACATGGAGTGCAGGTGAGTACATAGAGTGCAGGTGAGTACATGTGAGTGCAGACGAGTACATGAGAGTGAAGGTTACTACATGTGAGTGCAGGTGACTACATGTGAGTGCAGGTGAGTACATGTGAGTGCAGACGAGTACATGAAAGTGAAGGTGAGTACATGGAGTGCAGGTGAGTACATGTGAGTGCAGGTGAATACATGGAGTGCAGGTGAGTACATGGAGTGCAGGTGAGTACATGGAGTGCAGGTGAGTACATGGAGTGCACGGGGAGTACATGTGAGTGCAGGTGAGTACCATGTAGTGCATGTGAGTTACATGGAGTACAGGTGAGTACATGGAGTGCAGGTGAGTACATGAAGTGCAGGTGAGTACATGGAGTGCAGGTGAGTACATGGAGTGCAGGTGAGTACATGGAGTGCAGGTGAGTACATGGAGTGCAGGTGAGTACATGGAGTGCAGGTGAGTACATGTGAGTGCAGGTGAGTACATGGAGTGCAGGTGAGTATATGGAGTGCAGGTGAGTACATGGAGTGCTGGTGATTACATGGAGTGCAGGTGAGTACATGGAGTACAGGTGAGTACATGGAGTGCAGATAAGTATATGTGAGTGCAGGTGAGTACATGTGAGTGTAGGTGAGTACATGGAGTGCAGGTGAGTACATGGAGTGCAGGTGAGTACATGGAGTGCAGGTGAGTACATGGAGTGCAGGTGAGTACATGGAGTGCACGTGAGTACATGTGAGTGCAGGTGAGTACATGGAGTGCAGGTGAGTACATGGAGTGCAGGTGAGTACATGAAGTACAGGTGAGTACATGAAGTGCAGGTGAGTACATGGAGTGCAGGTGAGTACATGGAGTGCAGGTGAGTGCACTGAGTCTGAAATCTTGGGGAACCATGTGAACCCTCTAGTCTAGAAAATGCCTTGTAATGTTTCGGATTATTATTATTATTGTTATTGTTATTATAATTAATATTATTGTTGATATTGTTACTATAATAATAATAATAATAATAATAATAATAATAATAATAATAATAATAATAATAATAATAATAATGGTTATTATTATTATTGTTGTTGTTGTGGTTATTATTATTATTATTATTTATTATTATTATTATTATTATTATTATTATTATAATTATTATTATTATTATTATAATTATTATTATTATTTATTATTATTATTATTATTATTATTATTATTATAATTACTTATTATTATTATTATTACTATTATTGTTGTTGTTATTGTTGCTGTTATTATTATTATTTTTATTATTTTTATTATTATTACAAGAACCCCTAAACCTGTAAGGGTCATACAGCGCCTGGAGAATGGAAGACTATCAGGTTGAAGCCTAAGCATGGATAGATCTCCACCAGACAGACGGAGATTCCAGGTGTAGCCTGGTTACTGATTTCACGGTCTGACCTGGAGTGTACCTGGAGGGGGTTTAGGGGATCAGCGCCCCCGCGGCCCTGTCTGTGACCAGGTCTCGTGGTGGATCAGGGCCTGATCAACCAGGCTGTTACTGCTGTCTTCACGTAAACCAACGTACAAGCTGGTTAGGTACGGACTTTAGGTGTCTGTCCAGTCTTGGTTCCCTGACACTTATTATGCTGTCTCTTAGCGTACGTGTGGCGCCCCTCTTTTTCACTGGGGAAATGTTGCATCTCCTGCCGTGTCTTTTGCTTTCGTAGGGAGTGATTTTCGTGTGCAAATTTGGGAAAAGTCTCTCTACGATTTTCCAAGTGTATATTATCATGTATCTTTCTCGCCTGCGATCCAGAGAATACAAATCAAGGGACTTCAACTGTTCCCAGTAATTTGGGTGCTTTATCGTACGTATGTGTGCCGTGAAAGTTCTTTGTACACTCTCCAGGTCAGCAATTTCGCTTGCCTTAAAGGGGGCTGTTAGTGTACAGCAGTATTCCAGCCTTTAGAGAACAAGGGATTTGAAGAGAATCAATCACCATGGGCTTTGCCTCCTTAGTTTTGAAGGTTCTCATTATCCATCCTATCATTTTCCTACTGCATCTTACTGCTTGGTGATTTCAACCTAAAGCATACAAAATGGAAGAATGTAGCAAATAATGTTATAGCTGAAACAATCCCCTGAGGTAGTGCAGATGAAAGGTCACACACACATGAGCTACTAAGTCTCTGCGAAAAACACACCTTAAGCCAGCAGATAGTGGAGCCAACAAGACTAGAAAACACACTTGACCTTATCTTCACAAATAATGAGGACCTGATAAGAGACATAAGAATATCAAAAACAACTAATTCCGATCACAACCTAATGGAAGTCCAGACGTACATGCATAGGGGTACTGATCAGCAGAATGCATGTACCTGTGAAGGTGTCTTCACAAAATACAACTTCAACAACAAGACATCAAACGGGACCGGCAAACCATGTCCTAAGCGAAACATGTTGGGAAGATGTCTTAAATGACATGGATCCAAACCAGTGCCTTGAAAGGATCAACTTCCTGGTAGCCGAAGCATGTTCTAGGCATATTCCCCTAAGTAAAAGAAGAGCAGGAGTAAACTGAGAGAAAAAGACGCTCCCTCTACAGAAGACGACGAAGAGTCACTGAGCTCCTCAGGAGTGCTAGAATATCTGAAAACACGAAAGGAGGCGCTGACCAGGGAAGTGGAAACTAAACGAACTTAAGCTAAATGACTCTTACAGGAACCAGGAGAGGCAGGAGGAGCTTAAAGCTATTAGTGAAATGAAAGAAATTCAAAATATTTCTTTTTATATGCCAAAAACAAGCAAATACCCATCTAGTATCGGGCCCTACTCAGACAGGATGGGACTTACACAGATGACAACAAGGAAATAGTGAAATATTGAAATCCCAGTACGACTCTGTGTTTAGTGAACCACTAATCGGTCTGAGGATCGACGACCCAAATGATTTCTTCATGAATGAGCCTCAAAACTCCAAAAAATTTTATGCCATTTTTCCCGACATTACCCTAACCCGATAGATTTCGAAAAAGCCATTGACAACATGCCTATGACTCAGCCCCGGGCCCAGACTCGTGGAACTCTGTTTTCATTAAGAACGGGCAAGAAACCCCTCTCGCGTCCCCTAAGTACACTATGGAGGAGGAGCTTGGACATGGGTAAAATTTTCCACAGTCACTTAAAACAACGGATTTTAGCCCCACTCCATAAAGGTGGCAGCAAAGCATTAGCTAGAACTATAGACCAATAGCTCTGACATCCCACATCATGAAAATCTTTGAAAGAGTGCTAAGAAGCAGGATTGAAAATCACCTGGATTTCCCAAAATCTGCACAATCCAGGGCAACATGGGTTCAGGGCAGGTCGCTCCTGCCTCTCACAACTACGGGTTCACTATGACATGGCCTTGGATGCACTGGAAGAAAATCAGAATGCAGATGTAATATACACAGACTTTACAAAACATTTGACAAATGCGATCATGGCGTAATAGCCCATAAAATACGTGCTAAAGGAATAACTGGGAAAGTTTGGGGAGATGGATCTTCAACTTCCTAACAAATCGAACACAAAGAGTAGTGGTCAACAGAGTTAAATCGGAGGCTGCCATAGTGAAGAGCTCTGTTTCCACAAGGCACAGTACTCGCCCCCCATCTTATTCCTTATCCTCAATCAGACATAAACAGAGATATACACCACAGCACCGTATCACCTTTTCGGATGATACTAGGATCTGCATGAGGCTGTCATCTGCTGAGGACGCGGTTAACCTCCAAGAAGATATAAAAAAAAGTTTTCCAGTGGGCAACGGTAAACAATATGAAAGTTCAATGAGGACAAATTCAAAATACTCCTTATGAAAACTGGAGGAGATAAAAAACTAGAACAGAGTATACTACTGATCCGGCCATACAATAGAGCGGAAAAAATAATGTAAGGGACCTGGAGTAGTAATGTCTGAGGATCTCACTTTCAAGGATCACAACAGTGCCACGATCGCACGTGCAAAGAAAATGATAGGATGGATAATGAGAACTTTCAAAACGAGAGATGCCAAGCCCATGATGAAACCTATCACTTGTTCTCTCTAGGCTAGAATACTGCTGTACATTAACATCTCCATTCAAAGCAGTGAAATCGCAGATCTAGGAGTGTACAGAGATCCTTTACTGCACGTATAAGTTCTTGTCAAGCACCTTAACTATGGGAACGCTGGAAGCACTTGACTTGTACTCGTTGGAACGCAGGAGAGAGAGATATATCATAATTACACTTGGAAAAATCTTGGAAGGAATGGTCCCAAATCTGCACACAGAAATCACTCCCTACGAAAGTAAAAGACTGGGCAGGCGAGGGCAAAAATCCCCCAAAAAAAAAGTAGGGGCGCCATGGTACACTAAGGGAAAACACCATAAGTGTCCGGGGCCCAAAACTGTTTAACAGCCTCCCATCAAGCATTAGGGGAATTGCCAATAAACCCCTGGCTGCCTTCAAGAGAGAGCTGGACAGATACCTAAAGTCAGTGCCGGATCAGCCGGGCTGTGGCTCGTACGTTGGACTGCGTGCGGCCAGCAGTAACAGCCTAGTTGATCAGGCCCTGATCCATCGGGAGGCCTGGTCATGGACCGGGCCGCGGGGGCGTTGATCCCCGGAATAACCTCCAGGTAACCACAAGGTACATTGTTGGGGTTTTTGAAAGTCAGATCCTTTGTCTTTATCGCTCCCAGGTCCTTCACATTAGTTTTTCGCTCTTTTGTGGTTGGAATTTGTTTTATACTCCGATGCAGTTTTAATTTCCTAAAGTTTTCCATATCGGAGTAATTGAAATTTCTCTTCATTCAACTTCATGTTGTTTTCCGCGGCCCATTTAAAGATTTGGTTGATGTCAACCTGGAGTTTTGCAGTGTCATTGATGAATAACACCGTCATGCAAATTCGGGTGTCATCCGCAAAGGAACACACGGTGCTCTGGCTAGCATCTCTGTCTATGTCAGATATGAGGATGAGGAACAGGATGGGGGCGAGTACTGTGCCTTGTGGAACAGAGCTTTTCACTGTAGTCGCCCCTGACTTTACTCTGTTTACTCTTACTCTTTGTGTTCTATTTGTTATAGAAAAATCTACCAACTTTTCATGTTATTCCTTTATCACTCATTTTGTGCGCTAATACATCATGGTCGCACTTGTTGAAGGCTTTCGCAAAGTCTCTGTATACTACAAAGTCTCTATGCATCTAAGACCTTGTCATAGGCAGGAGCGGCCTGCTCTAAACCTACGTCTGATGTTTTTAGGGATTGTGTGATGATCCCTGTGTCCTTGCTTCCTCTCCATAGAATTTTGAAGGCACGCGACAAGGGCTTCTTGCAGTTCTTGATGAACACGGAGTTCCATGAGTCTGGGCCTGGGGCAGAGTGTATGGACATGTCATTTATTGCATTTTCGATGACTTGTGGTGTTAGGATAATATCGGAGGTGTTTGAACTGACCAAATTTTAAGTCTCGTTCATAAAAAAAATCAATTAGATTTTGGACTCTTAGTCTGGCTAACGGCTCACTAAGCAATTAGTCATATTGGAACTTTAGATTCCACTCATTTCTTTGCTGTCATCTGTGTAAGTCCCATCTCGTCTAAGCAGGAGTCCAGTACTGGATGTTGTTGTTGCCTTAGATTTGGCATAAGAAAAGAATATTTTTTTTAGTTTCATTTATGGCTTTAATTTTTTTCTGAGCTTCATGTCTCCTGTATGATTCCTAATAAGCTTAAGTTCGATATCTGCTATTTCTCTGACAAGTGTCTCTCTTCGTATTGCAGATTTACTGGCCCCTTTCAGCAGCTCTGTGATTCTTCGCCTTCGCCTGTATAGGGAGCGTCTCTCTCTCTTTCTAGTTGACATCTCTTCCTTTTTCTTAAAGGAATGTGCCTTGAGCAGACCTCAAGTGCCACAGAGTTAATTCTTTCTAGGCAAAGGTTCGGATCCGTGTTGTTTAGGATATCTTTCCTTTCTTGAGCTCATTAAACTCTTCAGGCCTTCAGACTGACTCCAGTCTGAGGGAGAACCAAAATATGCCTATAACCAGTGAAAAATATGCCTATAACCAGTGAAATATATGCCTACAAGCAGTAATAATTATGCCTATGACCAAAGAAAAATGTGCCATTAACCAGTGAAAATATGCCTATAACCAGAGAATAAATATGGCTTTATCCAGAGAAAAAGATTCTTTAACTGGCTAAAATTTACCTATACCAATAACCAGTGAAGAATATGCCTACATCCAGGGAAAACTGTACCTGTAACCAGCGAAAAGTATTCATGTAATCAGAAAAAATATAGCTATAAGTACTGAAAAATACCTCAAGCCAGTGAAAAATGTTTATAACCATGAAAAAATATGGCTATCACCATGAAAAATGTGCCTATAACCAGTGAAAAATATGCCTATAAGCATGAAACAACATGCCTATAACAGTGATAAATATGCCAACCAGTGAAAAGAAGGAGCATCAGTTATAGTTTAATTTTTATCAGCTAGGCTGCCTAGTTTCGTCTCCCAGATGTTGTTGACATTTTGTCATTTAAGTTATTTTTGCAGGCATGGGTTGTAATATTATATTATTTTAGGTCAGAGAAGTCTGCAAGAGTATACGGGTGGTTGTAGAGTGACTCGTAGGGAAATGGGGCAAACTAAACCAAATAATAATAATGGACTGGAGATGGTACATAGCTTGATTGCCACCTCACGCCTTCGCAGCCATCTCCAAAGACGTGTCTTGAGGAGTTGTCCTTCCTACCCCTAGGGCTGTGTGAAAGAAGGGTAAGTGATTATAAAACTAACTGCCCCAAAGAAGCATATTTCAGGATATTTCAGTAACTGAGTGCTGATGTTGCGCTTACATGTTTGGGCTGAAAAGCCCACACCTCACTGCCGTCTATAGGATGGTTTCAATAACCTTGTGTCATCAGAAACTGCAGCTTCCCCGATTGACAAGAAAAATTGAAGCCTACCTTGCTCTTGTAGCGTAAGCTATGGTGTTGAATGCACCATGCACGACAGGTATAGGTGACTTGACAGAAGTTGAAATGTCTGTTGAGAAATGGTATTACCAGATAAGCTTATTATTTATAAATATAGGGAATGCTTAGCTCATAAAAGACAGCAAATCGTCTACACAGCCACCCCTGCAGACGACATCTTGAATTGTTGTCATGATCATCTCTCAACGGGCTGGAATAGATCATAATTTGTAAGATTATAAATTACCCCTAGGGGGGTGTTATGTCAGCATATGTCATTTACTGATGGCTGACAAACTTACTTGTGTGGACTAAAAGTCGAAATAAACTGCAACTTTAGGTTGTTTACAAACCCCTTGCGATCAAGAAGTGCGCAGCCCCCCCGTACAAAAAAAATTCGAAAACTCCCCTTGCTCTTTGCGGAGCAGGGTGTTCTTCACCCCTTCGACGGTATGGTGATTGATAGAAGCTAAATGTCCCTTGGGTCCATGTCTTCCAAGTTGGGAATACACACAGGTACACTTTTTTCCCAAAAGATTTGCTTTATTGTTCAAAAATCTTATCACTAAAGAAGTGATCACCTTTCTTTAAGTGTTTATTGTGTTTTAGAGACACTTTGTTCACATTTAAGCCAGTCGTTCTTTGGGTTATCCTGGCGTCGGTCACTTCGTAGGTAAAAAAGAAATCTGAAGACCCACAGCACCCTACGCCATTACTTCCCAGCACAAAGGAAAAGCTGACATAGCCTTTGCTTCCGCCACTTCCCCATGGGCAAAGCAAAATTTTTTTAAACTTCTGTTTTAAGCTAAAAAACAATGTCCCATCTTTTTTTTGTTAATAAAGGGGGAGCAGGATTTTCTTAATTGTCCTGCAAAGGTAAGAGTGATGCCTTTTTAAAAATCCTCTGCAACACTGGATGCAAGGAGCGGCGGTCGCTTGACCACGTCGCATACTCGAGCTCGGGGATCAATTACCGCTGTAGCAGAAAGCAAGTTTTTTCCCCCTTTTCTGAGAGGGGGGGCCCCTCGGGGGCTGAAAGGGCTGAAAGGGGCTGAAGGGGGTGTACCCCCCCCGGAGAAAATTTTCTCCACATGCCCTTGGGGATGTCCAAGTCTTCACTCGGTATCTACTTCCAAAATTTGTCCTTTCTTCTCAGTATTTTCGAAATGTTTACTCAACTGTGAGATTGTTTTAAAGACGAAAAACGACTTTAGTTCCTTTTTTAGGTAAAATGCCGGTAAAACAGCTTCTTGACCAGGTTTTTGTGTTTTATAATCTCTTGCCACCGGGCTTCCCCTGGGCATCCCCCAACCCCAAAAAAGAATGATGATTTCCAAAAATTTTCCCTTTTCCCTTGCAAACTTCAACAGGAAAAAATGCAGAATGTTTGTTTTCTTTTTTGCGGGATAGAGTAAGTACGCTATCTTTCAGGGTAATAAAGGGGTGCAGGGTTTTTTTAATTTTCCCGTTTTGATTGGAGATTAAGTGTTCTCATTAACCCACCTGTTTCAACATGGTCTCTTGCAGGAAAGGGGGTTTTCTATGAACACGCCCGGGATTGCTTCAAATTTAAAATGTTGAGCAGAGAAGCAAGACGCCGTTGCCCTTTCTGAGGGGTCGTCCCCCATAGTAAAGGGTATGGGAGGGTGTTGGCACCTAGAGAAGAAGTTATGTCCTTGGGGGAAAATTTGACTCCAACGACCATGAGAACAAAGTTTTATATCTTGCAAACAGGGCAGCCAGGGAAACTTACAGCACTTCGCCGTATCTCGTTTTTCGCGAGCTGATACGGTTCGTTGAGCACGCTACGATGAATGTGCTTCTTCCAGCTATTATTAGGACCTCTTGGCGTTCCTAAAGGGAACGACGGTGTTTTCCCCATGGTTGAGAAAAGTCTTCTTTAAATTTTCGAGGGCCATTTTTTCAGTGTATGGTGGTGAAAACCAGGGAACGAAGGTGGTAGCATAATGGTCTACATACTTCGCATGGGTTGGGTAGTTTTAGCAACCGTTTGGATTAAGGACGTCTTCAAAAAAAATTTTTGTTTTTCATGAGGCTAGAGGGGGGGGGGGGAGGGATGGCCCCTTTGAGGCCTCCCCGGGGTTCCCTACACCCCCAAAATGACGTTTGGGGGCTATACCCTTTGTATGTTCTGTTGACTGGGTACAAACTTTAAGTCATGTGATTGCGGGGAAAGGGGACGTGGCTTTGTGACTGTACAGCCCCTGGCGGGGCAAGTGTACGTAGGGCTGCCCCAAATATGCCAAAGCTTTTGGAGGGGGGAAAAAAAAGTGAGACGGTGGAAACAGGTGGATGGGACGGATGGACAGAGGGAAGGGCCCCGGAGTGAGGAGGTGGAGAAAGAGGGGGACTGTGGGGGCGTGTGTCCACTCCCCGAGGGGTATGAGGTTCCACCAGGCCTGTGGCGGTGGGGGGGGGGGAAACGCGATGCAGGGGTGTTATTGGGGGTGTGCTACAGGATTTTTGGGGACACTTTTGGGCGGTGAGGACCTGGTTGGAAAGGGCCGTATGTGCGAAGGGGGAAGGGCTGCAGGGAAAAGTGGGGTCTTGGGTGGGGAAGGCCAGGAAAAATTGTGGTGCTGAGGTACATCAGGGGGATGTACCTGATGATGTATGTTTTTGGGGGTGGTTTGGGGGGGGGAGGGTATGTTTTTGGGGGTTCATATGACGGAATTAGAAAAAATGAGGGTAAAAGCAGACTTTTTAGGGAAGTTTTTTTTTCTATCCAGAGGTTTACCTGTATTTCGGTTGGGGGGGTTGGAAAATTTGTGCTTCGGCAGGAGTGTGAGACCCAGGGGTGCGGGGGGGTGTGTTGAGTGTTTTTGGGGGTGCTTTTTGGGATGTGGGGGTGGGTGATGTGGTGGCGGGGGGGTACGGGGGGAACACACTTAGGCGGGGGGGTTATGAAGCAAGCTTGGATAGGATTTATGTTAGGGAGGGGTGGTGTGGAGCGGTTAGGACTATTGACGTGGGTTTGTCTGATCATAGGGCGGTGTTGGCTGACTTTAAGGTAGATGGTATTCCGCGCATATTTCTGAGTTATTGGAAATTGAATGTGCGCCTTTTACAGGAGGAGGATCTAGGTTTGTCCTTTCATGTAGTGAAGGTAGTGTTGCCCAGGTCATGTAGTGAAGGTAGTGTTGCCCAGATCATGTAGTGAAGGTAGTGTTGCCCAGGTCATGTAGTGAAGGTAGTGTTGCCCAGATCATGTAGTGAAGGTAGTGTTGCCCAGATCATGAAGTGAAGGTAGTGTTGCCTAGGTCATGTAGTGAAGGTAGTGTTGCCCAGGTCATGTAGTGAAGGTAGTGTTGCCCAGATCATGAAGTGAAGGTAGTGTTGCCCAGATCATGTAGTGAAGGTAGTGTTGCCCAGGTCATGTAGTGAAGGTAGTGTTGCCTAGGTCATGTAGTGAAGGTAGTGTTTCCCAGATCATGTAGTGAAGGTAGTGTTGCCCAGGTCATGTAGTGAAGGTAGTGTTTCCCAGATCATGTAGTGAAGGTAGTGTTGCCCAGGTCATGTAGTGAAGGTAGTGTTGCCTAGGTCATGTAGTGAAGGTAGTGTTGCCCAGGTCATGTAGTGAAGGTAGTGTTGCCCAGGTCATGTAGTGAAGGTAGTGTTGCCCAGGTCATGTAGTGAAGGTAGAGTTGCCCAGATCATGTAGTGAAGGTAGTGTTGCCCAGGTCATGTAGTGAAGGTAGTGTTGCCCAGGTCATGTAGTGAAGGTAGTGTTGCCCAGGTCATGTAGTGAAGGTAGTGCTTCCCAGATCATGTAGTGAAGGTAGAGTTGCCCAGGTCATGTAGTGAAGGTAGTGTTGCCCAGGTCATGTAGTGAAGGTAGAGTTGCCCAGATCATGTAGTGAAGGTAGTGTTGCCCAGGTCATGTAGTGAAGGTAGTGTTGCCCAGGTCATGTAGTGAAGGTAGTGTTGCCCAGGTCATGTAGTGAAGGTAGTGTTGCCCAGGTCATGTAGTGAAGGTAGTGTTGCCCACGTCATGCAGTGAAGGTAGTGTTGCCCAGGTCATGTAGTGAAGGTAGTGTTGCCCAGATCATGTAGTGAAGGTAGTGTTGCCCAGGTCATGTAGTGAAGGTAGTGTTGCCCAGGTCATGTAGTGAAGGTAGTGTTGCCCAGATCATGTAGTGAAGTAGTGTTGCGCAGGTCATGTAGTGAAGGTAGTGTTGCCCAGGTCATGTAGTGAAGGTAGTGTTGCCCAGATCATGTAGTGAAGGTAGTGCTTCCCAGGTCATGTAGTGAAGGTAGTGTTGCCCAGGTCATGAGTGAAGGTTGTGTTACCCAGGTCATGTAGTGAAGGTATGTGCCTCAGGTCATGTAGTGAAGGTAGTGTTACCCAGGTTATGATAGAGAAGGTAGTGTTGCCCAGGTCATGTAGTGAAGGTAGTGTTGCTAGGTCATGTAGTGAAGGTAGTGTTGCCCAGGTCATGTAGTGAGGTAGTGTTGCCCAGGTCATGTAGTGAAGGTAGTGTTGCCCAGGTCAATTAGTGAAGGTAGTGTTGCCCAGGTCATGAAGTGAAGGTAGTGTTGCCGAGGTCATGTAGTGAAAGTAGTGTGGCCCAGGTCATTTAGTGAAGGTAGTGCGCACTGTCATGTAGTGAAGGTAGTGTTGCCAGTCATGCAGTGAAGGTAGTTGCCAGGTCATGTAGTGAAGGTAGTGTTGCCCAGGTCATGCAGTGAAGGTAGTGTTGCCCAGGTCATGTAGTGAAGGTAGTGTTGCCCAGGTCATGTAGTGAAGGCAGTGTTGCCCAGGTCATGTAGTGAAGGCAGTGTTGCCCAGGTCATGCAGTGAAGGCAGTGTTGCCCAGGTCATGTAGTGAAGGTAGTGTTGCCCAGGTCATGTAGTGAAGGTAGTGTTGCCCAGGTCATGTAGTGAAGGTAGTATAACCCAGGTCATGAAGTGAAGGTAGTGTTACCCAGGTCATGTAGTGAAGGCAGGGTTGCCCAGGTCATGCAGTGAAGGTAGTGTTGCCCAGGTCATGTAGTGAAGGTAGTGTTGCCCAGGTCATGTAGTGAAGGTAGTGTTGCCCAGGTCATGTAGTGAAGGTAGTGTTACCCAGGTCATGTAGTGAAGGTAGTGCTGCCTAGGTCATATAGTGAAGGTAGTGTTGCCCAGGTCATGAAGTGAAGGTAGTGTTGCCCAGGTCATGCAGTGAAGGTATTGTTGCCCAGGTCATTTAGTGAGGGTAGTGTTGCCCAGGTCATGTAGTGAAGGTAGTATTGCCTAGGTCATGTAGTGATGGTAGTGTTGCCCAGGTCATGTAGTGAAGGTAGTGTTGCCCAGGTCATGTAGTGAATGTAGTGTTGCCTAGGTCATGTAGTGACGGTAGTGTTGCCCAGGTCTTGTATTGATGGCAGTGTTGCCCAGGTCATGTAGTGAATGTAGTATTGCCTAGGTCATGTAGTGAAGGTAGTGTTGCCCAGGTCATTTAGTGATGGTAGTGTTGCCTAGGTCATGTAGTGAAGGTAGAGTTGCCCAGGTCATGTAGTGAAGGTAGTGTTGTCCAGGTCATGTACTGAAGGTAGTGTTACCCAGGTCATGTAGTGATGGTAGTGTTGCCTAGGTCATGTAGTGAAGGTAGTGTTGTCCAGGCCATGTAGTGAAGGTAGTGTTGCCCAGGTCATGTAGTGATGGTAGTGTTGCCTAGGTCATGTAGTGAAGGTAGTGTTGTCCAGGTCATGTAGTGAAGGTAGTGTTGCCCAGGTCATGTAGTGAAAGTAGTGTTGCCCAGGTCATGTAGTGAAGGTAGTGTTGCCCAGGTCATGTAGTGAAGATAGCGTTGCCCAGGTCATGTAGTGAAGGTAGTGTTGCCCAGGTCATGTAGTGAAGATAGCGTTGCCCAGGTCATGTAGTGAAGGTAGTGTTGCCCAGGTCATGTAGTGATGGTAGTGTTGCCCAGGTCATGTAGTGAAGGTAGTGCTGCCCAGGTCATATAGTGAAGATAGTATTGCCAAGGTCATGTAGTGAAGGTAGTGTTGCCCAGGTCATGTAGTGAAGGGTGTATTACCCAGGTCATGTAGTGAAGGTAGTGTTGCCCAGGTCATGTAGTGAAGGTAGTGTTGCCCAGGTCATGTAGTGAAGGTAGTGTTGCCCAGGTCATGTAGTGAAGGTAGTGTTGCCCAGGTCATGTAGTGAAGGTTGTGTTACCCAGGTCATGTAGTGAAGGTAGTGTTGCCCAGGTCATGTAGTGAAGGTAGTGTTGCCCAGGTCATGTAGTGAAGCTAGTGTTGCCTAGGTCATGTAATGAAGGTAGTGTTACCCAGGTCATGTAGTGAAGGTAGTGTTGCCCAGGTCATGTAGTGAAGGCAGTGTTGCCCAGGTCATGTAATGAAGGTAGTGTTACCCAGGTCATGTAGTGAAGGTAGTGTTGCCTAGGTCATATAGTGAAGGTAGTGTTGCCCAGGCCATGCAGTGAAGGTAGTGTTGCCTAGGTCATGTAGTGAAGGTAGTGTTGCCCAGGTCATGCAGAGAAGGTAGTGTTGCCTAGGTCATGTAGTGAAGGTAGTGTTACCCAGGTCATGTAGTGAAGGTAGTGTTGCCTAGGTCATATAGTGAAGGTAGTGTTGCCCAGGTCATGCAGTGAAGGTAGTGTTACCCAGGTCATGTAGTGAAGGTAGTGTTGCCCAGGTCATGTAGTAAAGGTAGTGTTGCCCAGGTCATTTAGTGAAGGTAGTGTTGCCCAGGTCATGTAGTGAGTGTAGTGTTGCCTAGGTCATGTAGTAAAGGTAGTGTTGCCCAGGTCATTTAGTGAAGGTAGTGTTGCCCAGGTCATGTAGTGAGTGTAGTGTTGCGCAGGTCATGTAGAGAAGGTAGTGTTGCCCAGGTCATGTAGTGAATGTAGTGTTGCCCAGGTCATATAGTGAAGGTAGTGTTGCCCAGGTCACGTAGTGAAGGTAGTGTTGCCTAGGTCATGTAGTGAAGGTAGTGTTGCCCAGGTCATGTAGTGAAGGTAGTGTTGCCCAGGTCATGTAGTGAAGGTAGTGCTTCCCAGATCATGTAGTGAAGGTAGTGTTGCCCAGGTCATGTAGTGAAGGTAGTGCTTCCCAGATCATGTAGTGAAGGTAGTGTTGCCCAGGTCATGTAGTGAAGGTAACGTTGCCCAGGTCATGTAGTGAAGGTAGAGTTGCCCAGATCATGTAGTGAAGGTAGAGTTGCCCAGGTCATGTAGTGAAGGTAGTGTTGCCCAGGTCATGTAGTGAAGGTAGTGTTGCCCAGGTCATGTAGTGAAGGTAGTGTTGCCCAGATCATGTAGTGAAGGTAGTGTTGCCCAGATCATGTAGTGAAGGTAGTGTTGCCCAGGTCATGTAGTGAAGGTAGTGTTGCCCAGGTCATGTAGTGAAGGTAGTGTGCCCAGTCATGTAGTGAAGTAGTGTTGCCCAAGGTCATGTAGTGAAGGTAGTGTTGCCCAGATCATGTAGTGAAGGTAGTGTTGCCCAGGTCATGTAGTGAAGGTAGTGTTGCCCAGGTCTTGTAGTGAAGGTAGTGTTGACCAGGTCATGTAGTGAAGGTAGTGCTTCCCAGATCATGTAGTGAAGGTAGTGTTGCCCAGGTCATGTAGTGAAGGTAACGTTGCCCAGGTCATGTAGTGAAGGTAACGTTGTCCAGGTCATGTAGTGAAGGTAGAGTTGCCCAGATCATGTAGTGAAGGTAGTGTTGCCCAGATCATGTAGTGAAGGTAGTGTTGCCCAGGTCATGTAGTGAAGGTAGTGTTGACCAGGTCATGTAGTGAAGGTATTGTTGCCCAGGTCATGTAGTGAAGGTAGTGTTGCCCAGGTCATGTAGTGAAGGTAGTGTTGCCCAGGTCATGTAGTGAAGGTAGTGTTGCCCAGGTCATGTAGTGAAGGTAGTGTTGCCCAGGTCATGTAGTGAAGGTAGTGTTGCCCAGGTCATGTAGTGAAGGTAGTGTTGACCAGGTCATGTAGTGAAGGTAGTGCTTCCCAGATCATGTAGTGAAAGTAGTGTTGCCCAGGTCATGTAGTGAAGGTAACGTTGCCCAGGTCATGTAGTGAAGGTAGTGTTGCCCAGGTCATGTAGTGAAGGTAGTGTTGCCCAGATCATGTAGTGAAGGTAGTGTTGCCCAGGTCATGTAGTGAAGGTAACGTTGCACAGGTCATGTAGTGAAGGTAGTGTTGCCCAGGTCATGTAGTGAAGGTAGTGTTGCCCAGGTCATGTAGTGAAGGTAACGTTGCCCAGGTCATGTAGTGAAGGTAGTGTTTGCCCAGGTCATGTAGTGAAGGTAGTGTTTGCCCAGGTCATGTAGTGAAGGTAGTGTTGCCCAGGTCATGTAGTGAAGGTAGTGTGCCCAGGTCATGTAGTGAAGGTAGTGTTGCCCAGGTCATGCAGTGAAGGTAGTGTTGCCCAGGTCATGTAGTGAAGGTAGTGTTGCCCAGGTCATGTAGTGAAGGTAGTGTTGCCCAGGTCATGCAGTGAAGGTAGTGTTGCCCAGGTCATGTAGTGAAGGTAGTGTTGCCCAGATCATGTAGTGAAGGTAGTGTTGCCCAGGTCATGTAGTGAAGGTAGTGTTGCCCAGGTCATGTAGTGAAGGTAGTGTTGCCCAGATCATGTAGTGAAGTAGTGTTGCGCAGGTCATGTAGTGAAGGTAGTGTTGCCCAGGTCATGTAGTGAAGGTAGTGTTGCCCAGATCATGTAGTGAAGGTAGTGCTTCCCAGGTCATGTAGTGAAGGTAGTGTTGCCCAGGTCATGTAGTGAAGGTTGTGTTACCCAGGTCATGTAGTGAAGGTAGTGTTGCCCAGGTCATGTAGTGAAGGTAGTGTTACCCAGGTTATGTAGAGAAGGTAGTGTTGCCCAGGTCATGTAGTGAAGGTAGTGTTGCCTAGGTCATGTAGTGAAGGTAGTGTTGCCCAGGTCATGTAGTGAAGGTAGTGTTGCCCAGGTCATGTAGTGAAGGTAGTGTTGCCCAGGTCAATTAGTGAATGTAGTGTTGCCCAGGTCATGAAGTGAAGGTAGTGTTGCCGAGGTCATGTCGTGAAAGTAGTGTGGCCCAGGTCATTTAGTGAAGGTAGTGCTGCCCTGGTCATGTAGTGAAGGTAGTGTTGCCCAGGTCATGCAGTGAAGGTAGTTGCCCAGGTCATGTAGTGAAGGTAGTGTTGCCCAGGTCATGCAGTGAAGGTAGTGTTGCCCAGGTCATGTAGTGAAGGTAGTGTTGCCCAGGTCATGTAGTGAAGGCAGTGTTGCCCAGGTCATGTAGTGAAGGCAGTGTTGCCCAGGTCATGCAGTGAAGGTAGTGTTGCCCAGGTCATGTAGTGAAGGTAGTGTTGCCCAGGTCATGTAGTGAAGGTAGTGTTGCCCAGGTCATGTAGTGAAGGTAGTATAACCCAGGTCATGAAGTGAAGGTAGTGTTACCCAGGTCATGTAGTGAAGGCAGGGTTGCCCAGGTCATGCAGTGAAGGTAGTGTTGCCCAGGTCATGTAGTGAAGGTAGTGTTGCCCAGGTCATGTAGTGAAGGTAGTGTTTGCCCAGGTCATGTAGTGAAGGTAGTGTTACCCAGGTCATGTAGTGAAGGTAGTGCTGCCTAGGTCATATAGTGAAGGTAGTGTTGCCCAGGTCATGAAGTGAAGGTAGTGTTGCCCAGGTCATGCAGTGAAGGTATTGTTGCCCAGGTCATTTAGTGAGGGTAGTGTTGCCCAGGTCATGTAGTGAAGGTAGTATTGCCCAGGTCTTGTATTGATGGCAGTGTTGCCCAGGTCTTGTATTGATGGCAGTGTTGCCCAGGTCATGTAGTGAAGGTAGTGTTGCCCAGGTCATGTAGTGAAGGTAGTGTTGCCCAGGTCATGTAGTGAATGTAGTGTTGCCTAGGTCATGTAGTGACGGTAGTGTTGCCCAGGTCTTGTATTGATGGCAGTGTTGCCCAGGTCTTGTATTGATGGCAGTGTTGCCCAGGTCATGTAGTGAATGTAGTATTGCCTAGGTCATGTAGTGAAGGTAGTGTTGCCCAGGTCATGTAGTGAAGGTAGTGTTGCCCAGGTCATGTAGTGAATGTAGTGTTGCCTAGGTCATGTAGTGACGGTAGTGTTGCCCAGGTCTTGTATTGATGGCAGTGTTGCCCAGGTCATGTAGTGAATGTAGTATTGCCTTGGTCATGTAGTGACGGTAGTGTTGCCCAGGTCTTGTATTGATGGCAGTGTTGCCCAGGTCATGTAGTGAAGGTAGTGTTGCCCAGGTCATTTAGTGATGGTAGTGTTGCCTAGGTCATGTAGTGAAGGTAGAGTTGCCCAGGTCATGTAGTGAAGGTAGTGTTGTCCAGGTCATGTAGTGAATGTAGTGTTGCCCAGGTCATGTAGTGATGGTAGTGTTGTCCAGGCCATGTAGTGAAGGTAGTGTTGCCCAGGTCATGTAGTGATGGTAGTGTTGCCCAGGTCATGTAGTGAAGGTAGTGTTGTCCAGGTCATGTAGTGAAGGTAGTGTTGCCCAGGTCATGTAGTGATGGTAGTGTTGCCTAGGTCATGTAGTGAAGGTAGTGTTGCCCAGGTCATGTAGTGAAGGTAGTGTTGTCCAGGCCATGTAGTGAAGGTAGTGTTGCCCAGGTCATGTAGTGATGGTAGTGTTGCCCAGGTCATGTAGTGAAGGTAGTGTTGTCCAGGTCATGTAGTGAAGGTAGTGTTGCCCAGGTCATGTAGTGAAGGTAGTGTTGCCTAGGTCATGTAGTGAAGGTAGTGTGCCCAGTCATGTAGTGAAGGTAGTGTTGTCCCAGGTCATGTAGTGACAGGTAGTGTTGCCCAGTCATGTAGTGATGGTAGTGTTCCTAGGTCATGTAGTGAAGTAGTGTTGCCCAGGTCATGTAGTGAAGGTAGTGTTGCCCAGGTCATGTAGTGAAGGTAGTGTTGCCCAGGTCATGTAGTGATGGTAGTGTTGCCTAGGTCTTGTAGTGAAGGTAGTGTTGTCCAGGTCATGTAGTGAAGGTAGTGTTGCCCAGGTCATGTAGTGAAGGTAGTGTTGCCCAGGTCATTAGTGAAGGTAGTGTTTGCCCAGGTCATGTAGTGAAGATAGCGTTGCCCAGGTCATGTAGTGAAGGTAGTGTTGCCCAGCTCATGTAGTGAAGGTAGTGTTGCCCAGGTCATGTAGTGAAGATAGCGTTGCCCAGGTCATGTAGTGAAGGTAGTGTTGCCCAGGTCATGTAGTGATGGTAGTGTTGCCCAGGTCATGTAGTGAAGGTAGTGCTGCCCAGGTCATATAGTGAAGATAGTATTGCCCAGGTCATGTAGTGAAGGTAGTGTTGCCCAGGTCATGTAGTGAAGGGTGTGTTACCCAGGTCATGTAGTGAAGGTAGTGTTGCCCAGGTCATGTAGTGAAGGTAGTGTTGCCCAGGTCATGTTAGTGAAGGTAGTGTTGCCCAGGTCATGTAGTGAAGGTAGTGTTGCCCAGGTCATGTAGTGAAGGTTGTGTTACCCAGGTCATGTAGTGAAGGTAGTGTTGCCCAGGTCATGTAGTGAAGCTAGTGTTGCCTAGGTCATGTAATGAAGGTAGTGTTACCCAGGTCATGTAGTGAAGGTAGTGTTGCCCAGGTCATGTAGTGAAGGCAGTGTTGCCCAGGTCATGTAATGAAGGTAGTGTTACCCAGGTCATGTAGTGAAGGTAGTGTTGCCTAGGTCATATAGTGAAGGTAGTGTTGCCCAGGCCATGCAGTGAAGGTAGTGTTGCCTAGGTCATGTAGTGAAGGTAGTGTTGCCCAGGTCATACAGAGAAGGTAGTGTTGCCTAGGTCATGTAGTGAAGGTAGTGTTACCCAGGTCATGTAGTGAAGGTAGTGTTGCCTAGGTCATATAGTGAAGGTAGTGTTGCCCCAGGTCATGCAGTGAAGGTAGTGTTACCCAGGTCATGTAGTGAAGTAGTGTTGCCCAGGTCATGTAGTAAAGGTAGTGTTGCCCAGGTCATTTAGTGAAGGTAGTGTTGCCCAGGTCATGTAGTGAATGTAGTGTTGCCTAGGTCATGTAGTGAAGGTAGTGTTGCGCAGGTCATGTAGAGAAGGTAGTGTTGCCCAGTCATGTAGTGAATGTAGTGTTGCCCAGGTCCATATAGTGAAGGTAGTGAGTTGCCCAGGTCACGTAGTGAAGGTAGTGTTGCCTAGGTCATGTAGTGAAGGTAGTGTTGCCCAGGTCATGTAGTGAAGGTAGTGTTGCCCAGGTCATGTAGTGAAGGTAGTGTTGCCCAGGTCATGTAGTGAAGGTAGTGTTGCCCAGGTCATGTATGAAGGGAGTGTTGCCCAGGTTTAAAGTAGTGAAGGTAGTGTTGCCCAGTTCATGTAGTGAAGGTAGTGTTGCCCAGGTCATGTAGTGAAGGTAGTGTTGCCCAGGTCATGTAAGTGAAGGTATGTTGCCCAGCATGTATTGAAGGTAGTGTTGCCCAGGTCATGTAGTGAAGGTAGTGTTTCCTAGGTCATGTAGTGAAGGGAGTGTTGCCTAGGTCATGTAGTGAAGGTAGTGTTGCCCATGTCATGTAGTGAAGGTAGTGTTGCCCAGGTCATGTAGTGAAGGTAGTGTTGCCCAGGTCATGTAGTGAAGGTGTGTTTGCCCCCAGGTCTGTAGTGAAGGTAGTGTTGCCCAGGTCATGTAGTGAAGGTAGTGTTGCCCAGGTCATGTAGTGAAGGTAGTGTTGCCTAGGTCATGTAGTGAAGGTAGTGTTGCCCAGGTCATGTAGTGAAGGTAGTGTTGTCCAGGTCATGTAGTGAAGGTAGTGTTGCCCAGGTCATGTAGTGAAGGCAGTGTTGCCCAGGTCATGTAGTGAAGGTAGTGTTGCCCAGGTCATGTAGTGAAGGTAGTGTTGGATCTGAGAGGGACATGACCTCTCAGTGACTACAATCTCACTACTACCACTCTGCACCTCTCCTTCCGACAGTATTTAAGTGTCTGCACTGTCGCTTGACCTTCAGATAGTTCCTGACTATGGAACTGAACTTCTCCAGGCTGAGGGACTGACAACCTCAAATTCTACGACTTCAAGGGTGATGGACTGATTACATAGTCTTCACATCTTTACTGTTCCTGCCTACTTTCTGTATTCGACTGAAGAAGCCTACTGTGTAGGCGAAACGTTTCGGAATAAAGTTGCCTAACTGTTGCCTATGTGTCTTGCCTAGCAACCTATCGGTATTGTATACCATTTTGATATTCAAATGATGGCCTCGAGAAACTTTTGACTAGTTAATAAACATAACTTTATAAGTACATAAGAATGGAGGAACACTGCAGAAGGCCTACTGGCCCATACAAGGCAGGTCCTTATCAAAATAACTTCGTCATTATCATTATCATCACCATCATAATCATCATCAAAATATTTCCTTAAAATCAGCCCAACAGCTATCCACCTCTCCCTACTAGTTTTTCTCCATCCCTCTGTCTCCCCCTGCCTCCCTGTTTCCCCTTCCGTGTTCCTCTCCCTCCCCTTCCCTCCCTCTCCCCAATGCATCCCTCCTCCTCCCCCCCCCATTATCCTTTTCCACCGGTGATTCACGTGAGGTCATTGATTCCTTGAGAGAATTACATGACCTCATTTTCTTACAAGGTGACCACTGTGTGTTTTGTGTGTGTGTGTTTTGTGTGGTGTTGTGTGTGTGTGTTGTGTGTGTGTGTGTGTGTGTGTGTGTGTGTGGTGGGGTGTGTGTGTGTGTGTGTACTCACCTATTTGTACTCACCTATTTGTGGGTTTCAGGGGCAGGGCCCTAGCTCCCTGCCCCGCCTCTTCACTGATTGCTACTAGGTCCTCTCTCTCCCTGCTCCATGAGCTTTATCATACCTCGCCTTAAAACTATGTATGGTTCCCGCCTCCACTACGTCACTTTCTAGGGTATTCCACTGCTTGACTACTCTATGACTGAAGAAATACTTCCTAACATCCCCTTTGATTCATTAGACTCTTCAAATTCCAATTATGACCTCTTGTGTCTGTGTCCCATCTCTGGAACATCCCGTCTTTGTCCCCCTTGTCTATTCCGCGCAGTATTTTATATGTCGTTATCAAAGTCTCCCCCGACCCTCCTGTCCTTTCCCGTGTCGTCAGGCCGATTTCCCTCAAACTTTCTTCGTAGGACAATCCCCTTAGCTCTGGGACTAGTCCTTGTTGCAAACCTTTGCCTTTCTATAATTTCTTGACGTGCTTGACCAGGTGTGGATTCCAAACTGGTGCTGCATACTCCAGTATGGGCCTGACGTAAATGGTACACAGAGTCTTGAAAAGATTCCTTTTCTGAGGTATCGGAAACGCTAAACCGTAGGTTTGCCAGTCGCCTGTATGCTGCAGCAGTTATCTGATTGATGTGCGTCTCAGGAGATATGCTCGGTGTTATACTCACCCCCAGATCTTTTTCCTTGAGTGAGGTTTGCAGTCTTTGTCCATCTGAACTACATTGTCTGTGGTCTTCTTTGCCCTTCCCCAATCTTCATGACTTTGCATTTGGCAGGGTTAAACTCAAGGAGCCAGTTGCTGGACCACGCTTGTAGCCTGTCCAGGTCTCTTTGTAGTCCTGCCTGATCCTCGTCTGATTTTATTCTTCTCATTAACTTCACATCATCTGCAAACAAGAACACTTCTGAGTCTATCCCTTCCGTTATGTCATTCACATATAACAGAAACAGCACAGGTCCTAGGACTGACCCCTGTGGAACCCCGCTTGTCACAGGCGCCCACTCTGACACCTCGTCACGTACCATGACTCGTTGTTGCCTCCCTGTCAGGTATTCTCTGATCCATTGCAGTGCCTTTCCTGTTATGTGTGCCTGATCCTCTAGCTTTTGCAGCAACCTCTTGTGAGGAACTGTGACGAAGGCCTTCTTGCAGTCCAAAAATATGCAGTCGATCCACCCCTCTCTCTCTTGTCTTACTTCTGTCACATTGTCATAAAACTCCAGTAGGTTTGTGACACAGGATTTTCCTTCCCTGAAACCGTGCTGGTGCTCCATCACTCTCCTCCTGATGATTTTCTCCATGTGTGTGTGTGTGTGTGTGTGTGTGTGTGTGTGTGTGTACTCACCTAGTTGTACTCACCTAGTTGAGGTTGCGGGGGTCGAGCCCGAGCTCCTGGCCCCCCCTCTTCACTGATCGCTACTAGGTCACTCTCCCTGAACCGTGAGCTTTATCATACCTCTGCTTAAAGCTATGTATGGATCCTGCCTCCATTACATCGCTTCCCAAACTATTCCACTTCTTGACTACTCTGTGGCTGAAGAGAAATACTTCCTAACATCCCTGTGATTCATCTGTGTCTTCAACTTCCAACTGTGTCCCCTTGTTACTGTGTCCAATCTCTGGAACATCCTGTCTTTGTCCACCTTGTCAATTCCTCTCAGTATTTTGTATGTCGTTATCATGTCCCCCCTATCTCTCCTGTCCTCCAGTGTCGTCAGGTTGATTTCCCTTAACCTCTCCTCGTAGGACATACCTCTTTGCTCTGGGACTAGTCTTGTTGCAAACCTTTGCACTTTCTCTAGCTTCTTTACGTGCTTGGCTAGGTGTGGGTTCCAAACTGGTGCCGCATACTCCAATATGGGCCTAACGTACACGGTGTACAGGGTCCTGAACGATTCCTTATTAAGATGTCGGAATGCTGTTCTGAGGTTTGCTAGGCGCCCATATGCTGCAGCAGTTATTTGATTGATGTGCACTTCAGGAGATGTGCCTGGTGTTATACTCACCCCAAGATCTTTTTCCATGAGTGAGGTTTGTAGTCTCTGGCCCCCTAGACTGTACTCCGTCTGCGGTCTTCTTTGCCCTTGCCCAATCTTCATGACTTTGCACTTGGTGGGATTGAACTCCAGGAGCCAATTGCTGGACCAGGTCTGCAGCCTGTCCAGATCCCTTTGCAGTTCTGCCTGGTCTTCGATCGAGTGAATTCTTCTCATCAACTTCACGTCATCTGCAAACAGGGACACCTCAGAGTCTATTCCTTCCGTCATGTCGTTCACAAATACCAGAAACAGCACTGGTCCTAGGACTGATCCCTGTGAGACCCCGCTGGTCACAGGTGTCCACTCTGACACCTCGCCACGTACCATGACTCGCTGCTGTCTTCCTGACAAGTATTCCCTGATCCATTGCAGTGCCTTCCCTGTTATCCCTGCTTGGTCCTCCAGTTTTTGCACCAATCTCTTGTGTGGAACTGTGTCAAACGCCTTCTTGCAGTCCAAGAATATGCAATCCACCCACCCCTCTCTCTCTTGTCTTACTGCTGTCACCATGTCATAGAACTCCAGTAGGTTTGTGACACAGGATTTCCCGTCCCTGAAACCATGTTGGCTGCTGTTGATGAGATCTTTCCTTTCTAGGTGTTCCACCACTCTTCTCCTGATAATCTTCTCCATGATTTTGCATACTATACGTGTCAGTGACACTGGTCTGTAGTTTAATGCTTCATGTCTGTCTCATTTTTTAAAGATTGGGACTACATTTGCTGTCTTCCATGCCTCAGGCAATCTCCCTGTTTCGATAGATGTATTGAATATTGTTGTTGGGGGTACACATAGCGCCTCTGCTCCCTCTCTCAATATCCATGGGGAGATGGTATCTGGCCCCATTGCCTTTGAGGTATCTAGCTCAATCAGAAGCCTCTTCACTTCTTCCTCGGTTGTGTGCACTGTGTCCAGCACATGGTGGTGTGCCCCACCTCTCCGTCTTTCTGGAGCCCCTTCTGTCTCCTCTGTGAACACTTCTTTGAATCTCTTGTTGAGTTCCTCACATACTTCACGGTCATTTCTTGTTGTCTCTCCTCCTTCCTTCCTTAGCCTGATTACCTGGTCCTTGACTGTTGTTTTCCTCCTGATGTGGCTGTACAACAGTTTCGGGTCAGATTTGGCTTTCGCTGCTATGTCATTTTCAAATTGTGATTGGACCTCCCTTCTTACTTGGGCATGTTCATTTCTGGCTCTACGACTGCTCTCCTTATTCTCCTGGGTCCTTTGCCTTCTATATTTCTTCCATTCCCTAGCACACTTGGTTTTTGCCTCCCTGCACCTTTGGGTAAACCATGGGCTCATCCTGGCTTTTTCATTATTCCTGTTACCCTTGGGTACAAACCACTCCTCAGCCTCCTTGCATTTTGTTGCTACATATTCCATCATCTCATTAACTGGCTTCCCTGCCAGTTCTCTGTCCCACTGAACCCCGTTCAGGAAGTTCCTCATTCCTGTGTAGTCCCCTTTCTTGTAGTTTGGCTTCATTCGTCCTGGCCTTCCTGCTTCTCCCTCCACTTGTAGCTCTACTGTGTATTCGAAGCTTAAACCACAAGGTCACTGGCCCAAGGGGTCTTTCATATGTGATGTCCTCGATATCTGCACTACTCAAGGTGAATACAAAGTCCAGCCTTGCTGGTTCATCCTCTCCTCTCTCTCTTGTAGTGTCCCTTACGTGTTGGTACATGAAGTTTTCCAGTACCACCTCCATCATCTTAGCCCTCCATGTATCTTGGCCCCCATGCGGGTCCAAGTTCTCCCAATCGATCTCCTTGTGGTTAAAGTCACCCATGATCAGGAGCTTTGCTCTGCATGCATGAGCTCTTCTGGCCACTCTAGCCAGTGTGTCAACCATCGCTCTATTGCTCTCGTCGTACTCTTGCCTTGGCCTCCTGCTGTTCTGTGGTGGGTTATACATCGCTGCTATTACCACCTTGGGACCTCCAGAGTGAAGCGTTCCCGCTATGTAATCACTTTCTTCTCCGCTGTCTCCTCTCTCCAGCTCATCAAAATTCCAGCGATTTTTGATCAGGGAATCCCACTCCTCCCCCCCCCCTGTTCCCTCTGTCTTTCCTCAGGATTTGGTATCCCGTTGGAAAGATGGCATCTGTTATCATACCTGTAAGCTTGGTTTCTGTGAGAGCTATGATGTCTGGTGATGCCTCTTAAACTCTTTCATGCCACTCCTCCCACTTATTTGTTATACCATCAGCGTTTGTGTACCATACCTTCAGTTTCCTTTCCAACACTGTGGTTTGTGGGGCCTGTGAGGGTGGGAGACCTGGTAGCATACTGTGGGATTCTATAGCTCGGTGTTGGGTGGAGGCTGTGGGTATGGATTGTAGTGTGTGTTGGGATGGTGTGATAGGTTGTATGGTTCTGAGAATAGTTGTGTGTGTGCTTGCCCTTGCTGTTCTGTTCTGCTCTGACTGACCTCTGCTGGTTCCATCCTTGTCTCTTTTCCTAGCTCCTTTCGCTTTTTTTCCTCTCCCTCAGCTGCTGTCGTTCTGATTGTGTTCTGTCTCTGTCTAGGAACACCCTCTTGTACTCTTCTGAGTATTTCAATCGTGGTTTCTCTTGGAGGATCCTGTTCCGCACTGTTTCCGTCCTGAGAATCAGCTTGATTGGTCGGTTTCTCCCCTTCGAGTACCCCCCTATTCTCTGAAAATTTACAATCTCGTCCATCTCTTCACCTATTTCCGTGATGATTTTCTCAATCTCCTTACTTTCTTCCTGCTTCCTTTCAGTGTGTGTCCTTTCCTCTCTCTCCTGAAGCCCATGGATAAACACTGATTTTGCCCTTTCCTCCTCCCATTGCCTCATCCTCTGTGACTCTGGATCCTGCCTGTATGTGGTCAGTTTCTCCCTTGATTTTTCCAGTGGCTCTTGATAGCATGGTTGTGCCTCAGCATTCGACCTATCACCCTCTCCATCTGCAACCAGCTGTTCTTCCCTTTCACTCCTTGGCTCTTTTTGGCAGGTTGATATGACCTTAGCATAATTCATAATTCCTTCCTTCCTGTTCGGCCTCGCAGCTTCATATGCTGTGTCTTCTCTGGTCACTGCCCCTGTAACTCGCTTCAGCCTATTTATCTCAACTTCCAGGACCCTTATCTTGGCTTCTGCAGTTTCGACTTGTGCCTCCCAATTCTTTGTCTCCTTCCCCAACCTCTTTTCCAATTTCACAGAGAGCTCTTTCTCTCTCTCCCACTCTTGTTCCATCCTTTTCCATTGCTCCTCCATCCACTCCTCCCTACCAGAACCATTCTCATCTGATCCTTGGTTCCTGCGAGTCCCCACCATTTTTTTTTTTTTGTGAGAGAAGAGAGAACGGAAAGGTAGAAGGAGAGAGAGAGGGGAAGAGTGAGAAGGGAAAGGGGGAGAGTGTGAGAGGGGGAAAGAGAGAGAAGGGAAGGGAAGGAGGGGGGGAGAGTGAGAAGGGAAAAATGGGGAAGAGATCCAGAGAGAGGGAGAGAGAGAGAAGGGAAGGTAGAAATAGAGAGGGGGATAGTGAGAAGGAAAAGGTGTGGTGTGTGTGTGTGTGTGTGTGTGTGTGTGTGTGTGTGTGTGTGTGTGTGTGTGTGTGTGTGTGTGTGTGTGTGTGTGTGTGTGTGTGTGTGTATGTGTGTGTGTATGTGTGTGTGTGTATGTGTGTGTGTGTGTGTGTGTGTGTGTGTGTATGTGTGTGTGTGTGTGTGTGTGTATGTGTGTATGTGTGTATGTGTGTGTGTGTGTGTTTTGTGTGTGTGTGTGTAGATGTAGGAAGGAAAGAGGCGAGGATGAAGGAAGGAAGCAAGAATGGGAGGGAGGGAGTTTTTTAATTTCACGTCATTAAATAAACAGACACAATATAAATTCACGTGAATACTTCCAGCAAGGTACTGGAGTTTTCTATACCGGACTGGAGTGTGGTTTTCTTACATACAATACGACATTCCAAATGGAATGTCGTATTGTATGCAATACAACCACACCCCGAAGTGGTCTTCAGGGTTACCTGAAGACCACTTCGGGAGTCACCGCCTCAGCTGCCTGGTTCCACACCAAGCTTCCTGGTTGATAACCTGATCAGCTAGACTATTGGTGCTAGCTGCACTTTGTTCAACGTATGCACCACAGCCTGGCTGACCAAGAACTGGCTTGTGGAACTTATCAAATTCCCTTTCGAAGGCAGCTAGCGGTGTGTTGATAATTAGTCTCGTTCTTGAAGGCAGGACGTTATCAAATCTTTTCCTTTTTTCACTTATAAATCCACTTAAGTGGACTTGTTTTTCAGTCCCTTAAGATTTTTTTCGAGTGTAAATTATAATATATCTTTCACGTTAACCTTCCCAGGAGTACAGTTTGATGTACTTCAGCTTCTCCGCACAATTGTGATAGCAGCGCTGTCATGGTCTGCCATTATCATCCTTAAATCCCTTCACATTAATTTTCCGTTTTACTGAGTACTTTGAATTTGCTTTACACTCTGTTAGAGATTATTTTTCTCCCATTTGTTCCATAACGAAATTTATCTTCATTGCACATTATGCTGTTTTCTATAACCCACTGGAAGACTTGTTTATGTTACCTTGGAGCTCGTGTGTCTCAATGGTTGCCACTCTCTTATAGATTCTCTTCTCATCTAATATTGCTTAGTTCACTGTTACTCTTTGAATTCTATTCGTTGCGAAATTATAAATCCATTAGCGCTCATTACCGTTATGCTATTGCACGTATTTTTGCTTGCTGTTACACTATGATTGCCATTGTGGAAGACTTTTGCAAAGTCTGTGTAGACTACATCTGCCTTTCGTTTGCTTTCCATTCATCCAAGATCTTCTCGTAATGGTGCAATAATTGTGAGAGGCTGGAGAGAGCTGTTCTAAACCCAAGTTTTCTTGGGTTGTGCAGATGTTGCGAAACCTCGTGTTTGATATTGTGGGACTTAGCGCTATCGGTCTGCCGTTATTTGCGATTGGTTTACTGACATCTTTCTGAAGTGGCTCTGTATCTATAGTTTTTAAAAACTGCGGGATGGCTTTTGTGTCCATACTCCATCTCCCTGCAATAGTTAAGGCACTTTCCAGTGCTTTCTTGCAGTTGATGATGAATATGGAGTTCCGTGAGTATGATTACTGGGCACAGTGCATGGGCATTATTATCAATGGCTTCTTCGAAGTCGAGGAGGGGTTAGAGTAATTTCCGAAATTATAGAGATGTATACAGAGTCTTGAGTCTCACTCGCTAAAAATTAATTTGCATTGTCAATCTTTAGTCTAATTAATAGCTCACTGAAGCCAGAGTTGTGTTCTCTCTCCAGTAATTCACTCACTTTTTTGTAGTCGTCAGTGCAGTTTCCATCTCCTTTCACCATCGGCCCGATACTAGATGTGTTTTTTTTTATCATGGATTTTACGCATGCTTCAAGCATTTTGAATTTTTCTCAGTTTCGTGATTTTTTTTTTTTTCACTATCTCCCCAGGACTCAGTATAATGTATTCATTTTGAGCTCAGTGTTTCTCTCCTCAACCAGTGTTTTTTGCTCCTTTTAAAAGTCTTCAAAATGTGGGAAGTTAACCAAACCACACCACAGGCTGGGTTAGAACCCGCGATCAGAAAGTCTCAAAACTCTAGACCGGTCTGGAGTTTTGAGACTCTCTGATGCTGGGTTCTATCCCCACCCACGATTTGGTGAGTCATGTGGGAAGTTCCGTGACTTTTTTTCTCCGCCTGAAGAGGGAGCGCCTCTCTCTTTCCAACCTACATCTTCTGCCCCCACCCACCATTCTTAATGATATGTGTCGGAATCACACGTCTAGTGCCGATGAATTCATCATTGGAAGACACTGGTTTATATCCATTTTACTCATTCCTTTATCTCAGCATTTTTCACTGTCATGATTTGTTTGATCCTAATTAATGTATTTGATATTTGAAGCTGATATGGTTGAATACACCGTCTTGGTACTGCTGCTCAAGACCAGTGTGTACGCATGTTTGAACGTCAGTGAAGTTGTCGTCTGAGTTTGCTGTATTCAACGCCGTTATTGAACCAGATCTTCATTATTTGCGAATATATGGTTAATGGTATTTCTTGGCCTGGTCGGTTCCACTATTTGCAGACTTATGGAAAATTTATATGTCTTAATAGTTGGTTTGTGTGAGACTGTTCATACGAGCTACCTCCTGCGATTTTCTTTCGCTGCTATCGCAGCATTTTCTGCATTCTTCCATTTTAGATGTCGTAAACTGATGTCGCTAACTAGCAGGAACTTTAAAGCCAGGTTTTAAGATTTTCCACTCCATATTCTAATTTAATGGCTGGTATTCGGCTGCTTGGAGATGGATCTGGTGGTTTATATACAAGTACAATAACCATATTATGACTCTCGGTTTTACTGCCAAAACTTCGACTATATCATTCGTGGTTTTAAGGAACTCAGTGAAGTTGAGCGTCTATTTACATACAAGCAAATACCTGGCCTTGTTGCCCCACTCATCTGAGTGTACTGTACTCAGGTGTCGCCACACAACGTTCTCAAAGTAGTTCTTAATGTTGGTCTCTAAAAACTGAGTCTGAGTAATAAATGGTGTTATCATTTATTTATCAGGGTAATTTTTATTTATTTAATATCTATGGTTTCGAAGAGGAAGTCACTGGGTATATTTCCTATCTAACAATATTATTTAATGGTAGAATATTATTGTCGTGTCCTTCCATTCTCTTTCGCTTCCCAGGACTATAAAATGTCTTAGGTTTAAATAGTTGTAAATACAGTGGTTAGTTTGATGGTCACGTTCCCGGCAGCTGCTACTTCCTCTCAAGACGGTATGTGGGGCACTTTGCGTTATATCATTGTTTCTTATTTATCCATGTAGAACACAATTAAGTGTGGAAGGTTTTTTTCCAGGAGGCAGAACGACATAAAATTTGAGTTAAGAGATCACAGCATATATTCTTTTTTTTTTTTTTAGGATGGTCACATCTGCATTCTCATTTTTTTACCTCCAAACATTCAGTATTTGCAAACATCCCGAACATAGAATCAGCACATTATGGTCTGAATTTTTAACTGATTCAGCTGTATCTTGATGTGTTCTAGAACTGTGAGCACAGATGCATGCTGCACTCTTCTCGAGTTCTTTCTTCACCGACACATTTCACTCTGTAAAGTAAAAGGACACAAGTGCAACTAATGTGACATTTATTGTGGCAACGTTTCGCTCTCCAGGAGCTTTATCAAGCCGTTACAAACAATACATGGACACAGAGGGTATATAAAGGCTCAGAGTGAGGTGAATACTAGTGAGGTACCATTTCGATGTTCACTAGTGGTAGTAGTAGTAGTAGTAGTAGTGGTAGTGACAAAAGTAATACAATATGGTAGAGCAATTAATTCGTACATGAGTAAAAGGATATAAAAGCTATTACTTGGGTAACATAAAAATAGGTTGGACAAATATATAAACTGGAATGAGGCAGCTTGTTCACTCTCTGTGTTTTGTGTAGTATAACAGGAGAGACTATGTGATGGCAGGGTTTACTGTTTTCAGGAGGATTCTTGCTAAGACTTCGGAGATGGTGAAGCTGCCGTTGTTTTGTTTGATTGTATTCGAAACAGCGATCAGTGCTGATTCGAGGCACTTGCGTCTGCGGAAACTAGTTTCTTTGATCACTAATTGGGCGTCTCTGAATTTCATGAGATGATTGGTGGAATTTCGGTGTTGTACACAGGCGTTGTTCAGGTTATCGTTCCTACATGCGTAAATGTGTTCATTGAGGCGGGTGTCGAGGTTTCTGGCGGTTTCACCTACGTAAATCTTGTCACAGCCTCCACAGGGTATAGTGTAAACTCCTGCATTGACTGGTTCGTGGTGGCTTGGATTTTGTCCTGGTTATATCCTTTATTGAAGTGCTAGAAGCGATGGCGACTCTGGTGTTAGCTTGTGAAAGTGCTTTTGAGACGTTCAGTGCAACCTGACTGTTGGGAAGAATTATAACTTTGCTGGGAGTGGTGTTGATGCGTGGAGAATTTATGATCTGAAGAGCTCTTTTCTTGCAGTCTTTGATGAAAAAAGAAGGAAAATGTAACTCTGTGAATGTTTGGTGAATGTATGTACACTCCTCGTCAAGAAACTCAGGACTACAAATTCGGTATGCTCTTAGGAAAAACCCGATGATGATGCCTCTTTTGGTCTTGGTATCTTGACTGGAATAGAAGTGTGTGAGATCATTTTTATTGGTGGGTTTCCGATAAACTTGAAATCTTAGGTTGTTGTCTACTTTGTGAATGAGGACGTCGAGGAAAGGTAGCTTGTCATTGGACTCTTCTTCTAGTGTAAACTGGATCGCCGGTTCAACTGCGTTGAGCCTTGCCTGAAGATCCCGTACATCAAAACGTTTTGGAGTTATTACGAGGACATCGTCCACGTAACGTAACCAAGTGACGCTTGAAGGGATGATGTTGGCGAAGTGTTCGGACTCTAGGTGTTCCATGTATAAGTTGGCTAGGACGGCACTGATGGGGGACCCCATTCTACTACCACTAGTGAACATCGAAATGGTACCTCACTAGTATTCACCTCACTCTGAGCCTTTATATACCCTCTGTGTCCATGTATTGTTTGTAATGGCTTGATAAAGCTCCTGGAGAGCGAAACGTTGCCACAATAAATGTCACATTAGTTGCACTTGTGTCCTTTTACTTTACATATTGTCGGTAATTCTACCAACTTTATTACATTTCACTCTGAATGCAACTTACAACAGAAGAATAACAAGTTTCTTCATGCCAGGGAGTCGAACCCAGGACCCTGGAATTGTGAGGCGAATGCTCTCACCAGTGAGATGTTATGGCACCCTCAATGAGGGAAGGAGGGAAGGAGGGAGGGAAGAAGGGAGGGAAGGAGAGGGAAGGAGGGAGGGAAAGAGGGAGGGAGGGAAGGAGGGAGGGAAGGAGGGAGGGAAAGAGGGAGGGAAGGAGGGAGGGAAGGAGGGAGGGAAGGAGGGAGGGAAGGAGGGAGGGAAGGAGAGAGGGAAGGAGGGAGGGAAGGAGGGAGGGAAGGAGGGAGGGAAGGAGGGAGGAAGGAGGGAGGGAAGAAGGAGGGAAGGAGGGAGGGAAGGAGGGAGGGAAGGGAGGGAGGGAAAAAGGGAGGGAAGGAGGGAGGGAAGGAGGGAGGGAAGAAGGGAGGGAAGTGAGGGAGGGAAGGAGGGAGGGAAGGAGGGAGGGAAGAAGGGAAGAGAAGGAGGGAGGGAAGGAGGAGGAAAGGAGGGAGGAAGGAGGGAGGAAGGAGGGAGGGAAGGAGGGAGGGAAGGAGGGAGGGAAGAAGGGAGGGAAGGAGGGAGGGAAGGAGGGATGGAAGGAGGGAGGGAAGGAGGGAGGGAAGGAGGGAGGGAAGGAGGGAGGGAAGGAGGGACGGAAGAAGGGACCGGGAAGGAGAGAGCGAGGGTGGAGGGAGAAGGAGGAAGGGGGGAGCTGGGGTGAGCTAAACTTAGGATAGAGCGGGTTTGGGGTAATTAAAGGTCGGTCTCCGTAGCTCACAACAGCACACCACACCAACACTCACGCCCACACAATACAACACTCACGCCCACACCCACACCAACACTCACGCCCACACCCACACCAACACTCACGCCCACACCCACACCAACACTCACGCCCACACCCACACCAACACTCACGCCCACACCCACACCAACACTCACGCCCACACCCACACCAACACCTCACGGCCCACACCCACACCAACACTCACGCCCACACCCACACCAACACTCACGCTCACACCCACACCAACACTCACGCCACACCCACACACCAACACTCACGCCCACACCCACACCAACACTCACGCCCACACCCACACCAACATCACGCCCACACCACACCAACACTCACGCCCACACCCACACCAACACTCACGCCCACACCCACACCAACACTCACGCTCACACCCACACCAACACTCACGCCCACACCCACACCAACACTCACGCCCACACCCACACCAAACACTCACGCCCACACCCACCCAACACTCACGCCCACACCCACACCAACACTCACGCCCACACCCACACCAACACTCACGCCCACAACCACACCAACACTCACGCCCACACCCACACCAACACTCACGCTCCCACACCCACACCAACACTCACGCTCACACCCACACCAACACTCACGCTCACACCCACACCAACACTCACGCCCACACCCACACCAACACTCACGCCCACACCCACACCAACACTCACGCCCACACCCACACCAACACTCACGCCCACACCCACACCAACACTCACGCCCACACCCACACCAACACTCACGCCCACACCCACCCAACACTCACGCCACACCCACACCAATATTCACGCCCACACCCACACCAACACTCACGCCCACACCACACCAACACTCACGCTCACACCCACACCAACACTCACGCCCACACCCACACCAACACTCACGCCCACACCCACACCAACACTCACGCCCACACCCACAACCAACACTCACGCCCACACCCACACCAACACTCACGCCCCACACCCACACCAACACTCACGCCCACACCCACACCAACACTCACGCCCACACCCACACCAACACTCACGCCCACACCCACACCAACACTCACGCCCACACCCACACCAACACTCACGCCCACACCCACACCAACACTCACGCCCACACCCACACCAACACTCACGCCCACACCCA
Source organism: Cherax quadricarinatus (assembly GCF_026875155.1). Taxonomy (NCBI): domain Eukaryota; kingdom Metazoa; phylum Arthropoda; class Malacostraca; order Decapoda; family Parastacidae; genus Cherax; species Cherax quadricarinatus. The sequence continues at coordinate 17,391,096 of NC_069407.1, forward strand.
CACCACACTCACGCCCACACCCACACCAACACTCACGCCCACACCCACACCAACACTCACACCCCCACACCCACACCAACACTCACCCCACACCCACACCAACACTCACGCCCACACCCACACCAACACTCACGCCCACACCCACACCAACACTCACGCCCACACCCACACCAACACTCACGCCCACACCCACACCAACACTCACGCCCACACCCACACCAACACTCACGCCCGCACCCACACCAACACTCACGCCCACACCCACACCAACACTCACGCCCACACCACACCAACACTCACGCCCACACCCACACCAACACTCACGCCACCACCCACACGAACACTCACGCCCACACCCACACCAACACTCACACCCACACCCACACCAACACTCACGCCCACACCCACACCAACACTCACGCCCACACCCACACCAACACTCACGCCCACACCCACACCAACACTCACGCCCACACCCACACCAACACTCACGCCCACACCCACACCAACACTCACGCCCACACCCACACCAACACTCACGCCCACACCCACACCAACACTCACGCCCACACCCACACCAACACTCACGCTCACATCCACACCAACACTCACGCCCACACCCACACCAACACTCACGCCCACACCCACACCAACACTCACGCCCACACCCACACCAACACTCACGCCACACCCACACCAACACTCACGCCCACACCCACACCAACACTCACGCCACACCCACACCAACACTCACGCCCACACCACACCAACACTCACGCCCACACCCACACCAACACTCACGCCCACACCCACACCAACACTCACGCCCACAACCACACCAACACTCACGCCCACACCCACACCAACACTCACGCCCACACCCACATCAACCACTCACGCCCACACCCACACCAACACTCACGCCCACACCACACACAAACCTCACGCCCACACCCACACCAAAAACTCACACCCCACACCCACACCAACATCACGCCCACACCCACACCAAACACTCACGCCCACAACCACACCAACACTCACGCCCACACCCCCACCAACACTCACGCCCACACCCCACACCAACACTCACGCTCACACCCACACCAACACTCACGCCCACACCCACACCAACACTCACGCCCACACCCACACCAAAAACCACGCCCACACCCACACCAAAAACTCACGCCCACACCCACACCAACACTCACGCCCACACCCACACCCAAAACATCACGCCCACACCCACACCAACACTCACGCCCACACCACACCAACACTCACGGCCCCACACCACACAAAACTCACGCCCACAACCACACCAACACTCCGCCCACACCCACACCAAAACTCACGCCCACACCCACATCAACACTCACGCCCACACCCCACCAAACTCCGCCCCCACCCCCACAAACACCACGCCCACACCCACAAACCAACACTCCACCCCACCCACTCCAAACTCACGCCCACCCCACACCAACACTCCGCCCACAACCACCCAACATCCGCCCACACCCCACCAAAACTCACCCCCACCCACCCAAAAACTCACGCTCACACCACACCCCACTCACCCCACACCCCCACCAACCTCACCCCACACCCCCACCAACATCACGCCCACACCCACACCAACACTCACGCCCACCCCACACCAAAACTCACGCCCCCCCCACACCACACTCACGCCCCCCACCCACACCAAACACTCGCCCACCCCCCCCAACACTCCCGCCCACACCCACCCAACCTCACGCCCACAACCCCCCACCAACACTCACGCCCGCACCCCCCACCAACACTCACGCCCAACCCACACCAACACTCAAAGCCCACACCCCCACCAACACTCAGCCCCCACCACACCAACTCACGCCACACCCACCGAACATCACGCCCACCCACACAACACTCACACCCAACCCCCACCAACATCAGCCCCCCCCCCCCACCCCCCACTACGCCCCCAAACCCCCACCAACCCACCCCACACCCAACCAACATCACCCCACCAACCCAACACCCAACCCCCCCACCCCCCCCACACCAACCCTTCCCCCACCCCCACACCAAACTCACCCCCAAACCCACCCAACATCACGTCCACCCCACACCAACCCACCCCACACCCCCCCAACACTCACCCCACACCCCCCACCAACACTCACGCCCACCCACACCCAAAAACTCACGCCCACACCCCACCAAAAAACTCACGCCCACACCCACACCCAAACTCACGCCCAACCCACACCAACACTCACGCCCACACCCCCACCAACACTCACGCCCACACCCCACCAAACACTACGCCCCCACCCACACCAACACCACGCCAACCCCCACCCAAACCCCCAAAACCCCAAACCAAACCCCGCCACACCCACCAACCCCCTCACGCCCCCCACCCACACCAACACCACGCCACCCCACACCAAAACCACGCCCCCCCCCCCCACCCCCCCCACCCCCCAACACTCACGCCCACACCCACACCAACACTCACGCCCCCCACCCACCCACGCACCCACACCCACACACGCACCCACACCCACTCACGCACCCACACCCACTCACGCACCCACACCCAACTCACGCAACCCACACCCAACCCGCCTCCGCCCCCACCCACTCACGCACCCACACCCACGCACACTGAAGTATAAACAATACAAACATAACTCTTCTCATGCAACTATTAATAAGTTATCAGACATAAATGCCAGATAAAAACAGCAAAAATTAGTGTATGTATGACAACGCTTATGCAGGTTAGCAAGGATTAGTCGTACTAATATTATTACAACTAGTCTGCTGCTGCTACTATTGCTACTACTACTACTATAACTACTACTACTGCTACTGCTATTACTACTACTACTACTGACATTAACTGGATGTCTGTCACCACCACTACCACTACTTCTTTCTTACCACGCAACCCTCTACTGTATTGTCTTCAGGCCTTCTCAACGTTTCTTGTCCTTGTTGTGACTTGACAATGGTCCAGAACTGATCGGAACCTCTTCACAAAGTTATTGTCCTAAGTGCGGAATTGTAGTGAATTTATTCTGTGACGACAGGTCATGTACCCAGCTGCTCAAGCATCTCCAGACATACTCTGATTACTAAGGGAAAGTACTTCATCCAGACATACACTGACTACTTAGGGAAAGTACATCATCCAGACATACATTGACTACTTAAGGAAAGTACATCATCCAGACATACATTGACTACTAAGGGAAAGTACATCATCAGACATTACATTGATTACTAAGGGAAAGTGCATCATCCAGACATACATTGACTACTAAGGGAAAGTGCATCATCCAGACATACATTGGCTACTAAGGGAAAGTACATCATCCAGACATACATTGACTACTAAGGGAAAGTGCATCATCCAGACATACATTGACTACTAAGGGAAAGTGCATCATCCAGACATACATTGACTACTAAGGGAAAGTGCATCATCCAGACATACATTGGCTACTAAGGGAAAGTGCATCATCCAGAAATACCAATTGACTACTAAGGGAAAGTTACATCATCCAGACCAGAAATTGACTTATCTACGGGAAAGTACATCATCAGAAAACATTGACTACTTAAGGGAAGTACATCATCAAGACAATACATGGACTACTAAGGGATATCGTACTCATCCAGACATACATTGACTAGTAAGGGAAAGTACATCATCCAGACATACATTGACTAGTAAGGGAAAGTACATCATCCAGACATACATTGACTAGTAAGGGAAAGTACATCATCCAGACATACACTAACTACAAAAGGAAAATATATCGCCAGCTAGGAAATTAAATGTTAGAAGCGAACGGATTCTTGCTCTCCAGGTGTCAACTAGATCAATGGAATCGTCAATATAAACTTAAAAACTATTTATGTTCAATTTTATTCTCATAATTGTATTTAATTTCAACATGGACACGGTTCATGCACGCTAATTACATCAAAGTACATTGATTAAAGCATTGCAATGTGCAAGTCTGGCATCAATCATCCTGAAGATAGTTTAGCCACAGTCTCGTCATGTAACCAGCAACGTCAAAAGGCACACGAGTTTGCCACTGGGCCTTTTGTGGGGTTATTTAAAGATTAAAAAAGAAGAAGCATGTAAAGCTGTGCGGTTTTGACTTGTAGTGAAGGGCTAAGCAAGAAGATATGAGTGATATTCATCACACACACACACACACACACACACATACACACACACAACACACACACACACACACACACACACACACATACACACACACACACACTCACACCACACACACACACACACACAACACTCACACACCACCCACACAACACACACACACACACAACTTACACACACACACACACACTAATACACACACAACACAACACACACACAACACACACACACACACACACACACACACACAAACCACTCACACACACACACACACACACACACTCACATACAACACACACACACACATACATACACCCACACATTCGGACTTCTGCAACCTTTAAATTTGGTGAGTAAAACTATATCGCCAGAGAGAGAGAGAGAGAGAAAAGGGGGAGGGGGGGGAGAGAGAGAGGAGAGAGAGGAGAGAGGGGGAGAGAGAGGGGGAGAGAGGAGAGAGAGAGAGAGAGAAGGGGGAGAGAGAGAGGAAGGGGGAGGAGAAAAGAGAAAGGAGGGGGAGAGAGAGAGAAGAGAGAGAGAGAGGAAAAGGAGAAGAGGAAGGGGAGAGAGAAAAAGGGGGAAGGGGAGCGGGAATGGGAAAAAAAAAAAAAGAGAGAGAGAGAGAGAGAGAAAAAGGGGAGAGAGAGAGAGAGAAAGGAAGAGAGAGAGAGAGGAAAGGAAAAAAAAAAAAGAGAAAGAAAGATAGAAGAGGGGAGATGAAAAAAGGGGGGGAAGAAAGAGGAAGAAAAAGGAGAAAGGAGGGGGAAAAAAGGAATTTAAAAAAACACTTTAAAAAAAATTTTATTCCTCCCAGACAATGTATGGAGTGTAAATGAATTATTATCAAGGGGAAGAAATTGGCCGTGTATTACTCAACACCCCTGAGACTTTTTATCTTGGGGGGAAAGAGGAAAAAAACTTGCACTGAGAAACGCTGAGTTCGCTCAGGCCCATGATTAAGGGGGCAGTATAGGGTGAAATTTTGGGAGGGGGTTTTTGGGTGGAGAAAAAATTATATCCTTTTTAAAAAAAAATAAAATAACCATAAAAAATGTTGTAAATTTAAAAAACCAAAAATTAAGATTGGGGTATTTCCTTTTAATAAATTAAAATTGTACGAAAAAAATAGTAAAATTATATGCCCACTTTCTTGGTTTGCCTGCCCCCCCTCTCATCTGCGATGTTGACAGAGTAGGGAAAGAGCAAGGTTCATCTCTCGCCTGGACCCATCCTGGATAGATCTGTCATTTCAGCAGAGCCTTCAACATAGAAGGGATGTGGGTGGCCTTACTGTTATGTACAAGGCCAATATTGTCAAAATACCACACTTGGATCCACTTCGAGGACAGCGTGAAACAAGCTTTTATGCCACAAGACGGGCAGAAAGCAGCAATTCACTCTGGCTGTACCCTTCTCCAGAACATCACTCCATCTGAGATCATACATACCCAGGATGACTCGAGTATGGAACACATTTGTACAGCATAATGATGTCAGTTGATCAAATGAAAATGCTGGTCCACAGATGGCTCCAATAGGAATCCTTAACCTGTAAATAGCTGTCAATAAAGTTAGGGATCCTTAACCTTGTCAAACCCTGCGTAAAAAAAAAAAAAAAAAAAAAAAAAAAAAAAAAAAAAAAAAAAAAAAAAAGAGAGAGAGAAAGAGAGAGAGAGAGAGAGAGAGAGAGAGAGAGAGAGAGAGAGAGAGAGAGAGAGAGAGAGAGAGGAGAGAGAGAGAGAGAGAGGAGGAGAGAGAGAGAGAGGAGAGAGAGAGAGAGAGAGAGAGAGAGAGAGAGAGAGAGAGAGAGAGAGAGAGAGAACGAATAGCTTCGCTAACAGTATTCAAGATAGTATTAAGTAAACAGATCCTAGACACTTCGTACGTGACCTTCACCAAAATTTGAGAATCTTAGGAAAAAAAAAGTTTGAGAAGTGTTGGGCTGCAGACGGCCGCTGTGAGATAACTAACACCTTTACTGGCAGGTTGGTAGGCTGGTCCCGGCCTTTCATGGAGATGCGTCTCTTTAGGCCTACCATAAACGTGAATTTTGTGTAGGACCAACATGAGTGTATTTGTTTAGGCTTACCATAGTGTCTTATTGTAGGCTTACATTGAATGGAGTTGTGCCTACCTTGAAGGGGTTGTGTAGGCCTATCATCAAGGGGCTGTGTAGGCCTACCATGAAGGGGTTGTGTAGGCCTACCATGAAGGGGTTGTGTAGGCCTACCATGAAAGGGTTGTGTAGGCCTACCATGAAAGGTTTGCTAAAGTGTCGCTTTTAATTGATACATTTTTTTTTTGTATTTTTCATGTATTTGTATTATGTATTTCTAAGTTGCGTTTATTTGTGTTTGTATTTGAGTGATTTATTTTTGTTTCTGTTATACATGTTGCATTTTCATTTTTATTGTTGTATTTTTTGTATTTGCTTGTTTGTTGCTCGTCTGTAGATGCTTTTTTTTTGTTTTGTTTGTTGATAGCTCAGCTAAATTTGTCTCCATCGATTTGGTGCTTGTTGTGTTGTTGAGTTGTTTCTCTCCATCGTCACGTCGCTGATCTACGGCAACTTCAGTAATAATTCTCAATTATTTTTCCATAATTTTTCGAATATGACATTTTTGATCCCAGCTTAAATCTTACTTAGAACTAAGTGTTACCTGGTTGAAGACATTTAATATATTTCTTAGAGTATATAGAGACAAAACA
>NC_069407.1:17398505-17403505 GCF_026875155.1 Cherax quadricarinatus
GGGTTGGGTGTGTGGTGTGTGTGTGTGGTTTTTGGTGAGTGTATGGTGTGTGTGTGTGTGTGTGTGTGCGTGTGTGTGTGAGGTGTGTGAGTGTGTGTGAGTGTATGTGTGTGTGTGTGTGAGTGTGTGTGTGTGTGTGTGTGTACTCACCTAGTTGAGGTTGCAGGGGTCGAGTCCAAGCTCCTGGCCCCGCCTCTTCACTGGTCGCTACTAGGTCACTCTCCCTGAACATGTGTGTGTGTGTGTGTGTGTGTGTGTATGTGTGTGTGTGTGTGTGTGTGTGTGTGTGTGTGTGTGTGTGTGTGTGTGGTGTGTGTGTGTGTGTGTGAGTGTGTGTGAGTGTATGTGTGTGTGTGTGTGTGTGTGTACTCACCTAGTTGAGGTTGCAGGGTCGAGTCCAAGCTCCTGGCCCCGCCTCTTCACTGGTCGCTACTAGGTCACTCTCCTGAACCATGTGTGTGTGTGAGTGTGTGTGTGTGAGTGTATGTGTGTGTGTGTGTGTGTGTGTGTGTGTGTGTGTGAGTGAGTGTGATGTATGTGTGTGTGTGAGTGTATGTGTGTGTGTGTGTGTGTGAGTGAGTGTGAGTGTATGTGTGTGTGTATGTGTGTATGTGTGTGTGTGTGTGAGTGTATGTGTGTGTGTGAGTGTGTGTGTGTGTGTGTGTGTGTGTGTGTGAGTGTATGTGTGTGTGTGTGTGTGAGTGTATGTGTGTGTGTGTGAGTGTGTGTGTGAGTGTGTGTGAGTGTATGTGTGTGTGTGTGTGTGTGTGTGTGTGTGAGAGTGTATGTGTGTGTGTGAGTGTATGTGTGTGTGTGTGTGTGTGTGTGTGTGTGTGTGTGTGTGTGTGTGTGTGTGTGTGTGTGTGTGTGTGTGTGTGGTGTGAGTGAGTGTGAGTGTATGTGTGTGTGTATGTGTGTATGTGTGTGTGTGTGTGTGTGTGAGTGTATGTGTGTGTGTGTGTGTGTGTGTGTGTGTGAGTGAGTGTGAGTGTGTGTGTATATGTATATATATGTGTGTGTGTGTGTGTGAGTGTGTGTGTGTGTGTGTGTGTGTGTGTGTGTGTGTGTGTGTGTGTGTGTGTGTGTGTGTGTTTGAGTGTATGTGTATGTGTGTGAGTTTTGTGTGTGAGTGTGTGTGAGTGTATGTGTGTGTGAGTGTGTGTACTCACCTATTTGTGGTTGCAGGGGTCGAGTCCTAGCTCCTGGCCCCGCCTCTTCACCGGTTGCTACTAGACCCTCTCTCTCCCGCTCCATGAGCTTTATCAAACCTCGTCTTAAAACTGTGTATGGTTCCTGCCTCCACTACGTCATTTTCTAGGCTATTCCACTGCCTTTACAACTCTATGACTGAAGAAATACTTCTACTATCTCTCTGACTCATTTGTGTCTTCAACTTCCAATTGTGGCCTCTTGTTTCTGTGTCCCCTCCCTGGAACATCCTGTCCTTGTCCCACCTTGTCTATTCACGCAGTATTTTATATGTCGTTATCATGTCTCCCCTGACCCTCCTGTCCTCCAGTGTCGTCAGGCGATTTCCCTTAATCTTTCTTCATAGGACATTCCCCTTAGCTCTGGAACTAACCTTGTTGCAAACCTTTGTACTTTCTCTAGTTTCTTGACGTGCTTTATCAAGTGCGGGTTCCAAACAGGTGCTGCATACTCCAGTATGGGCCTGACATACACGGTGTACAGTGTCTTGAATGATTCCTTACTAAGGTGTCGGAATGCTGTTCTCAGGTTTGCCAGGCGCCCATATGCTGCAGCAGTTATCTGATTGATGTGTGCTTCCGGAGACATGCTCGGTGTTATACTCACCCCAAGATCTTTCTCCTTGAGTGAGGTTTGCAGTCTTTGGCCACCTAGCCTATACTCTGTCTGTGGTCTTCTGTGCCCTTCCCCTATCTTCATGACTTTGCATTTGCAGGATTAAATTCGAGAAGCCATTTGCTGGACCAGGTGTCCAGTCTGTCAGGTCTCTTTGAAGTCCTGCCTGGTCCTCATCAGATTTAATTCTCCTCATTAACTTCACATCATCTGCAAACAGGGACACTTCTGAGTCTAACCCTTCCGTCATGTCGTTCACATATACCAAAAATAGCACTGGTCCTAGGACCGACCCCTGTGGGACCCCGCTCGTCACAGGTGCCCACTGTGATACATCATTACGTACCATGACTCGTTGTTGCCTCCCTGTCAGGTATTCTCTGATCCATTGCAGTGCCCTTCCTGTTATATGCGCCTGATGCTCTAGCTTCTGCACTAATCTCTTGTGAGGAACTGTGTCACTGTGAACTGTGTGTGTGTGTGTGTGTGTGTGTGTGTGTGTGTGTGTGTGTGTGTGTGTGTGTGTGTGTGTGTGATCTTTGGTGTGCCCTCACCTATTTGTGGTTGTACGGGGTCGAGTTCCAGCTCCAGTCCACTACTGGCTGCGTTAGCCCTATCATACCTATTCCTAAAAACTATATATCCTGCATCGCTGTCTAGGTCGTTCCATCCTGATTATTCTAAGGCTAAAGAAGCTGTGATCTCCATCTCCTGGGCCCCACCTCTCGAACTGACGTTCCCAGTCCGTCCCCTTAATCTCTCTCTTTCTCTCTCTTAGTGTTTTGTACGTCGCTATTACAACCCAGGAGTCTCAAAGGCCTGTTATCCTGGGTGTAAAGGGAGCAAAATAAACACAGCAGAAAAACTTTTGACTTATATTATCCTTCACCAATTTAGAACAGAAGTATGAACACTATATACACTATGTACAACAATAGGTATTAGTGCACTCCACGGTAAGCCAGGCAGAATAGAAGCCACTAGAGAGCAGATCGTGCTTCAACTAGCTCTAGAATGGGAATGACAAGGGCAGACAGGTGTGTGGTACCCACAACACCTCTGTGATTGCCAAAACCATCTTCTCATTGGCTGGAACCTGGGTACTGATTGAATGACGGGGCCCCATCGTCAACCCTTAGCACCTGGTTCGCTGGATGGGGGAGATAGCCTGTCAATGAGGGTGTGTACATGCGCCGAATAAAGGTTATGTACTCTTTGCATGCCACAGTCGCAATCACGTCACATTTTGAATTTTGTCCTCTAATGTCATCACAAATACGTACTTCCTACCTTATATCAAAAACTAGTCTCGCTTCAAACGTTTGTACATTATCTAGCTTCTTGACACGTTTTATCAGTTGCTGGTTCCATACCGGTTCCTCATACTCCATAATGAAGTACCTGATAAATGCCATAGTTAGTGCCGTGAGTGACTCTTTGTTGACTTTCCTGAAAGCTACCCGAAAATTTACCAATCTTGTATTTTCCGAGACAGTCAGTCAGTTGATGTGTGCCTCAGGAGATATATTTGCCCGACAACCTTATTTTATAGGAAGACTCACAATCTTTGTCCCTCTTGCCTGTACTCTGCTTCTGGTCGTCTTTGAACTTTCCCGGTTTTCATAGCTTTGCATTTACCAGGGCCAATCTGGCACCTTGTCCGGCTCTGTTAGTAATCTTTCCTTGTCCGCTCCTGTTTGTATGGCATTCATCTCATTAGTTTCAATGCTTTCACGAACGACTTCGTTTCTTCTGTCTTGTCGTTTACATACACAAGAAACAGTACTTGTCCCAGTACTGACCCTTGTGGGATCCCACTCATCACACTTGCTCATCACATCACCCCTCTTACTGTACTCTTTTCCAAGCGCCTTCTGACATTACAAAAGCGTTCGTCATTTTCTCAAAGAATTCTAGCAGATTCTTGAAACAGGATTTACTCTCTAAAACCGTGCTGGCTGGCTGTAAACACGCTCCATTCCAGGGTGTAGTACACTTGTACAGTGTGTGTGTGTGTGTGTGTGTACTCACCTAGTTATACTCACCTAGTTGTGGTTGTAGGGGTCGAGTCATAGCTGCTGGCCCCGAGTCTTCACTGGCCGCTAAAGGGTCACTCTCCCCGCACCATGAGCTTTATGTGTGTGTGTGTGTGTGTGTGTGTGTGTGTGTGTGTGTGTGTGTGTGTGTGTGTGTGTGTGTGTGTGTGTGTGTGTGTGTGTGTGCGTAGTTACTAGTAGTTACTAGTTGTGAAAGGCAGGACATTCCCCTTAGCTCTGGGATGAGTCTTGTTGCAAACCTTTGCACTTTCTTGAATTTCCTTACGTGCTTGGCTAGGTGTGCGCTCCAAACTGGTGCTGCATACTCCAACATAGGCCTCACGTACACGGTGTACAGGGTCCTGAACGATTCTTTATTGAGATGTCGGAATGCTATTCATAGGTTTGCTAGGCTCCCATATGCTGCAGCAGTTATTTAGTTGATGTGCGCCTCAGATGTGCCTGGTGTTATACTCACCCCAAGATCCTTTGCGCTTGGTGGGGTTGAACTCCAGGAACCAATTTCTGGACCAGGCCTGCAGCCTGTCCAGATCCCTTTGTAGTTCTGCCTGATCCTCGTGCGATTGAATTCTTCTCATCAACTTCACATCATCTGCAAACGGACACTTCTGAGTCTATTACTGCAGTCATGTCGTTCACAAATACCAGAAACAGCACCGGCCCTAGGACAGATCCCTGTTGAATCCCACTCATCACAGGCTCCCACTCTGACACCTCGTCACGTACCATGATCTGCCGTAGTCTTCCCGACAGGTATTCACTGATCCATTGCAGTGTCTGGTCCTCTAGCTTTTACACTAATCTCTTGTGTGGAACTGTGTCAAACGCCTTCATACAGTCCAAGAAAACGCAGTCTACCCACCCTTTTCTCTCTTAATTTAATGCTGTCACCCTGTCATAGAAATCCAGTAGGTTTGTGACATAGGATTTCCCGTCCCTGAAACCGTGCTGGTTGTCGTTAAAAGGCTTATTCGTTTCTAGGTGCTCCACCACTCTTCTTCTGATAATCTTCTCCATGACTTTGCATACTATACATGTCAGTGACACTGGTCTGTCGTTTAGTGCTTCTTGTCTAATTCTTTTTTTTTTTAAATTGGGACTACATTTGTTGTCTTCCAT
>NC_069407.1:17413505-17441005 GCF_026875155.1 Cherax quadricarinatus
TTCCCCACTTTGGTGGAGAGCTTGAACCGGGATGTCAGCGCACTTCGTGAAAGGCAGCCAGTGGATGAATGACAATGAATGTGTTGTCCCTCTACGGGTCACCATACCTTGGTGGGTAAACGGCTCTGGAGTAAAAAAAAAAAAAATCTCGTCATGGAAATTTTCTCTGATTTTATGTCTCATATTTTTTCCCTTCAAGTGGATCTCTGCCATTCCCCGGTTCATTAGAACTCCCATGGAAAGTCTTCCCTATATAAACACTGAAGCTCCAAATGAGCCTCAGGATTAACGAGTGAGCAACGTCTTTGAACTGAGGGGATCAGGAAATCTTAGCAGCAACGAGTGATTACCTGCTTCGTTACCTGTTTTGTAAATTACACGTTGATAAATATCCTTGTAATTTTCTGTTTCATTTGCCAGTTTTTTTTTTTTTTTGGTCTATGACTTATTCATCATTAACTAAATATGTTTAACTTATTTAATTTCCCATCCTTGATTGCCTGTGGAAGAAATCACAATAAAACAAGTGATTGCATATATGAAAAAAAATGTCCGAGTGAAAACAGTAAATAAAACTTAAGAGCATTCATGTCCTTACACACATATATTGTTATTGCGCAATCACCGTCCGCAATCACCGTCCACAATCACCGTCCGCAATCACCGTCCACAATCACCGTCCGCAATCACCGTCCACAATCACCGTCCGCAATCACCGTCCGCAATCGCCGTCCACAATCACCGTCCGCAATCACTTGTTTCCAATCATCTGTTTTAATTACCTTTTCGTTGTGTGTCATTGTTTTAATTACCTCTATAGGATCTCATTCTTGTTTAATTATTCTGTGTGAATTCTACTGTAATCATGGGAGCACTAAGCCCGTAGGGCTCACACAATGCCTGGGGAATGGGGGGTAATCGGATTTAATAGCTCCGGTTTTCATGGATCAAGAGCCCTTGAAGGGGAAGATACTAGAACAGATATCAGCAATTATGCATATACTAATTATACTTCTATTATTATTTTATTATTATAATCAGAAATAAGCGGTAAACCACTAAACTACTAAATTTTATGTCAGTAATTATAGTCCTACCACAGGGCCTGATTAAGGTATGGGCTTTAGGGGCTGCAGCCCAGGGGTCTCCGCCAGCTGGAGGGCCTCCAAGTGCTGCAGCCCAGGGGTCTTCGCCAGCTGGAGGGCCTCCAAGTGCTGCAACCCAGGAGTCTCCGCCACTGGAGGGCCCCCAAGTGCGGGCAGCCCAGGGTCTCCGCCATTTGGGGGGCCTCCAAGTGCTGCAACCCAGGGGTCTCCGCCAGTTGGAGGGCCTCCAAGTGCTGCAGCCCAGGGGTCACCGCCAGCTGGAGGGCCTCCAAGTGCTGCAACCCAGGGGTCTCCGCCAGCTGGAGGGCCTCCAAGTGCTGCAGCCCAGGGGTCTCCGCCACGGGAGGGCCTCCAAGGCTGCAGCCAGGGGTCTCCGCCAGCGGAGGGCCTCCAAGTGCGCAGCCCAGGGTCTCCGCCAGCTGGAGGGCCTCCAGTGCTGCAGCCCCAGGGGTCTCCGCCAGCTGGGGGCCTCCAAGTGCTGCAACCCAGGGGTCTCCTCCAGCTGGAGGGCCTCCAAGTGCTGCAACCCAGGGGTCTCCGCCAGCTGGAGGGCCTCCAAGTGCTGCAACCCAGGGGTCTCCGCCAGCTGGAGGGCCTCCAAGTGCTGCAACCCAGGGTCTCCGCCAGCTGGAGGGCCTCCAAGTGCTGAAAGCCCGGGGTCTCCACCAGCGGGAGGGCCTCCAAGTGCTGCACCCCCAGGGTCTCCGCCAGCTGGAGGGCCTCCAAGTGCGCAACCCAGGGGTCCCGCCAGCGGGAGGGCCTCCAAGTGCTGCAGCCCAGGGGTCTCCGCCAGCTGGAGGGCCTCCAAGTGCTGCAACCCAGGGGTCTCCGCCAGCTGGAGGGCCTCCAAGTGCTGCAACCCAGGGGTCTCCGCCAGCTGGAGGGCCTCCAAGTGCTGCAACCCAGGGGTCTCCGCCAGCTGGAGGGCCTCCAAGTGCTGCAACCCAGGGGTCTCCGCCAGCTGGAGGGACTCCAAAGATGTTCTCAACTGAAACTTACAGTTTACTGATGTTTTGAAGAAATTAGTTTCCATGAAATTACGTAAAGCAAATATTTGAAGTTTAATTGTGGTTAGCCTTGTAAAAATTAATTAAATATTCCTTCAACTTTTTTGTTCCTTTTGAAGATATCACTGGCGGCCTCACAGTACCTGTAGCCTAGCGGCCTCACAGTACCTGTACCCTAGCGGCCTCACAGTACCTGTAGCCTGGCGGCCTCACAGTACCTGTACCTAGCGGCCCCACAGTACCTGTACCTAGCGGCCTCACAGTACCTGTAGCCTGGCGGCCTCCACAGTACCTGTAGCCTAGCGGCCTCCAGTACCTGTAGCCTGGCGGCCCCCACAGTACCTGTAGCCTAGCGGCCTCACAGTACCTGTAGCCTAGCGGCCTCACAGTACCTGTAGCCTAGCGGCCTCACAGTACCTGTAGCCTAGCGGCCTCACAGTACCTGTAGCCTAGCGGCCTCACAGTACCTGTAGCCTGGCGGCCTCACAGTACCTGTAGCCTAGCGGCCTCACAGTACCTGTAGCCTGGCGGCCTCACAGTACCTGTAGCCTAGCGGCCTCACAGTACCTGTAGCCTAGCGGCCTCACAGTACCTGTAGCCTGGGGGCCTCACAGTAAACCCGTAGCTAGCGGCCTCACAGTACCTTTAGCCTAGCGGCCTCACAGTACCTGTAGCCTAGCGGCCTCACAGTACCTGTAGCCTAGCGGCCCTCACAGTACTGTACCTGGCGACCTCACCCGTACCTGTAGCCCAGCGGCCTCACAGTACCTGTAGCCTGGCGGCCTCAAAAGTACCTGTAGCCTGGCGGCCTCACAGTACCTGTAGCCTAAACGGCCTCACAGTAACCTGTAGCCCGGGGGCCCTCACAGTACCTGTAGCCTGGAGGCCTCACAGTACCTGTAGCCTGGCGGCCTCACAGTAAACCCGTAGCCTGGGGGCCATCACAGTACCTGTAGCCTAGCGGCCTCACAGTACCTGTAGCCTGGCGGCCTCACAGTACCTGTAGCCTAGCGGCCCACAGTACCTGTAGCCTGGCGGCCTCACAGTACCTGTACCTAGCGGCCTCACAGTACCTGTACCTGGCGGCCTCACAGTACCTGTAGCCTAGCGCCTCACAGTACCTGTAGCCTGGCGGCCTCACAGTACCTGTAGCCTGGCGGCCTCACAATACCTGTAGCCTGGCGGCCTCACAGTACCTGTAGCCTGGCGGCCACACAGTACCTGTAGCCTACGGCCTCACAGTACCTGTAGCCTGGCGGCCTCACAGTACCTGTAGCCTAGCGGCCTCACAGTACCTGTAGCCTGGCGGCCTCACAGTACCTGTAGCCTGGCGGCCTCACAGTACCTGTAGCCTGGCGGCCTTACAGTACCTGTAGCCTAGCGGCCTCACAGTAAACCCGTAGCCTGGCGGCCTCACAGTACCTGTAGCCTGGCGGCCTCACAGTACCTGTAGCCTGGCGGCCTCACAGTACCTGTAGCCTGGTGGCCTCACAGTACCTGTAGCCTGGCGGCCTCACAGTACCTGTAGCCTGGCGGCCTCACAGTATGTGTAGCCTGGCGGCCTCACAGTACCTGTAGCCTAGCGGCCTCACAGTACCTGTAGCCTGGCGGCCTCACAGTACCTGTAGCCGGAGGCCTCACAGTACCTGTAGCCTGGCGGCCTCACGTACCTGTACCTGGCGGCCTCACAGTACCTGTAGCTAGCGGCCTACAGTACCTGTAGCCTGGCGGCCTCACAGTACCTGTAAACCTAGCGGCCTCACAGTACCTGTAGCCTGGCGGCCCCCACAGTACCTGTAGCCTAGCGGCCTCACAGTACCTGTAGCCTGGCGGCCTCACAGTACCTGTAGCCTAGCGGCCTCCACATACCTGTAGCCTGGCGGCCTCACAGTACCTGTAGCCTGGCGGCCTCACAATACCTGTACCTGGCGGCCTCACAGTACCTGTATCCTGGCGGCCACAAAAGTACCTGTAGCCCAGCGGCCTCACAGTACCTGTAGCCTGGCGGCCTCACAGTACCTGTAGCCTAGCGGCCTCACAGTACCTGTAGCCTGGCGGCCTCACAGTACCTGTAGCCTGGCGGCCTCACAGTACCTGTAGCCTGGCGGCCTTACAGTACCTGTAGCCTAGCGGCCTCACAGTACCTGTAGCCTGGCGGCCTCACAGTACCTGTAGCCTGGCGGCCCACGTACCTGTAGCCTGGCGGCCTCACAGTACCTGTACCTGGTGGCCTCACAGTACCTGTAGCCTGGCGGCCACACAGTACCTGTAGCCTAGCGGCCTCACAGTACCTGTAGCCTGGCGGCCTCACAGTACCTTTAGCCTAGCGGCCTCACATACCTTAGCCTGGCGGCCTCACAGTACCTGTAGCCTGGCGGCCTCACAGTACCTGTACCCTAGCGGCCTTACAGTACCTGTAGCCTAGCGGCCTCACAGTACCTGTTGCCTGGCGGCCTCTCAGTACCTGTAGCCTGGCAGCCTCACAGTACCTGTAGCCTGGCGGCCTCACAGTACCTGTAGCCTGGCGGCCTCACAGTACCTGTAGCCTGGCGCCTCACAGTACCTGTAGCCTGGCGGCCTTTCAGTACCTGTAGCCTAGGCCTCACAGTACCTGTAGCCGGCGGCCTCACAGTACCTGTAGCCTGGCGGCCTCACAGTACCTGTAGCCTGGCGGCCTCACAGTACGTGTAGCCTGGCGGGGCCCCACAGTAACCTGTACCTGGCGGCCTCACAGTACCTGTAGCCTGGCGGCCTCACATACCTGTAGCCTGGCGGCCTCACAGTACCTGTAGCCTGGCGGCCTCACAGTACCTGTAGCCTGGCGGCCTCACAGTACCTGTAGCCTGGCGGCCTCACAGTACCTGTAGCCTGGCGGCCTCACAGTACCTGTAGCCTAGCGGCCTCACAGTACCTGTAGCCTGGCGGCCTCACAGTACCTGTAGCCTGGCGGCCTTACAGTACCTGTAGCCTAGCGGCCTCACAGTACCTGTAGCCTAGCGGCCTCACAGTACCTGTAGCCTAGCGTCCTCACAGTACCTGTAGCCAAGTGGCCTCACAGTACCTGTAGCCCTGGGGCCTCACAGTACCTGTAGCCTAGCAGCCTCACAGTACCTGTAGCCTAGCGGCCTCACAGTACCTGAAGCCTAGTGGCCTCACAGTACCTGTAGCCTAGCGGCCTCACAGTACCTGTAGCCTAGCGGCCTCACAGTACCTGTAGCCTAGCGTCCTCACAGTACCTGTAGCCAAGGGCCTCACAGTACCTGTACCCGGGGCCTCCCCAGTACCCCGTTAGCCTAGCGGCCTCACAGTACCTGTAGCCTAGCGGCCTCACAGTACCTGTAGCCTAGCGGCCTCACAGTACCTGTAGCCTAGATGCCTCACAGTACCTGTAGCCCAGGGGCCTCACAGTACCTGTAGCCCAGGGACCTCACAGTACCTCTAGCCTAACGGCCTCACAGTACCTGTAGCCTAGGGGCCTCACAGTACCTGTAGCCAGGCGGCCTCACAGTACCTGTAGCCCAGGGGCCTCACAGTACCTGTAGCCTAGGGGCCTCACAGTACCTGTAGCCTAGGGGCCTCACAGTACCTGCAGCCTAGCGGCCTCACAGTACCTGTAGCCTAGCGGCCTCATAGTACCTGTAGCCTAGAGGCCTCACAGTACCTGAAACCCAGGGGCTTCACAGTACCTGTAGCCTAGTACCCTCACAGTACCTGTAGCCTAGCGGCCTCACAGTACCTGTAGCCTAGCGGCCCACAGTACCTGTAGCCCAGGGCCTCACAGTACCTGTAGCCTACGCCTCACAGTACCTGAGCCTAGCGGGCCCCACAGGTAACCTGTAGCCTAGCGCCTTAAAAATACCTGTAGCCCAGGGGCCTCACAGTACCTGCAACCTAGCGGCCTCACAGTACCTGTAGCCCAGGGGCCTCACAGTACCTGTAGCCTAGGAATCTCACAGTACCTGTAGCCTAGCGGCCTCACAGTACCTGTAGCCTAGCGGCCTCACAGTACCTGTAGCCCAGAGGCCTCACAGTACCTGTAGCCTAGGGATCTCACAGTACCTGTAGCCAAGAGGCCTCACAGTACCTGTAGCCCAGGGGCCTCACAGTACCTGTAGCCCAGGGGCCTCACGTACCTGTAGCCTGGCGGCCCAAAAGTAAACCCGTACCTGGCGGCCTCACAGTACCCGTAGCCTGGCGGCCTCACAGTACCTGTAGCCTGGCGGCCTCACATAAACCCGTAGCCTAGCGGCCTCAGTACCTTAGCCTGGGGGCCTCACAGTACCTGTAGCCTGGCGGCCTCACAGTACCTGTAGCCTGGCGGCCTCACAGTACCTGTAGCCTAGCGGCCTCACAGTACCTGTAGCCTAGCGTCCTCACAGTACCTGTAGCCAAGGGCCTCACAGTACCTGTAGCCCTGGGGCCTCACAGTACCGTGCCTAGCAGCCTGACAGTCCTGTAGCCCAGCGGCCTCACAGAGAAGCCTAGCGGCCTCACAGTACCTGTAGCCTAGCGGCCTCACAGTACCTGTAGCCTGCGGCCACAGACCTGTAGCCAGCGGTCCTCACAGACCTGAAACCAAGGGCTCACGACCTGTAGCCCAGGGGCCTCACAGACCTTAGCCTAGCGGCCTCACAGTACCTGTAGCCTAGCGGCTCACAGTACCTGTACCAGCGGCTCACAGTACCTGTAGCCAGATGCCTCACAGTACCTGTAGCCCAGGGGGCCTCACAGTACTGTAGCCCAGGACCTCACGTAACCTAGCCTAACGGCCTCACAGTACCTGTAGCCTAGGGCCTCACAGAAACCCGTAGCCAGGCGGCCTCACAGTACCTGTAGCCCAGGGGCCTCACAGTACCTGTAGCCTAGCGGCCTCACAGTACCTGTAGCCTAGGGGCCTCACAGTACCTGCAGCCTAGCGGCCTCACAGTACCTGTAGCCTAGCGGCCTCATAGTACCTGTAGCCTAGAGGCCTCACAGTACCTGAAACCCAGGGGCTTCACAGTACCTGTAGCCTAGTACCCTCACAGTACCTGTAGCCTAGCGGCCTCACAGTACCTGTAGCCTAGCGGCCTCACAGTACCTGTAGCCCAGGGGCCTCACAGTACCTGTAGCCTAGCGGCCTCACAGTACCTGTAGCCTAGCGGCCTCACAGTACCTGTAGCCTAGCGCCTTAACAGTACCTGTAGCCCAGGGGCCTCACAGTACCTGCAACCTAGCGGCCTCACAGTACCTGTAGCCCAGGGGCCTCACAGTACCTGTAGCCTAGGAATCTCACAGTACCTGTAGCCTAGCGGCCTCACAGTACCTGTAGCCTAGCGGCCTCACAGTACCTGTAGCCCAGCGGCCTCACAGTACCTGTAGCCTAGGGATCTCACAGTACCTGTAGCCAAGAGGCCTCACAGTACCTGTAGCCCAGGGGCCTCACAGTACCTGTAGCCCAGGGGCCTCACAGTACCTGTAGCCTAGGGATCTCACAGTATCTGTAGCCCAGGGGTCTCACAGTACCAGTAGCCCAGTGGCCCCACAGTACCTGTAGCCCAGGGGTCTCACAGTACCTGTAGCCCAGGGGCCTCACAGTACCTGTTGCCCGGGGTAACCCAAACCCGTAGCACAGGGGGCCTCACAATATCTGTAGCCTAGGGATCTCACAGTACCTGTAGCCCAGGGGTCTCACAGTACCTGTAGCCCAGTGGAGTCACAGTAACCTGTAGCCCATGGGTCTCACAGTACCTGTAGCCCAGGGGTCTCAAACTACCTGTAGCCCAGGAGCCTCACAATATCTGTAGCCCAGGGGCCTCACAGAACCTGTAGCCCAGGGCCCTCACAGTTCCTGTAGCCCAGGGGTCTCACAGTACCTGAGCCCAGAGCCTCAAATATCTGTAGCCAGGGCTCACAGTACCTGTAGCCAGGGGCCCCACAAACCCGTAGCCCAGGGATCACAGTACCTGTACCCGGGGGGCTCACATGCCTGTAGCCCAAGAGCCTCACAATATCTGTAGCCCAGGGGCCTCACAGTACCTGTAGCCCAGGGCCTCACAGTACCTGTAGCCCAGGGGCCTCACAGTACCTGTAGCCTACGGATCTCACAGTACCTGTAGCCCAGGGGTCTCACAGTACCTGTAGCCCAGTTGAGTCACAGTAACTTGTAGCCCATGGTCTCACAGTACCTGTAGCCCAGGGGTCCTCACAGTACCTGTAGCCCAGGAGCCTCACAATATCTGTAGCCCAGGGGCCTCACAGTACCTGTAGCCCAGGGGCCCCCCCCACAGTACCTGTAGCCCAGGGCTCACGTACCTGTTTGCCCAGGACCCCACAATATCTGTAGCCCAGGGGCCTCACAGTACCTGTAGCCCAGGGCCCTTTACAGTACCTGTAGCCCAGGGCCTCCAGTACCTGTAGCCCAGGGGCCTCACAGTACCTGTAGCCTAGCGGCCTCACAATTTCCTGTACCTAGCGGCCTCACAGTACCTTAGCCTAGCGCCTTAACAGTACCTGTAAACCCAGGGGCCTCACATACCTGCAACCTAGCGGCCTCACATACCCGTAGCCCAGGGCCTCACAGTACCTGTAGCCTAGGTCTAAAAGTTTCTTGTAGCGCTCAGTGTAGCCTGGGCCCACAGTACTGTACCAGGGCTCCGTACCTGTTGTGGGTCTCACAGTTCTGTAGCTAGAGGCCTCAACAGGGACTGTACCAGGGGGCCTACAGTACCTGTAGCCAGGGGCTCACGTTTAGCCTGGTCTAATTTCGTAGCCCGGTCTACGTACCGTAGCCAGGGGCCCCAGTACTTAGCCAGGGGTCTCACAGTACCTGTAGCCAAGGGCCTCACAGTACCTGTTGCCGGGGCCTCACAGTAAACCCGTAGCCCAGGGCCTCACAATACCCGTAGCCTAGGATCTCACAGTACCCTTTTCCAAGGGCCTCACAGTACCTGTAGCCAGGGGTCACAGTAAACCCGTAGCCCATGGGGCCCCACAGTACCTGTAGCCCAGGGATCCTTACAAGTATACTGTAGCCCAGGGGCTCACAGTAACCCGTAGCCCAGGGCCCCACAGTTCCTGTAGCCCAGGGGTCTCACAGTACTGTAGCCCAGGCCTCACAATACCCGTGCCCGGGGCTCACAGTACCTGTAACACAAGGAGCCTCCACAATCCTGTACCTAGGGACTCACATACCTGTAGCCCAGGGGCTCACAGTACCTGTAGCCCATGGGTCACAGTAACCTGTAGCCCAGGGGCTCACAGTACCTGTACCCGGGGGGCTCAATCCTGTAGCCCAGGGGCCTCACAATATCTGTAGCCCTGGGCCTCACAGAAACCCGTACCCAGGGCCTCACAAGTCCTGTAGCCCAGGGGCTCACAGTACCTGTAGCCCAGGAGCCCCACAATACCCGTAAGCCCAGGGCCCCACAGTACCTGTAGCCCAGGGTCACAGTAAATTTTAGCCCAGGGGCCTCACAGTACCTGTACCCAGGGCTCACAATACCTGTAGCCCAGGCCTCACAATACCCGTACCCAGGGCCTCACAAATACCTGTAGCCCAGGGGCTCACAGTACCTGTAGCCCGGGGTCTCACAGTCCTGTAGCCCAGGGGCCTCACAATATCTGTAGCCCAGGGGCCCTCACAGTACCTGTACCCAGGGGCCCTCACAGTACCTGTAGCCCAGGGCTCCCCAAAAACCTGTAGCCAGGCCCCACAGTACCTGTAGCCCAGGGGCCTCACAGTACCTTAGCCCAGGGTCACAGTAACCTGTAGCCCAGGGCCTCACAGTACCTGTAGCCCAGGGGCCCCACAGTACCTGTAAACCCAGGGGCCTCACAATAACTGTAGCCCAGGGCCTCACAGTACCTGTAGCCCAGGGGCCCCACAGTACCTTACCCAGGGCTCACAAATACCTGTAGCCCAGGGCCTCACAATATCTGTAGCCCCGGGCCTCACATACCTGTAGCCCAGGGGGGGCCTAAACAACGTACCTTTTAGCCCAGGGGTCTCACAATACCTGTAGCCCAGGGCCTCACAGTAACCTGTAGCCCAGGGTCTCACAGTCCTGTAGCCCAGGGCCTCACATTTCCTTAGCCCGGGCTCACAGTACCTGTAGCCCAGGGCCTCACAATACCCGTAGCCCCAGGGGCCTCACATTACCTGTAGCCCGGCTTTACAATTCCCCGAAACCCCGGAGCCTCACAATACCCGTTAGCCCAGGCCTCACAGTATTTTAGCCCAGGGCCTAAGTTTAACCGTGCCCAGGGGGGCCTCCCAAAAACCGTAGCCTGATCTAAGGTCTTTTCCCATTCAAATCCCTTTCATGGTAAGTATGTGCCCCAAAATTCTCACGTTTCCAGGAGCCAGGCCCACTTAACCCGTCCCGGGGGATTCATCAAGGGTTACCGTCCCAGGACCTAAATATCTGTAACCCAGTTCACAACCTGGGTTTGCCGTGTCACAATTCCGTCCAGGGCCTCACATTTTTTGTACCCGGGTCAGTAAAGGAACTAGGGGAGAAAATGTTAACCCTTTGTGCGGGTGCTGGGGGGTTCCCCAAAATTTTCTAAACTAGTGGCTAATTTACGGTTGCTTTTAACAAAATTTCTTACTATGATAAAATGTGCCAACCATATTTACATAATGTAGCGGAGAAAAAAGGGTTAACCCCCAATAATCTGTTGAACTAGGTTAACCGTCTGGGACTGGTTAAAAAATTTTCAGTGAAACAAGTTACAATTTTGGCGAGTAAACTTGGTAAAAAAATTCGAGTTAAACCCTTAGGGGTTTAAAATTATAAGGGGAACTTGGTATAAAAATTTTTGGGGGAAACAGGTGGTTAACAATAATTTTGCGGGTGAAACATAGTGGTTAACAATAATTGTGAGGGTGAAACAGAGTGGTTAACAATAATTGAGCGAGTGAAACATAGTGGTTAATAATTGTGAAGGTGAAACATAGTGGTTAACAATAATTGTGCGAGTGAAACATAGTGGTTAATAATTGTGAAGGTGAAACATAGTGGTTAAAAATAATTTTGCGGGTGAAACAGAGTGGTTAACAATAATTTTGCGGGTGAAACATAGTGGTTAACAATAATTGTGAGGGTGAAACAGAGTGGTTAACAATAATTGAGCGGGTGAAACATAGTGGTTAACAATAATTGTGAGGGTGAAACAGAGTGGTTAACAATAATTGTGCGGGTGAAACACAGTGGTTAACAATAATTGTGCGGGTGAAACATAGTGGTTAACAATAATTGTGCGGGTGAAACACAGTGGTTAACAATAATTGTGCGGGTGAAACACAGTGGTTAACAATAATTGTGCGGGTGAAACATAGTGGTTAACAATAATTGTGCGAGTGAAACATATTGGTTAACAATAATTGTGCGGGTGAAACATAGTGGTTAACAATAATTGTGCGGGTGAAACATATTGGTTAACAATAATTGTGCGGGTGAAACATAGTGGTTAACAATAATTGTGCGAGTGAAACATAGTGGTTAAAAATAATTGTGCGAGTGAAACATAGTGGTTAACAATAATTGTGCGGGTGAAACATAGTGGTTAATAATTGTGCGGGTGAAACATAGTGGTTAACAATAATTGTGCGGGTGAAACATAGTGGTTAACAATAATTGTGCGGGTGAAACATAGTGGTTAACAATAATTATGCGGGTGAAACATAGTGGTTAAAAATAATTTTGCGGGTGAAACATAGTGGTTAACAATAATTGTGCGGGTGAAACATAGTGGTTAACAATAATTGTGAGGGTGAAACAGAGTGGTTAGCAATAATTATGCGGGTGAAACATGGTGGTTAAAAATAATTTTGCGGGTGAAACATAGTGGTTAAAAATAATTGTGCGAGTGAAACATAGTGGTTAACAATAATTGTGCGGGTGAAACATAGTGGTTAATAATTGTGCGGGTGAAACATAGTGGTTAAAAATAATTGTGCGAGTGAAACATAGTGGTTAACAATAATTGTGCGAGTGAAACATAGTGGTTAACAATAATTGTGCGGGTGAAACATAGTGGTTAATAATTGTGCGGGTGAAACATAGTGGTTAAAAATAATTGTGCGAGTGAAAATAGTGGTTAAAATAATTGTGCGAGTGAAACATAGTGGTTAACAATAATTGTGCGGGTGAAACATAGTGGTTAATAATTGTGCGGGTGAAACATAGTGGTTAAAAATAATTGTGCGAGTGAAACATAGTGGTTAACAATAATTGTGCGAGTGAAACATAGTGGTTAATAATTGTGCGGGTGAAACATAGTGGTTAAAAATAATTTTTCGGGTGAAACAGAGTGGTTAACAATAATTGTGCGGGTGAAACATAGTGGTTAACAATAATTGTGCGGGTGAAACATAGTGGTTAACAATAATTATGCGGGTGAAACATAGTGGTTAAAAATAATTTTGCGGGTGAAACATAGTGGTTAACAATAATTGTGCGGGTGAAACATAGTGATTAACAATAATTGTGAGGGTGAAACAGAGTGGTTAACAATAATTATGCGGGTGAAACATAGTGGTTAACAATAATTGTGCGGGTGAAAAATAGTGGTTAAAAATAATTGTGCGAGTGAAACATAGTGGTTAAAAATAATTGTGCGAGTGAAACATAGTGGTTAACAATAATTGTGCGGGTGAAACATAGTGGTTAAAAATAATTTTTCGGGTGAAACAGAGTGGTTAACAATAATTGTGCGGGTGAAACATAGTGGTTAACAATAATTGTGCGGGTGAAACATAGTGGTTAACAATAATTATGCGGGTGAAACATAGTGGTTAAAAATAATTTTGCGGGTGAAACATAGTGGTTAACAATAATTGTGCTGGTGAAACATAGTCGTTAACAATAATTGTGCGGGTGAAACATAGTGGTTAAAAATAATTTTGCAGGTGAAACATAGTGGTTAACAATAATTATGCGGGTGAAACATAGTTGTTAACAATAATTGTGAGGGTGAAACATAGTGGTTAACAATAATTATGCGGGTGAAACATAGTTGTTAACAATAATTGTGAGGGTGAAACATAGTGGTTAAAAATAATTGTGCGAGTGAAACATAGTTGTTAACAATAATTGTGAGGGTGAAACATAGTGGTTAAAAATAATTGTGCGAGTGAAACATAGTGGTTAAAAATAATTGTGCGAGTGAAACATAGTGGTTAACAATAATTGTGCGGGTGAAACATAGTGGTTAAAAATAATTTTTCGGGTGAAACAGAGTGGTTAACAATAATTGTGCGGGTGAAACATAGTGGTTAACAATAATTTGCGGGTGAAACATAGTGGTTAACAATAATTATGCGGGTGAAACATAGTGGTTAACAAATAATTTGCGGGTGAAACATAGTGGTTAAAAAATAATTGTGCGGGTGAAACATAGTCGTTAACAATAATTGTGCGGGTGAAACATAGTGGTTAAAAATAATTTTGCAGGTGAAACATAGTGGTTAACAATAATTATGCGTGTGAAACATAGTTGTTAACAATAATTGTGAGGGTGAAACATAGTGGTTAACAATAATTATGCGGGTGAAACATAGTTGTTAACAATAATTGTGAGGGTGAAACATAGTGGTTAACAATAATTATGCGGGTGAAACATAGTTGTTAACAATAATTGTGAGGGTGAAACATAGTGGTTAACAATAATTGTGCGGGGGAAACGGAGTCTCAGGATCCATAACAATTAAATATCGCATAATAATCAGGAAGACGATGATAAATAATGATAAAAAATAATACTCTCAATGTCGTTTATTATTATTATTATTATTATTATTATTATTATTATCATTATTATTATTATTATTATTATTATTATTATTATTAAAAAGAAGGTGAAGAAGTGGATAAAGAAAAGAGAAGAAGAAACGAAGGAAGAAGAGAAAAAAGAAGAAGAAGAGAAGAAGAAGAAGGAAGAAGAAGAAGAAGAAGAAGTGAAGGATGAAGAACGAAGAAGAAGAAAAGGAAGAAAGAAGGAAGAAAAAGGGAAGAAAAGAAGAAGAAGAAGAAGAAGAAGAAGAAGAAGAAGAAGAGAAGAAGAAGGTGAAGAAGGTGAAGAAGAAGAAGAAGAAGAAGAAGGTGAAGAGAAGAGAAAGAAGAAGAAGAAGAAGAAAAGAAGAAGAAGAAGAGAAGAAGAGAACGCGAAAAGAAGAAGAAGAGAAGAAGAAGAAGAAGAAGAAGAAGAAAAAAAAAAAAAAAAAAAAGAAGAAGAAGAAGAAGAAGAAGAGAAGAAGAAGAGAAGAAGAGAAGAAGAGAAGAAGAAGAAGAAGAAGAAGAAGAAGAAGAAGAAGAAGAAGAAGAAGAAGAAGAAGAAGAAGAAGAAGTGAAGAAGAAGAAGAAGAAGAAGAAGAAGAAGAGAAGAAGAAGTGAAGAAGAAGAAGAAGAAGAAGAGAGAAGAAGAAGAAGAAGAAGAAGAAGAAGAAGAAAAGAAGAAGAAGAAGAAGAAGATGAAAGAAGAAGAGAAGAAGAAAGAAGAAAGAAGAAGAAGAAGAAGAAGAAGAAGAAAAAGAAGAAGAAGAAGAAAAGAAGAAGAGAAGAAGAAGAAGAAGAAGAAGATGAAGAAAGAAGAAGGATGAAGAAGAAGAAGGAAGAGAAGAAGAAGAAGAAGAAGAAGAAGAAGAAGAGAAGAAGAAGAGAAGAAGAAGAGAGAAGAAGAAGAAGAAGAAGAAGAGGAAGAAGAAAAGAAGAAAAAGAAAAAGAAGAAGAAGAAAAAAGAAGAAAAGAAGAAGAAGAAGAAGAAGAAGAAGAAGAAGAAGGGAAGAAGAAGAGAAAAAAGAAGAAGAAGAAGAAAAGAAGAAGAAGAAGAAGAAAAAGGGTGAAGAAGAAGAAGAAGAAGAAGAAGAAGAAGAAGAAGAAGAAGAAGGAAGAAGAAGAAGAAGAAGAAGAAGATGGTGAAGAAGAAGAAAAAGATGAAGAAGGAGAATAAGAAGAAAGAAGAAGAAGAAGAAGAAGAAGAAGAAGAAGAAGAAGAAGAAGAAGAAGAAGAAGAAGAAGAAGAAGAAGAAGAAGAAGAAGAAGAAGATGGTGAAGAAGAAGAAAAAGATGAAGAAGGAGAAGAAGAATTAGAAGAGAAGAAGAAGAAGAAGAGAAAAGAAGAAAGAAAGAGAAAAAAGAAGAAGGAAGAGAAGAAGAGAAAAAAAAGAAGAAGAAGAAGAAAGAAGAAGAAAGAAGAAGAAGGTGAAGAAGAAGAAGAAGAAGAAGAAGAAGAAGAAGAAGAAGAAGAAGAAGAAGAAGAAAGTATTTAAAACAAAAGAATATCAGTTATGGTAATATCAAACCAAAAATTAAATAAACACTGCATTAGTGGGCGCCAGTTGGACCTGCGACGCGCAGGGAACACAACCTTTCACTGGCAACCTGTCACTGCAATCACCGCCGTTGTCACTTGTCACTGTAATCACCCGTCTGTTGACAACATGTCATGCAACACATTTGGCACTTGACAGTCAACATGAAAAAAGTGAGTCGGGATAATATCATTAATATGGGTAACAAATTTAATCAATAGTTATACTGCAGATATATATATATATATATATATATATATATATATATATATATATATATATATATATAATATATATATATATATATATATATATATATATATATATATATATATATATATATATGTCGTGCCGAATATGTAAAACTGGCTAATTAGCAAGAACTAATTTAAAATTAAGTCCTTTCTGAAATTTTTTCTTATATGTTTAAAGATATATTTTTTTATTATTAATATAGATATATATTTTTTATTAATGTTAATGTAAAAAATTTTAATTTTGAACCAAAGGAATCTTAGAAAATTTACCTAACCTTATTACAACAAGAGCAATTTATTTTAGCCTAACCTAACTAAATATATTTTAAATACGTTTACAATAATTTAGTACTAAACAAACACAATCAAATATATTTTCTTCTTTAGGTTCAGAATGATTTTGGCGAAATTATTGCATACACAAATTTTCGCTTGTCCTATATTGCAAGATGAGCGTTGCTATTTAAGCCAAGATCGCAAGTTCTGCCTATTCGGCACGACATATATATATATATATATATATATATATATATATATATATATATATATATATATATATATATATATATATATATATATATATATATATATATAGTACCAAACTGCAGGAAGCCGGGATTAGATCCCGTGTCACATCCTCCCGCCTCAAGAAACAGAACAATGTTCACATCATCTTAACCTTTCAACCAGCAGTCATGGACTGAGGACACTCATAGTAGTAGTAAACTCAAGACTAATTTCAACCACCTCCCGTTTGAATACCAGCCTTCACAAACAATTTATATAGTAATGAAACATGCACCTACTAGAACCTTATTCACTTAACCAGCACCTTAGTCAAACAGCTATCCTACAAGAATCATGCACTCAGCGGATCTGGGTGCATGGATCGGTGGTTAAATGGTTAAGGCGACATGAACATTGTTCTGCCTCTTGAGGAAGGAGAATGTGACGCGGGATCTAATCCCGGCTGGCCGCAGTTTGGTAAATGATTCAGTACCACTTGTTTCGTGGTTTCATTAGTATATGTTTATTAGGGTTATAACTTTTTTGCTTTTTTCCAAATAAAACATCTGTGTCATAAATCGATAAACTTTTGTTTAAAAACAGTGAAAACGTCCGTAATTCCTCTCAGTTTTGAATAAAGGTCACCCCTAAATATAAACTATGAATCACCATATATTATCTGCGTTATTACTCATAAGTAGCAACTCAGGAAAGTATTAATTGGCAACTCTATATACTGGTGTCTACTATTGTTACCATTTTCTCATTGTATTTGACAGAGGAGTGTATCAGTCAGCACCGCTTCTCTGATAATATATTTACAAATATAGCCTAACAGTGTGGGTTTTCTTGTCAATATTTGACAATAAAGACTTATGATGAATTTGTTAGGAGGGAAAAATATGATGCTCTGAATAAGCTTTTTAATATTACAAAAGTAAATGGCCAATGGTTATCCTCTGAAGACAAACAGCTGTACCAGCTTCAAGTGGAAAGCAAAGGAGAAGTGGGGTACTCTACAGGTCAAGTTGCAAGTGAGAAAACGATTCATCCCTAAAAAAGACGGAAATTGCCTGCTGAATCAGCTTCAGCATCAACATCTTGCGATCATGCATCGACTGACAGTGGTACTGGATCTGAAGGGAGCGAGTATGGAGGTGAAGATGAAAGTATTACTCCACCAACCAGAAAACAACAAAAGTAAAGCTGCAACCAATTTGGTAACATCCACAAAAGTATCAACAAGTAAAGCCGCCAAGATATACAAACAGTTGTCATTTGATGGCATTGACATTCCTACACCAAGTCACGCAGCAATTTACAAGTCAACATACAAAAAGGCTGATAAATTGAAGGACGAAATGATTGAAAAGTTACAAATGGAAGAATGGTGTTTACATTTCGATGGAAAGCGCATTGAGGAAAATGAGTATCAGGTAAAACTGGATACACTGCATTTGAAAGATAGCAAGTCTGAAGCAATTGCTGAAGGAATGGCAAAAGTTACTGATGAATACAACTTATGGAATTCAATAAAAATGATCGTTGCTGATACAACAAACGTTAACACAGGGAAAAAGAGTGGAGCTGTTGTCAAACTACAACGAATGTTCTCAGAGAAGGCGATTAGGAGACCACAAATTATCAGTTGTCAGCATCACGTTCTGGACAGGATTCTCCGTTTGGTAATGAATGAAAATCTTGGTGCTAAAACCAGTTCTCCAAACATCGAGTATCCATTTGTATCCCAACTGGTGAAGAATTATGAGGAACTAAAGGCACATTTTGTTAATGGAACAGAAGAGATCCTAGATGAATGGTTGAGAGAACCGACATGTTGATAAATTAGCCACATGTGCCACTCTAGGGTATCTTTAAAGATGCCCTAGAGTTGCACGTGTGTCTAATTTATCAGAAGAGATCCTAAATAAACCAGGATGGAGAGAGGACATGAAGTTATTGTACCATCTAACTCGAGTGTTTAGATCCTCTTGATTAACTTTCAGAAAATTCCAAACATTAGCAATGTGAGGTGGAATTCAAGAGCCATTCTAGCTGTTCTTGCATTCATTCATATACCTACAAGACAGAAGATTTTGGAGATGTGCAGATTCATTTCATACACCTGGGCAGATTATTGGTTTACTAATCAGGTGTACGATGAAAATGACTTCAAGAATTTGTCAGAAATATTCAAACCTTACAAAAGAGCACTGAAATCATTGAAAAATCACTGGAAGAAGGAGCCGTCCACACTCATTACACCAAGCAGTTTAAATATATATATAGCCTGCTTGTTGAGGAGGATTTTAAAACAGGAGGAGGCTGTGTGTGTGTGTGTGTGTGTGTGTGTGTGTGTGTGTGTGTGTGTGTGTGTGTGTGTGTGTGTGGTAGAACGCTTGTAGACACCAGTCACCCAGGGAGGTACTGCCGTCCTTCCATTTTTTATAGTGAGTGTGAAACAGAAACTTACAATTGTTTTACACAATAAAAGGATTGCTGGTGTCTTTTCTTTATGTCTCGTCAACACGTAAGATGACAGGTACATCTTGCTACTACCACTATTATTACTACTACTATTTACACTTAGTTCGTACTATGCGTCCTGTTTTCAGTGTGCATGTTTGTGTATACCCACTTATCTGTCAGCTAAAAACATGAGACAGGCTACATTGGGCACTAACTCGCCAATAATGGACAGTTGAAGATTGGAAAAAGCGTTGCGTGGCCTTGGGAATCGCGATTTCAGCTGCGACATATAGATGGTATGGTCAGAATTTAGCATAAACCATTGGCATGTGGTGGAACAGGAGACTGAAGCATAAATGTGCAATCGACAGATCTGCAGCAACTGCGTGATGATATCATGTCATCATGGACCAGGATCTGTGAGGAATGTTTCCAGCACCTTGTTGAATATATGTCACTAAGAATTCAAGCTGTTCTGAAGGTAAAGGTGTACTAGAAGGGTGTACATGTCCTGTGGTACTCGGCACCTGATGTTTATAGCACGGATGGCTCAAGGGGTGAAAGGCGCCTTGGAATTTTAGCGGGCTCACGAGGCTTGCTAACACACACACGCACACACACACACACACACACACATACACACACACACAAACACACACACACACACACACACACACACACACACACACACACACACACACACACACACACACACACACACACACACACACACCTGCATACATATATATATATATATATATATATATATATATATATATATATATATATATATATATATATATATATATATATATAATATGTATTATATATATATATATATATATATATTTTTTTATTTTTTTTTTTCAACAAGTTGGTCGTCTCCCACCGAGGCAGGGTGACCCAAAAAGAAAAAAAGAAAATCCCCAAAAAGAAAATACTTTCATCATCATTCAACACTTTCACCACACTCACACATTATCACTGCTTTTGCAGAGGTGCTCAGAATACAACAGTTTAGAAGCATATACGTATAAAGATACACAACATATCCCTCCAAACTGCCAATATCCCAAACCCCTCCTTTAAAGTGCAGGCATTGTACTTCCATTCCAGGACTCAAGTCCGACTATATGAAAATAACCGGTTTCCCTGAATCCCTTCACTAAATATTACCCTGCTCACACTCCAACAGATCGTCAGGTCCCAAGTATCATTCGTCTCCATTCACTCCTAACACGCTCATGCACGCTTGCGGGGAAGTCCAAGCCCCTCGCCCACAAACCTCCTTTACCCCCTCTTTCCAACCCTTTCGAGGACGACCCCTACCCCTCTTTCCTTCCCCTATAGATTTTATATGCTTTCCATGTCATTCTACTTTGATCCATTCTCTCTAAATGACCAAACCACCTCAACAACCCTCTTCTGCCCTCTGACTAATGCTTTTATTAACTCCACACCTTCTCCTAATTTCCACACTCCGAATTTTCTGCATAATATTTACACCACACATTGCCCTTAGACAGGACATCTCCACTGCCTCCAACCGTCTCCTCGCTGCTGGCATTTACCACCCAAGCTTCACACCCATATAAGAGTGTTGGTACTACTATACTTTCATACATTTCCTTCTTTGCCTCCATAGATAACGTTTTTTGACTCCACATATACCTCAACGCACCACTCACCTTTTTCCCTCATCAATTCTATGATTAACCTCATCCTTCATAAATCCATCCGCCGACACGTCAACTCCCAAGTATCTGAAAACATTCACTTCTTCCATACTCCTCCTCCCCAATTTGATATCCAATTTTTCTTTATCTAAATCATTTGATACCCTCATCACCTTACTCTTTTCTATGTTTCACTTTCAACTTTCTACCTTTACACACATTCTCAAACTCATCCACTAACCTTTCCAATTTTTCTTTAGAATCTCCCTTTAAGCACAGTATCATCAGCA
This sequence comes from Cherax quadricarinatus, assembly GCF_026875155.1. Taxonomy (NCBI): domain Eukaryota; kingdom Metazoa; phylum Arthropoda; class Malacostraca; order Decapoda; family Parastacidae; genus Cherax; species Cherax quadricarinatus. Next base: position 17,434,112 of record NC_069407.1, read on the forward strand.
AAAAGTAACTGTGTCAATTCCCATTTCAATTTGATTCCCCATAATTTAATCCCACCCCTCTCCCGAACACCCTACATTTACTTCTTTATAACCCCATCTATAAATATATTAAACAACCATGGTGACATTACACATCCCTGTCTAAGACCTACTTTTACCGGGAAGTATTCTCCCTCTCTTCTACATACCCTAACTTGAGCCTCACTATCCTCATAAAAGCTCTTACAGCATTTAGTAACTTACCACCTATTCCATAAACTTGCAACATCTGCCACATTGCTCCTCTATCCACTCTATCATATGCCTTTTCTAAATCCATAAATGCAATAAAAACTTCCCTACCTTTATCTAAATACTGTTCACATATATGCTTCAATGTAAACACTTGATCTACACATCCTTACCCACTCTGAAGCCTCCTTGCTCATCCGCAATTCTACATTCTGTCCTTACCTCTAATTTCTTTCAATTATAACTCTACCGTATACTTTTCCTGGTATACTCAGTAAACTTATTCCTCTATAATTTTTACAATCTCTTTTGTCCCCTTTCCCTTTATATAAAGGGACTATACATGCTCTCCGCCAATCCCTAGGTACCTTCCCCTCTTTCATACATTTATTAAACAAAAGTACCAACCACTCCAACACTATATCCCCCCTGCTTTTAACATTTCTGTCATGATCCCATCAGTTCCAGCTGCTTTACCCCCCTTTCATTCTACGTAATGCCTCACGTACCTCCACCACACTTACATTCTGCTCTTCTTCACTCCTAAAAGATGGTATACCTCCCTGGCCAGTGCATGAAATTACCGCCTCCCTTTCTTCCTCAACATTTAAAAGTTCCTCAAAATTATTCTCGCCATCTACCTAATACCTCCCTCTCCCATCTACTAACTCCCCTACTCTGTTTTTAACGGACAAATCCATACTTTCCCTAGGCTTTCTTAACTTGTTTAACTCACTCCAAATTTTTTTCTTATTTTAATTAAAATTTCTTGACAGTGCCTCTCCCACTCTTTCATCTGCTCTCCTTTTGCACTCTCTCACCACTCTCTTCACCTTTCTTTTACTCTCCATATACTCTGCTCATCTTATAACACTTCTGCTTTGTAAAAACCTCTCGTAAGCTACCTTTTTCTCTTTTATCACACCCTTTACTTCATCTTTCCACCAATCACTCCTCTTTCCCCCCCTGCCCCCACCCTCCTATAACCACAAACTTTCTGCCCCAATTCTAATACTTTTTTTAAAACTATTCCAACCCCTTTTTAAAAACCCCCCCCCCCCCACTACTCATCTTTTGCACTAGCCCACCTTTCTGCCAATACCCTTTAAATTCTCGCCCAATTTTCCTCCTCCCTTTTTTATACCTTTCACCCCCTTTTACTTGTTGTTGCCACCTTCCTTTTTTCCCCATCTACCTTTTACTCTAACTGTACTACACTAAATAAGATCTGATTATCATTCCCCCCTCATAAACACACATCCGGAGCCTACCCATCAACCTTTTATTCCACCAAACATAATCAAAACAAACTCTTTCATTACTGCTGCATCATCCCTTGTATATTTTTATCCTCTTTTCATAAAAAAAATTATTACTTTTTTCCCAAAATTTCTTTCTACACATAGCTCAATTAAAGGCTCCCCATTTACATTTCCCGGCACCCCATATTTACCTACACCCCCCAAAAACATTTTTACCCACTTTAGCTTGAAATCCCAACCACCTTTACTCCACACTTGTTTTCAAAACTCCCCCCCATTCACTCAACATTCCCAAAATTTTCTCCTCCCCCAAAACTTCCTCTTCTCCGGGTGAAATACACGCTTACTAAACCCACTTTTCCATCCAATCTTTATTTTTACTCCACAAATCCTTGAATTTATGCATTTGTAGTCCCTTTTTCCTCCTAGCTTTCCCTTCCCAACTTTATTGCTACTCCTTCTTTAGCTCAAACTCTATTTAAACCCCCTGCCAAATTTCCCATTTATTCCTCTCCATTGAAACCTCCCCCCCCTTCACTTTTTTTCACTTAAAGCCAGGACATCCATTTTCTTCCTTTCATAACATCCACAATCACTCTTTTATCTTTTGCAAAACATCCACCCATTCAGCTTCCCACTTTGACAATTTTTTTCTTCTTTTTCTTTTAGTAATCTTTCGGGAAAAGGGGGTTACTAGCCCATTGTTCCCGGCATTTTAGTTGACTTTTACAACACGCATGATTTTACGGAGGAAAGTTTCTTTTTTACACTTCCCCATGGATATAAAAGGAAAAGAAATAAACCAAGAACTTTAAGATAAAACCCAAAGTAACTCAGATGATGGTATAAATAAACGTGTACATGTAGTGTATGTGACCTAAGTGTAAGTAAAAGTACAAGACGTCCTGTAATCTTGGGCATATTTATGAGACAGACAAAAACACCAAAATCCACCTCATGTAAAAAATTTACAGCTTTCGTTTTACTTTCACTTGGCAGGACGGTATACCCCCTGTGGGTTGCTGTCTACCAACCTACCCCTTTTATATATTATATATATATATAATATAAAATATAAAAAAATTTATAATATATAAAAATATATATTTATAAAATATGTATATAAAAAACACTGATTTTGGCTGAAGAACTCGCCCCTACGAACCTTGGGGACAAGGTACGCATGCTTTACCAATCACCCACACTGGACCAAACCTTGGCTGTAGCATGAGCTACACTTTGACCAAGGCAGCCAGCTTCAAGGAGAAGGCTTACAGCTTTTAAATCTCCCCTGCATGCACAGCCTTATAGAGATTTGAAAATGCAAGGAATTCGCGAGAGCATGCGAAAATACCAAACACTGATCTCGGCTGAAGGAGACTCGAACCTACAAACCCTTTAGGACAAGTACGCAGTGCTTTACCAATCTCCCCACACTGGACCAAACCTTGGTGTAGCAGATACAGTTTGGATCCAAGGCGCCAGCTTTCAGGAGAAGGCTTACAGTTTTTAAAATTTCTCCCCTGATGCATCACCCTTACTAAATTTAACAATGCAAGGAATCGCAGAGCATTCGAAATATCCCAAAAACCCACTGATCCTGGCTGAAGAGACTCGAACCTACGAACCTTGGGGACAAGGTACGCAGTTTTTAAACCAATCAACCCACACGGACCAATCCCTTGGGCGTTTAGCATGGCTACCGTTTGATCCAGGCACCCCTTTTCAGGAAAAGGGCTTACAGTTTTCATCCATCCCCTCATGCTCAGCCTTACTAGAATTTAACAAGAAAGGAATTCGCGAGAGCAGCAAATTACACAACACTGATCTCGGGTTTAAGGAGACTCCCTACAACCCTTTAAAGGACAAGGTACGAAATGTTTTTAAAACCCAAAATCTACCCACATGGCCCAAATACCTTTGGCTGTACATGAGCTACACTTTGACCCAAAGGGCAGCCACTTTCGGGGAGAAGGCTTACACTTTTTCTCACCCCCTGCATGCATCACCTTACGAATTAACAATGCAAGGAATTCGCGAGAGATGCGAAGCATGCTGATGCATGCAGGGGGAGATAAAAGCTGTAACCTTCCCCCCTGAAAGCGGCTCCCTTTGGATCAAACGTGTACTATGCTACACCCAAGGTTTTGGGTCCAGTGTGGGTAGTTTGGTAAAGCCTGCTACCTTGCCAAAGGGTTCGTGGGTTCGAGTCCCTTCACCCCAGAGATCAGTGTTTGTTATTTTTCGCATGCTCTCGCAATTCCTTGCATTTTCAAAATCTCTAAAAAGGCTGATGCTGCAGGGGATAGATAAAAGCTTAAGCCTTCTCCCGAAAGCTGGCTCCCTTGGATAAAACGGTACTCAGCTCACCCAAAGGTATTGGTCCAGGGGGGGAGTTTGGGGTAAAGCACGCGTACCTTGCCTAAGGTTCGTAGTTCGATCCCCTTTCACCCAGAATCAGGGGTTTGTGTATATTTCGCTGCTCTCGCAAATTCCCTTTGCTTTTGTTTCAAATCTCTATAAGGCTGATGCATGCGGGGGAATGAGATAAAAGCTGAAAGCCTTCTCCCTGAAAGCTGGCTGCCTTGGATAAAACTTAGCTCATGCACACGCCAAGTATTGGTCCAGTGTGGGTAGTTGGTAAACACTGCGTACCTTGCCAAAGGGGTTCGTGGGTTCGAGTCTCCTTCACCAGAATCGTGTTTGGTATATTTCGCATGCTCTCGCGAATTCCTTGCATTGTTCAAATCTCTATAAGCTGATGCAGCAGGGGATGAGATGAAAAGCTGAAGCCTTCTCCCTGAAAGCTGGCGCCTTGGATCAAACGTTAGCTCATGCTACACCCAAGGTATTGGTCCAGTGGGGGTAAGGGTAAAGCAGCGTCCTTGTCCAAAGGGTTTCGTAGGTTCGAGTCCCTTCAGCCAAAGATCAGTTTTGGTATTTTCGAGCCTCGGGCAAATTTCCCTTTTGCATTTTTTTCAAATCTCAGTAAGGCTGATGCATGCAGGGGATGAGATGAAAAGCTGAAACCTTCTCCCTGAAAAGCCTCCCTTGGATCAAACGTGTAGCTCAGCTACACCCCAAAGGGTTTTGGTCCAGTGGGGGTAGATTGGAAAAAAGCACGCTACCTTGTCCAAGGTTCGTAGGTTCGGTCTCCTTCAGCCAGAGATCAGGTTTTGTATATTTCGCATGCTCCCCCGAATTCCTTCATTGTAAAATCTCAGTAAGGCTGATGCAGGGCAGGGGATGAAAAGAAAAGCGAACCCTTCCCTCCCTAAAGCGGGCCCTTTGGGTCAAACGTGTAGCCATCTAACGCCAAGGTTTGGCCATGGGGGTAAGGGTAAAGCCGCGTACTTTCCAAAGGGTTTCGTGGGTTCGATCTCCTTAGCCAGAACATGTTTGTGTATATTTCGCATGCTCTCGCAAATTTCCCTTCTTTGTTAAATCTCTAGTAAGGCGACATGCAGGGATGAGATGAAAAGCGTAAGCCTTCCCCGAAAGCTGCTCCCTTTGGATCAAACTGTAGCTCATGCTACACCCAAAGGTTTTGTCCAGTGTGGGTAGTTTGGGTAAAGCACTGCTTTCCTTGCCAAAGGGGTTCGTGGGTTCGGTCCCCTTCAGCCAGAGATCATGTTTGTGTATATTTCCATGCTCTCCAATTTCCCTTTGCATATTATATATATAATATATATATATATATATATAATATATATATATATATATATAATATATATATATAATGCAAAACAACCCCCTTGAAAGAATAGAGAAATTCCAACGCTTTCGTACTACCACATTATCAAGGAACATTTTATCAAGGAACTAAAATATATATATATAATATATAATATAAATATATATATATTAATATATATATATAAATCAAAACCCCACCGAAAGAATAGAGAAATTCCAAGCGTTTTTGGGTGACTACCACTTTATCAAGGAACTATATTATCAAGGAACTATATATAATATATATATATATATATTTAAAAATATATTATATATAATTTTAATATATAATATATATATATAATATATATATATATATAATATATATAATAAAATATATATATATATATATAAATTTTTTATTAATAATACATTAAATAATATAAATATAAAAAATTTATATATATATATAATTTTATATAAATATATATATAAATATATATATATGTTATATAATAAATATATTTTATATATAAATATATTTATTTTAAAATATTTTAATATATATATATAATATTATATTATATTATATATTATATAATATATTTTTAAATATATATTATTATAAATATTTATATATAAAATTTTTTATTTATTTTTTTTATGAAAAAGGGTATAAAAAAGTAACAAGGTTATATAGCACGAAAACGAAAGATTTTTTTGTTAGATTAGTATTGGTGATAAAATTAGGGGTAGGTTTCAGGATGTACATTTTATGGGGGAAACTGATTATTGGATCATTATTTAGTTGTTCCCACATTTAGAGTAAAGGTAGATGGGACAAAAGGAAAATGGCAACAAGTAAGAGAGAGGTGAAAATGTATAAACAAGGAGGGGAAAAAATTCGGGTGATGTAACACTATTGGCAAAAGGTGGCTTGTGCAAGTAAAGATTGGGGGGAGGGGGGGGGGTTTTAATAAGATGGGATAGTTTTTTCAAATGTAGTATTGAATTGGGGCAGAAGTTTTTTGGTTATAGGAGGGTGGGGGCGGAGGAAAAAGGAATGACTGTGGAATGAAAAGTAAAGGGGTCATAAAAAGAAAAGGTAAATTTATGAGGTTTCTCTAGCAAAGTGATATAAGAAGGGCAAAAAATATAAGAGTAAAAAAAGGTGAAAAGTGGGGAGGATGCAAAAAGAGGCAGAATAGATGGGGGAGGCACTGTTTTTTAAAAAATTTTCTGAAATAGGAAAAATTTTGGAGTGAGAAAAGCATATTAAAAAGCCAGGGAAAATGGGTTTTCATTACAAACTGAGGGGGAGTTTAGAGAAGGGGGCTGGAGGGATTTGGGGAATGCGGGAATATTTTGAGGAATTTTTAAATGTTTTAAGAAAGGGGGGGCAGTATTTTATGCATTGGCCAAAGGGGATAACATCTTTTTTGGAATGAAGAAGAGCGGATGTGAGTGGGGGAGGTGCGTTTAGGCAATAAGAGAATAAAAGGGGGTAAAGCACTGGAACTGACGGGGTCCAAAAGAAAATGTTGAAAAAGGGGATATAGTGTTGGACTGGTTGGTATTTTTGTTTAATAAATTTAATAAAGTTGGAGAATTTTTTCCGACAATATGTAAAGTAAAAAAACACAAGTCAACAAAGGGCATTTTATTGTGGCAAAAATTTCGCTCTCCGGAGCTTTTTCAAAATTGATAAAGCTCCGGAGACGAAACG
>NC_069407.1:17446005-17453505 GCF_026875155.1 Cherax quadricarinatus
CTTGAACATCCTGTCTTTGTCCACCTTGTCAATTCCTTTCAGTATTTTGTAAGTCGTTATCATGTCCCCCTTATCTCTCCTGTCCTCCAGTGTCGTCAGGTTGATTTCCCTTAACCTTTCCTCGTAGGACATATCTCTTAGTTCTGGAACTAATCTTGTTGCAAACCTTTGCACTTTCTCTAGTTTCTTTACATGCTTGGCTAGGTGTGGGTTCCAAACTGGTGCCGCATACTCCAATATGGGCCTAACGTACACGGTGTACAGGGTCCTGAACGATTCCTTATTAAGATGTCGGAATGCTGTTCTGAGGTTTGCCAGGCGCCCATATGCTGCAGCCGTTATTTGGTTGATGTGCGCTTCAGGAGATGTGCCTGGTGTTATACTCACCCCAAGATGCTTTTCCTTGAGTGAGGTTTGTAGTCTCTGGCCCCCTAGACTGTACTCCGTCTGGGGTCTTCTTTGCCCTTCCCCAATCTTCATGGCTTTGCACTTGGTGGGATTGAACTCCAGGAGCCAATTGCTGGACCAGGTCTGCAGCCTCTCCAGATCCCTTCGTAGTTCTGCCTTGTCTTCGATCTAGTGAATTCTTCTCATCAACTTCACGACATCTGCAAACAGGGACACCTCGGAGTTTATTCCTTCCGTCATGTCGTTCACAAATACCAGAAATAGCACTGGTCCTAGGATTGACCCCTGTGGGATCCCGCTAGTCACAGGTGCCCACTCTGACACCTCGCCACGTACCATTACTCGCTGCTGTCTTCCGGACAAGTATTCCCTGATCCATTGTAGTGCCTTCCCTGTTATCCCTGCTTGGTCCTCCAGATTTTGCTCTAATCTCTTGCGTGGAACTGTGTCAAACGCCTTCTTGCAGTCCAAGAAAATGCAATCCACCCACCCCTCTCTCTCTCTTGTCTTACTGCTGTCACCATGTCATAGAACTCCAGTAGGTTTGTGACACAGGATTTCCCGTCCCTGAAACCATGTTGGCTGCTGTTGATGAGATCATTCCTTTCTAGGTGTTCCACCACTCTTCTCCTGTGTGTGTGTGTGTGTGTGTGTGTGTGTGTGTGTGTGTGTGTGTGTGTGTGTACTCACCTAATTGTACTCACCTAATTGTGGTTGCAGGGGTCGAGACTCAGCTCCTGGCCCCGCCTCTTCACTGATCGCTACTGGGTCCTCTCTCTCTCTCTGCTTCCTGAGCTTTGTCATACCTCTTCTTAAAACTATGTATGGTTCCTGCCTCCACTACTTCACTTGCTAGGCAATTCCACTTGCTGACAACTCTATGACTGAAGAAATACTTCCTAACGTCCCTGTGACTCGTCTGAGTCTTCAGCTTCCAGCTGTGACCCCTTGTTTCTGGGTCCCCTCTCTGGAACATCCTATCTCTGTCCACCTTGTCTATTCCCCGCAGTATCTTGTATGTCGTTATTATGGGTTATCAGCTGTGTTTCTAGGCATCGAAGTGACCCCAGTAACTTGTGGCATCAAAGTGACCCCAAGTTTTGTAAGTGTGTTTTATTGACCAATGGCTAATGTTTAGCATAAAGCCTTCACTTTTTTACTAAGTAAATTTCTCACCATTAAGTGGGCTGTGCAAAGGTGTTAGCTATAGTTTGCACAAATGGGAATTTTTTTTTTTTTTGGACGGGGGGCGGGTGTGCAGACAAACGTAACCAAACGTAATTAAAACTAATCTTCCTATTATTCAGGTTAGAAATATTATCATTGCTATTATAGTCATATCTAACCTCTAAACCCGCATGGGTTATACAGCAGTTTTAGGTCTAACTGTCGGTTAGCTGCGTAGGTTGCGCTAGGTTTTGTTCCGTCTGGTTAGGTTAGGTTAGGCTAGGTTAGGTTAGGTTAGGCTAGGTTAGGTTAGGTTAGGTTAGGCTAGGTTAGGTTAGGTTAGGTTAGGTTAGGTTAGGTTAGGTTAGGATAGCTTAGGTTAGGTTAGCTTAGTTTAGGTCAGGTTAGGTTAGGTTAGGTTAGGTTAGGTTAGGTTAGGTTAGGTTAGGTTAGGTTAGGATAGCTTAGGTTAGGTTAGGTAGGTTAGGTTAGGTTAGGCTAGGTTAGGTTAGGTTAGGTTAGGTTAGGTTAGGTTAGGTTAGGATAGCTTAGGTTAGGTTAGCTTAGTTTAGGTCAGGTTAGGTTAGGTTAGGTTAGGTTAGGTTAGGTTAGGTTACCTTAGGTTAGGTTAGTTTAGGTATTTTAGGTTAGTTTAGGAATTTTAGGTTAGGTTAGGTTAGCTTTGGTTAGGTTAGGCTAGGTCAAGTTACGCTAGGTCAGGTTAGGTTAGTTTACTTTAGGATAGGTTAATTTAGGTTGGCTAGGTGAGGTTAGGTTAGGTTAGGTTAGGTTAGGTTAGGTTATCTTAGGTTGGGCTAGGTTAGATTAGGTTGGGTTAGGTTATGTTAGGTTAGGATAGGTTACGTTAGGTTAGCTTAGGTTAGGTTAGCTTAGTTTAGGTCAGGTTAGGTTAGGTTCGGTTAGGTTAGGTTAGGTTAGCTTTGGTTAGGTTAGGCTAGGTCAGGTTAGGCTAGGTCAGGTTAGGTTAGGTTAGATTAGGTTAGGTTAGTTTATCTTCGGTTGGGTTAGGTTAGGTTAGGTTAGTTTAGGTTAGGTTAGATAAGGTTAGGTTAGCTTAGTTTAGGTCGGGTTAGGTTAGGTTCGGTTAGGTTTGGTTAGGTTAGGTTACGTTAGGTTAGGTTTGTTTAGGTAGTTTAGGTTAGGTTAGGTTAGCATTGGTTAGGTTAGGCTAGATCAGGTTAGGCTAGGTCAGGTTAGGTTAGTTTACGTTAGGATAGGTTAATTTAGGTTAGGTTAGGTGAGGTTAGGCTAGATTAGGTTAGGTTAGGTTAGGTTATGTTAGGTCAGGTTAGGTCAGGTTAGGCTAGATTAGGTTAGGTTAGGTTAGGTTATGTTAGGTTAGGTTAGGTTAGGTTAGGTTAGGTTACGTTAGGCTAGGTTAGGTTAGGTTAGGTTAGGTTAGGCTAGGTTAGGTTAGGTTAGGTTAGGTCAGGTTAGGTTAGGCTAGGTTAGGTTAGGTTAGGTAATTTTAGGTTAGGTTAGGTTAGGTCAGGTCAGGTTAGGTATGATTAGGTTATGTTAGGTTAGGTTAGGTTAGGTTAGGTTAGGTTAGGTTAGGTTAGGTTAGGTTAGGTGAGGTTAGGTTAGGATAGGTTAGGTTAGGTTAGGTTAGGTTAGGTTAGGTTAGGTAAGGTTAGGTCGGGTTAGGTTAGGTTAGGTTAGGTTAGGTTAGGCTAGGTTAGGTTAGGTTAGGTAAGGTTAGGTCAGTTAAGGTTAGGTTAGGGTACGTTAGGTGAAGTTAGGTCAGGTGAGGAAAGGTTTGGTTAGGTTAGGTTAGGTCCTGTTAGGTCAGGATACGTTAGGACAGGTAAGGTTAGGTTAGGTCAGGTCAGGTTAGGTTAGGTTAGATTAGGTTAGGTTAGGTTAGGCTAGGTTAGCTTAGGTTACGTTAGGTTAGATTAGGTCAGGTTAGTTAAGGGTAGGTTAGGATTGGTCAAGTTAGGCTAGGTTAGGCTAGGTGAGGATAGGTTAAGTTAGGTTAGGTCAGGTTACGCTAAGTTAGGATAGGTTAGATTAGGTTACGTTAGGTCAGGTTAGGTTAGGTTAGGTTAGGTTAGGTTAGGTTAGGTTAGGTTAGGTTAGGTTAAGTCAGGTTAGGTTAGGTTAGGTTACGTTACGTTACGTTACGTTAGGTTATGTTAGGTTAGGTGAGGTCAGGTTAGGTTAGGTTAGGTTAGGTTAGGTTAGGTCAGGTTAGGTTAGGTTAGGTTAGGTTAGGTTAGGTTATGTTAGCTTAGGCGAGGCTAGGTTAGGTTAGGTTAGGTTAGGTTAGGTTAGGTTAGGTTAGGTTAGGTTAGGTTAGGTTAGGTTAAGTCAGGTTAGGTTAGGTTAGGTTACGTTACGTTACGTTACGTTAGGTTATGTTAGGTTAGGTGAGGTCAGGTTAGGTTAGGTTAGGTCAGGTTCGGTTAGGTCAGGTTAGGATACGTCAGGTAAGGTTACGTTAGCTTAGGTTAGGTTAGTCAGGTTATAATAGGTCAGGTTAGGCTAGATTAGGTTAGATTGGGTTAGGATATTTTAGGTAAGATCAGGTTAGGTTAGGTTAGGTTAGGTTAGGTTGGGCGAGGTTAGGTTAGGTTAGGTTAGGTTACGTTACGTTACGTTACGTTAGGTCAGGTTAGAATAGATTAGGTCAGGTTATGTTAGGTTAGGTTAGGTTAGTTTAAGTTACGATAGGTTAGGTTAGGTTACGTTAGGATAGGCTAGGTTAGGTTAGGTTAGGTTAGGTTAGGTAAGGTTAGGTTAGGTTGGGTTAGGCTAGGTTAGGTTAGGTTAGGTTAGGTGAGGTTAGGTTAGGTTAAGTTAGGTTAGGTTAGGTTAGGTCAGGTTAGGTTAGATTAGTTAGGTTAGGTTATTATGTTAGGTTAGGTTAGGTTATGTCATGTTAGGTTAGGTTAGGATAGGCTAGGTTAGGTTAGTTTAGGTTAGTTTAATTTAGGTTAGGTTAAATTAGGTCAGGTTAGGTTAGGTTAGGTTAAGTTAGGTTAGGTTAGATTAGGTCAGGTTACGTTAGGACAGGTTAGGTTAGGTTAGGTTAGGTCACGTTAGGTTAGGTTAGGTTAGGTTAGGTTAGGTTAGGTTAGGTAAGGTTAGGTTAGGTTAGGTTAGGTTAGGTTAGGTTAGGTTAGGTTAGGTTAGGTCAGGTTAGGTTAGATTAGTTAGGTTAGGATATTATGTTAGGTTAGGTTAGGTTTTGTCATGTTAGGTTAGGTTAGGATAGGCTAGGTTAGGTTAGTATAGGTTAGTTTAATTTAGGTTAGGTTAAATTAGGTCAGGTTAGGTTAGGTTAGGTTAAGTTAGGTTAGGTTAGGTTAGGTCAGGTTACGTTAGGACAGGTTAGGTTAGGTTAGGTTAGGTTAGGTTAGGTCATGTTAGGTAAGGTTAGGTTAGGTTAGGTTAGGTTAGGTTAGGTTAGGTTAGGTTAGGTTAGGTTAGGTTTGGTTAGGTCAGGTTAGGTTATGTTAGGTTAATTAATGTCAGGTCAGGTTAGGTTAGGTAAGGTTAGGTTAGGTTAGGTTAGGTTAGGTCAGGTTAGGTTAAAATAGGTTAGGTTAGGTTAGGTTAGGTTATGTTTCGTTACGTTTCGTTAGGTTAGGTTAGGTTAGGTTAGGTTAGGTTAGGTTAGGCCAGGTCAGGTTAGTTAGGCTAGGTTAAGTTAGATTAGGTTAGGTAAGGTTACGTCAGGTTAGTTAGGTTAGGTTAGGTTAGGTTAGTTTAGTTTAGGTTAGGTTAGGTTAGGTTAGGTTAGATTAGGTTAGATTAGGTTAGGTTAGGTTAGGTCAGGTCTGGTTAGGTTAGGTCAGGTTAGGTTTCGTTAAGTTAGGTTAGGTTAGGTTGGGTTAGGTTAGGTTAGGTTAGGTTAGGTTAGGTTAGGTTAGGTTAGGTTAGGATAGGTTAGGTCAGGTTAGTTTAGGTTAGGTTAGTTTCTTTTAGTTCAGGTTAGGTTAGGTTAGGTTAGGTTAAGTTAGGTTAGGTTAGGTTAGGTCCGGTAATGTTTGGTTAGTTTAGGTTAGGTTAGGTTAGGTTAGGTTAGGTTAGGTTAGGTTAGGTCAGGTTAGGTTAGGTCAGGTTAGGCTAGATTAGGTTAGGTTTAGTTAGGTTAGGTAAGGTCAGACGTTACGTTACGTTAGGTTAGGTAAGGTTAGGTCAGGTTAGGTTAGGTTAGGTTTGGTTAGGTTAGGTTAGGTAAGATTAGGTCAGATAAGGTTAGGTTATGATAGATTAGGTGAGGTTAGGTCAGGTTAGGATAGGTTAGGTCACATTAGGTTAGGTCAGGTTAGGCTAGATTAGGTTATTTTTGGTTAGTTTAAGTTAGGTTAGGTCAGGTAGGTTAAGTTACGTTAGGTTAGGTTCGGATAGGTTTGCTTAGGCTAGGATAGGTTAGGTAAGGTTAGATCATGTTAGGTTAGGTTAGATTAGGTTCGGTTAGGTTAGGTTAGCTTAGGTTAGGTCAGGTCTGGTTAGTTTTAGGTCAGGTTAGGTTAGGTTAGTTTACGTTAGGTTAGGTTAGGTTAGGTTAGGTTAGGTTAGGTCATGTTAGGTTAGGTTAGGTTAGGTTAGGTTAGGTTATGTTGTAGGTTAGGTTAGGCTAGGTTCTTTTAGGTTAGGTTAGGTTACGTAGGTTAGGTTGGTTAGGTTAGGTTAGAATAGGTTAGCTCAGGTTATGTTAGGTTAGTTTAGGTTAGGTTGGGTTAAGTTAGGCTAGGACAGGTTAGGTTAAGTTAGGTTAGGTTAGATTAGGGTTGGTTAGGTCAGGTTAGGTTAGGTTAGGTTAGGTGAGGTTAGGTCATGTTAGGTTAGGTTAGATTAGGTTAGATTAGGTTAGGTTAGGTCAGGTGCTTTTTAGGTTAGGTCAGGTTAGGTTAGGTTAGGTTAGGTTAGGTTAGGTTAGGTTATGTTAGGTTAGGTTAGGTTAGGTTAGGTTAGGTTAGGTTAGGTTAGGATAGGTTAGGTCAGTTTGTTTAGGTTAGGTTAGTTTCTTTTAGGTCAGGTTAGATTAGGTTAGGTTAGGTAGATCCGGTTATGTTAGTTTAGGTTAGGTGAGGTTAGGTTAGGTTAGGTTGGGTTTCAGGTTAGGTTAGGTCAGGTTAGGCTAGATTAGGTTAGGTTAGGTTAGGTTAGGTTAGGTTAGGTCAGGATTGGTTTGGTTAGGTTAGGTTAGGGTAGATTAGGTTATGGAAGGTTAGGTCAGGTTAGGTTAGGTTAGGTTAGGTTAGGTTAGGTTAGGTTAGGTTAGGTTAGGTTAGGTTAGGTTAGGTTAGGTTAAGTTAGGTTAGGTTAGGTTAGGTCAGGTTAAGTTAGATTAGGTTTGGTTAGGTTAGGTTAGGTTAGGTTAGGTTAGGTGAGGTTAGGTTAGGTTAAGTTAGGTTAGGTTAGGTTAGGTCTGGTTAGGTTAGATTAGTTAGGTTAGGTTATTAAGTTAGGTTAGGTTAGGTTATGTCATGTTAGGTTAGGTTAGGATATGTTAGGATTGGTTAGTATATGTTAGTTTAATTTAGGTTAGGTTAAATTAGTTCAGGTTAGGTTAGGTTAGGTTAAGTTAGGTTTGGTTAGGTTAGGTCAGGTTACGTTAGGTCAGGTTAGGTTAGGTTAGGTTAGGTTAGGTCATGTTAGGTAAGGTTAGGTTAGGTTAGGTTAGGTTAGCTTAGGCTAGGTTTTTTTAGGTCAGGTTAGGTTATGTTAGGTTAATTAATGTCAGGTCAGGTTAGGTTAAGTAAGGTTAGGTTAGGTTAGGTTAGGTCAGTTAGGAGTGGTATTGATCAATAACAACACTGCACTAGCCAAGGACTCGAACCCATGCTGCTTTGGCTTGCCTCATGGTGGGCGAGAACGCATGACACCCTAATCCAATGGACCATGGGGAGTACAACATCCAGTTCCGCTGGATGCCCTTCTTGTGAGGAT
>NC_069407.1:17461005-17463505 GCF_026875155.1 Cherax quadricarinatus
TTTATTTTTACCTAGAATAAGTGCCTGTCGAGTATTATCTAGGTGCACAAGCTAAGGATTGAAAAAGCAGAAGGCTCTCTCCTCACTCTCCACTCCCTCAAGCCACCTCATTCATGAAAACTAGGAAGGGGGAGTAGGAAAATATATCACACCGTACTGGGAAAATGGCATGGAATTTGCAGTAGAGATAGAGCTGGATGTAAGACTTGGGCTACAACTACCTCTGTTAAATGAGAAAGAGAGAGAGAGAGAGAGAGAGAGAGAGAGAGAGAGAGAGAGGAGAGAGAGGAGAGAGAGAGAGAGGAGAGAGAGAGAGAGAGACAGACAGACAGACAGACAGACAGAGGTGCAGGATCAGGTGACCAAGCTGAGGTATCGGCTACTCACACTCCTGTATAAACAGGTCACCGGAACTGGCTCCACGAACCTGCTGCTACTTGGAAGAGGAGGAGAGAAGAGTGGGAAAGGAGGGGAAAGTGGGGAGGATGGGAGAGTGGGAAAGGAGGTGAGAGTAGGAAAGAGGTGGGAGTGGAGAGGAGTGAGCCTAGATTTTGACCTGCGTAAACTTTGAGGCGACATTGCTAAGGCATGTGCTTATCAAAATGTCGCTCTAATGGGAGAGTCCAATTGCAGTCAATTTGACCACAGCAATCTAACAGGAAACCTGGTGTCTAGAACAGTTCAGGGCTGTGTTTTATACACGATAATACGTGACAGAACCAACCAGAGGGAATTTGCTTATCTTTCTTCGATCGAAGAACGTCTCTGACAGGCTATCTTGAAATAAATGAAGAGTTTGAAGGAAATAATCACAAGAGGCTAAGTTTCAATATATCATGGGGATGCCTAAATAACGATAATAAAGTTAAGGTTCCTGATTTTCGTGAAGCGGATTTTGCTGGGATGAGGAATCACCTGAACGCAGTCCATTGGGGTACCTCTCTAGGGATTATCAGTACGGTGACCCAGCAGAAGGTGGTCATCGTTACCATTACGGCATTTTCCAGAGCACTGTAAAACTCATATGTATATATAATGCAATAATCGAGACCAAGCGATACAAGATGCAAAACAACCAGAGTGGAAGTTGAATGAGAGCTCTAGGCATTTTGTGTTGCAATCAACTGCTACTGATGATGTGTTGATTGCAGCACAAAAGGCCTTGAGCTATCATTAAGCTCTGCCTAATATATATATATATATATATATATATATATATATATATATATATATATATATATATATATATATATATATATATATATATATCCTAGATAGTAGGTTGGTAGACAGCAACCGCCCAGGGAGGTACTACCGTCCTGCCAAGTGAGTGTAAAACGAAAGCCTGTAATTCTTTTACATGATGGTAGGATTGCTGGTGTCCTTTTTTCTGTCTCATGAACATGCAAGATTTCAGGTACATCTTATTACTTCTACTTACACTTAGGTCACACTACACATACATGTAAACCCCTCTGGGTTTTCTTCTATTTTCTTTCTAGTTCTTGTTCTTGTTTATTTCCTCTTATCTCCATGGGGAAGTGGAACAGAATTCTTCCTCCGTAAGCCATGCGTGTTGTAAGAGGCGACTAAAATGCTGGGAGCAAGGGGCTAGTAACCCCTTCTCCTGTATATATTACTAAATTTGAAAGGAGAAACTTTTGTTTTTCCTTTTGGGCCACCCCACCTCGGTGGGATACGGCCGGTGTGTTGAAAGGAAAGGAAAATATATATGTATATATATATATATATATATAATTTAAAATATATATATATATATATATATATAATATATATATATATATTATATATATAATATATATATATATATATATATATATTATATATATAATATAATATATATATATTATATATTATATATATATATATATATATATATATATATATATATATATATATATATATATATATATATATATTTTTAACAAGTTGGTCGTCTCCCACCGAGGCAGGGTGACCCAAAAAAGAAAGAAAATCCCCTAAAAGAAAATACTTTCATCATCATTCAACACTTTCACCACACTCACACATTATCACTGCTTTTGCAGAGGTGCTCAGAATACAACAGTTTAGAAGCATATACGTATAAAAATACACAACATATCCCTCCAAACTGCCAATATCCCAAACCCCTCCTTTAAAGTGCAGGCATTGTACTTCCCATTTCCAGGACTCAAGTCCGACTATATGAACATAACCGGTTTCCCTGAATCCCTTCACTAAATATTACCCTGCTCACACTCCAACAGATCGTCAGGTCCCAAGTATCATTCGTCTCCATTCACTCCTATCTAACACGCTCACGCACGCTTGCTTGTTTATAACCAAAAAAAGGCACAATACCGTGAATGGAACGATACACAAATAACCCGCACATAGAAGAGAGGAGCTTACGACGACGTTTCGGTCCGACTTGGACCATTTACAAAGTCACACTAACCAGAAGTGTAGCAGGACGGCTATATATAGGCAGGAAGAG